>JAOTQP010001546.1:100538324-100583145 GCA_026413545.1 Cichladusa arquata
GCAGCCCAGGGGGAGCAGAGATCCACCTGCAGCCCATGGAGGAGCAGAGATCCACCTGCAGCCCAGGGGGGAGCAGAGATCCACCTGCAGCCCATGGAGGAGCAGAGATCCACCTGCAGCCCATGGAGGAGCAGAGATCCACCTGCAGCCCATGGAGGAGCAGAGACCCACCTGCAGCCCATGGAGGAGCAGAGACCCACCTGCAGCCCAGGGAGGAGCAGAGACCCACCTGCAGCCCAGGGGGAGCAGAGACCCACCTGCAGCCCAGGGAGACACTCAGGAGAGCAGAGATGCCCCTGAAGCCCCTGGGGGAGCCACCTCCATTCCCAATCTCCCTTACTGCTTGGGAGCAAAAGGTAAAAGAGTCAGAGGTGAAGTTGAGTTCAGGAAGGGTAGGGCACTTAAAAATTCCTAGTTGTTTTTCACTGCCCTATGCTGTTTAAATTGACAATAATTTAAATTAATTTCCTGAAGATGAGCTTGTTTTGCCCATAGCTGGTAAGGGATCTCCCTGTCCTTATCTTGACCCTTATCTATGAGCTTTTTATTCTATTTTCTTCTACTGCTCTCTTGAGGGGGGTGAGGAATAGAGTAATTTGGTGGGCACCTGATGGCCAGCTAAGTCAAACCACAGCACTGTTTAATGTAATTGCTAATTTGGAACAGCCAGGTGATTTGGTTATTCCTGTCTACAATGTTCTCATTCCCTTACCCTGTGTAGTGTCATACAAGATGAGTGGGTCCCATTAAGTCCAGCAAGGCTCCTTGGATGAAGGGATCTGACTGGAGAAAGAAGAAAAAAGCAACCTCATTTGATGCTAGAGGTGCAGCCATTTTTTTCAAAGGAACATATGTGGGGGAGAGGGTGAGGGCAGGGTCTCCTGTGGGTCATTACTCACCTGATGCTTGAAGCCAGTGGCAGATGGGAGATTGGCCTTCAGATTGCCTTTCTGCACAGGAGCTGCCCTCTCCTAGGAAGGGTCCCAGCCAAGCCCTCTGCTGCCTCAAGGCTGCAGCTGCTCTGAGTGGGGGTCAAAGGCAGCTGCCCATGGCTCTGAGCCTGTGCCCACACTTCAGGTGTGCTGCCCTGCCTTCTTCTCCAGGTTTAGCTAAAGACAGTACCAGGGGGTACTTTTGTGTCAGTCACCTTGGAATAAGGCAAGTTTATAATCAGAAGTTCTCATCTCTGCTGGAAATGCAGCAGGGACTTGTTCTTTGGCCTTCTGAATTGAAGCAATTGAAACAGCTGAAAATGTTCACAAAATAGTTTAAAATTGTTTCTATCTACAATAACAGAAATGCTCTTTTCTTTTTTTACTGAAAACACAGCTTTACTTAGAAGTCAATGAAAACAGGACAGAATTTACCTTTGCAAAAACATTTTATATAGCTTCTGGACTATACCTCTCTTGGCCTTCTCAGTGACCATTTAAATATTAAAAAACCACTAAAATTTTACAATTCTACAAATATAGCAGATACTATTTTCCTGGTTTATGATTTAGTGCTGTGAAAGGTGTTAATTTCCTTCATGGTGCAAATTACTAGTTTATTTAGAGATGTTGAGAACAGACAAAAGCTTTTTTTTTTTTTCTTCAACTGAGCAGTTTTCTTCCAGAAACATGAAAAGATAGAATAATCTAAATATTTTATGTAAAAAAAAAATCAACACAAGCAACAACTGATTGAAAACATCATGTCCCTCTCATCTATGTGATCTTTCTGGCAGATTGTTTCTCTCTCCTCACTGAAGAGCTGGAATATCAGAAAAATAGGCCTACAAGTAAGAGAGCTGGCTGGTTACCTGCTTATCCTTGGGTGAAAACAGTGGTGGGGGGTTTAGTACTGGTTTTGGAATTAATTTCTACTTTGTGCCTTTCAAACAAAAAAGAAAAACATAATAAAAGAACAACAACAAAAGAAAAAAAATACAAAACAATTAAAAACAAAAAAGAGAAAACAAAACAAACTACCAAGCAAATAAACAAACCAAGCATTTCAGGTACCTGAGTGTTATCTGTAACACTGACTGTGGGCCTGAGTGCCAAATAAAAATAAATTAGGTATTCACTTAAATTTTTAAAATGCAGTGAGATAGTATGTAGAAGACAGTGTTACTAAGGGCAAGAGCTTTCCATTCATCTTTTAATCTTCATGTGAATATTTTGACTATTTATAGTAATTTCAGTTATCCTAATGACAAGGTCAATGCACTTGCCTTTTAGCTTTTTTCGTTTTGCTCACCGTGCATTTATTTTGTGATCAGGAAGGCTGTATGGAGTGCAGTATAAGACAGCTGATTTTTAAATTTTGGCTCATCACCAAATGCCAGTAACAACTTCTAATTTCTTTTTATTTCAGAGATTCCTGTGTTACTTCATCATAATATTGTTCGAATGGCTACCAGCCTGGAACAAACACCTAAGTCATACGGGGGTGAGAGAGAGAAATTACACTTTCAAAGGAACAAAGAAGAATCACAGCTGGTTCTTTTGCTGACTCACTGGCCAGCAAATCATCTCAACTGAGAACCAGGGTGTTAACAGATTATTTCCTTGTGGTTTTTTCCCCTTGTATAGGGATAAAAAAGGGCTTAGAAGCAGTAACTTGGGTAATTCAAAACATGAAAGAGAATAAAAAGGTGATAAAAAATGTTAAGGTCTTTCTAGAACATTTATAACTGTTCCTGTTGAAGTTGAATAGAAAATGGCTGCCTGAATATCATTAGTTTATTCCTTCTCTACTGATTTCATTGGTAAGAGGTGATGACAATTTTTTTAAGGAAATTAAAAAAAAAAAAAGTAAAAAACCCCATATTAATGGGGTTGTTCATCAATACATAAAGGATTTTTTTTTTTTTTTCTAGAGAGGTCAGATTATCTAATCATACCTTACCTGAAGGGAAAAAGCAAACAAACAGACCTAAAGGGCCAAATGATCTTTAAAATAGATCTGGACAAGGGACAACCTTGTACAGACAAGGATTATTTTGTATTATTCTACTCAATTGTATTATTCTACCCAAGACAGAGCATTATTTTCAGAGACAAGAAAATATATTCCTAGCTCTTCTCAGACTGTCTCAAATCACCTCTACTCCTCTGCCTTGTTCACTGCTGTACATACAAGTATTTCACTAGGGCTGCTCAGAAGTTTTTGAGGAAGTAACAGAGATGGAAGATACATTATTTCTACAAAAAAGTGCAAAATGCAACCTAGAGATGAAGGAGAGGGAACTTATTCCATAAGGCTCACACCTCTGTACTCTGGTTAAATGTTGTTCCATTTGACCACCCCAGCTAGAGAGACGTAAAACACAAGAAACATCAGCTACTCAGAGCCCAAAACACATAAAAATGTCACAGACTTAGAGGGGTGACTAATGATGCTACAAGAACAAACTTGTACACATTAACAAGTAATTTATCAGCATCAAATAAATAAAAGTCAGCATCACTGACCTTTTTCATAAGTACCCAGAGCAAATTAAATCCAAAACTCTTCCCATAAAATTAGAAAATCAAAACAGATATGCAATCTAATGCAATTGTTAGCAAGCAGGCAATTTGATGAACTTTTGTGGGATTGTTCCTACACTTGTAAAAAAGAATGAATCCTTAATAAATTTGGTAGCTGAATTCACTCTTTGCTCATTGCTATAATTTCACTTCAAATTGGAAATAATTAGGAACAGAGCAGTGAATGTGGCTTATTATTTCTATACTTTGGGATTCTGAAGATTGTGATCTGAATGCATTGCATGAGATCGAGCACTTTTTAGACAACAAAAGTATTAAATTGTAAGTGGCAGACCAAAATAACTTTAGAGGCAGACCAAAACAACTCTTCTGCCTTCTTGGAGTCAGTGAGTTTAAGCTTTGCCTCAGTGAGCTGTTTCAATCTATTCTCAAGCATAAAGACTAAAATCTCAAGTGATGTTAGTGGAAGTTTAGCATGTGATCATGCATTTTGTTGAACTGAAGCCTGTGATTATGTATTTTGTTGAACTGGAGTCTGAGGGCATATCAAAATTACAATCACTTAAAGGACTTCCATTGACTTTTGCTAGGTTTAAAATAGGTTGCTTTGTAAGTGAATGAGTATAAAATCTCATCCTCTCATCAGATAACATTTTGCTCTCATCCAATTGGGAATAATTGGTTGTCCAAGGTCAGCTGTCTGCCTGTGCTTTGTCAAAGACTGGATCTCTGAGAGCCAGTGGTGTAATTGAAATAGCTCCATTTGAGGTTCAAGCACGTTCTTCATCTGTATTTATTCATGTATGTTTTGCTTCCATGCCATTGGTTGGCACTGTCCTTTGGAAAACTCAAAATACTTTTTGCCTTGGTGGTCCTTTCTTGTTCATATAAACCCTATGACCTGAGCGCTATGCTGCACCAAAAATTAACATGTTTTTCCTCTCTTCTTCTAATCACACAGCTCCGGTATCTATATTAAAGTATGCCTTTCATCAGAGCTTGTGATGCTTGTATGAGACAGTTAAGATTATCTCTAATGAAAAGCATTTATCTGTCCTTGTGAAAAAGGAGAGCATTTCTGTATAACCTTCCTGATACTCATGTTCTAGTGTCCTGCCTGAATCTCAGAGCTTGTTAGAGGTGACTACTGGAAAAGGCAAACCAATGAAAGTTTCCCTAGGGAAGAGATGAAAAATTCCCAACTGAACTTCCATCAATCTAATATGATTCCAGTTTTCAGACTTGAGAAAAGCAAGATGAGGGAGAATCCTTAAACTTGATTCTGCTGTCAGAAAGAAGTGCTGGTACTCAGGAAGGTGAAATGCGTGTAAGTCAAATAAACACAAAACCAAAGTTTTTCTGGTTATTAAACTTCCCTTCTCAAGCCAGAACTTGTGCTCATGTATCCATCAAGTCAGACAGGATGATTAGATCATCTGGACCCAAACATTGGGAAGAAAGTGCAACCTTGATACCAGGCCTGAGGAGTGTACCCCTGGAGAAAATTTTTAACATTATGACATATCACTAAAATAATTAAACCATTGAGGTACTTTCTGCTAATTCAAAGCCTGTTTTAAAGAATTTTTGCAAAGATTCTCCTGGGCTTTGGCGTGTGTTCAATTACTGATAACTTATCACCAATGCACACTTGTGGGAAAAACATCAGCTTCATTGTGGCTATTTCCAGGCTTGGGCTCATGGTTTAAGGATTTTACCATAGAAATTCCATTATTCCCACCAGCTAAAACAGGGTCTGAGTTCCAGGCAGAGCATTCAAATTCCAGCTATTCAAATATACTAAGACAAATGAATGCAAGATCTTAGCACATGAAAAATTTTCTCATATGTTCTTGCCATTTCTACTAAACTCCCTCTGACATCTCATTTTGAGAGCTAGAAATGTGATGACTATGTACTCTCCCTCCATGAGATTTTATTTTTACTGATACCTTTAGATATAAAGCCTGCGGGATGCAGTAAAAAGTTGGCATGCAGAGAGCTGATAACTTTTAGGAATGTCACCTGAGCTTCTGTGATTTACTGCTTTCCAACCTACTGAATGGAAGCAAAGGAATTTTAAAAAACAGTATCAGAGACAATGTTGCCAAAACCTATTCCTCACTAAAGCGTTTGGGATAAATGCATTGGTCAGTTGGCTGAAGTTAGAGGTTTAAGAATGCAGAATGCAAAAAAGATTCTTTCAGAGGCTCTGATTTTGTATAGCTTGTACGAATTTTATCATTCTACCTGCCTTACCTGCCAAGGACTTACCTTTCTCAGACTTCAGTAAAGTCTCTGATACTGTGTCCCAGAGAATTCTCTTGGAGGAGCTGTTATGTGGCTTGGACTGGTGCAGTCTTCACTGGGTTAAAAACTGCTTGGATGGCCAGGCCCAGAGAGTGGTGGTGAGTGGAGTTACATCCAGCTGGATGTGGCTCACCCGTGGTGTTCTCCTGGGATCAGTGCTGGGGCCAGTCCTGTTTATGCCTTTATCAGAGATCTGGATGAGGGGATCGAGTGCACTCTCAGTCAGTGCACAGACGACACCAAGCTGGGCAGGAGTGCTGTTCTGCTGGAGGGCAGGAAGGCTCTGCAGAGGGATCTGGACAGGCTGCACTGATGCTGAGGCCAGTGAGGTTCAACAAGGCCAAGTGCTGGGTCCTGCCTTTGGGTCACAACAACCCCTGCAGAGCTACAGGCTGGGGAAGAGTGGCTGGAGAGTGGCCAAGAGGAAAAGGACCACGGGGGTGCTGGCCAACAGCAGCTGAACATGAGCCAGAGTGTGCCCAGGTGGCCAAGAAGGCCAATGGCATCCACACAGAAATCTTGTGGCCATCAGCAGGACCAGGGCAGTGGTTGTTCTCTTGTACTTGGCAGAGGTGAGGCCACATCTCAAATCCTGTGTTAGTTCTATGACTTGATTAATCTCGTGTCAGCCTCAAAGAGGTCATGTAAAAATTATTAAGTTATCTTTATTAAATCTCCCATGAAGATAGAAACATTAAATTAAGCATTCAACTTCTCACTTTAAAGTAGCTGAGAAATCTAAAAGTGTACTGACAAATCACAACTGGAATCCCATCTGGCCACATTCAATGGAACTGCCATCGAAAGTAAAGCCTGAAAATGTTTGTAGAAACAACAGGAAAAAACACACTTTGGTTTTTTAAGTCTACTAAATTAACACTGCTGTGTATACTTCCACAGGAATTTCATTGTTATCAGAGCAGTGATACTGAGATAAGGTTCATATTAACACCTGGAATTTTATTTCGAGCTCTTTCTTTGAATATGGGCAGTGCTTTCCACTGCTATGCTTTATATACACCTGGGGAGAATAAATCCAGCATTAGAGCCAGAATTAGTACAGATTTTTCTCCATTTGTCAGTGCTGCACAGACAGAAGCAGCAACTCAATAATGTCAGAAAGTCAGATTATGAGCAGGCAGTCCCAGATACAAGGCACAAAGTTATTGTTCTTCTACAGCAGTTCTTTAATTCATTGTCAAAAAAGAGATTGAGAATGACCATGCTGGCTGGTAAAAAAGCTAAAAGGTGCATTGGACTATCAGCTTTCACCAACTGCTGCTGGATCCTTTCCTAATAGGGAAAGGATTCTAAGGGATGCCCAGTAAAATCATATTAAGATCCTCTGGCATATACTTTATTAAAGAGAAGAAAACAACAATAATTGAATTTTTTGCTGAAAAATGCATTATTTCTCCACTGCTAACAGTGTCCCTTGATACATATTTTTCTGTCATTGTAATGAATTTTGATGGTTCTGCTGAATGTATTTACTAGAATTTCTTTTCATGTGATGGAAGTAATGCATATATATTTAATTTTCATTTTATGGATCTCTATCTTACATAACTGCACATATTTACTTTGTTTTTCAGGCCTGTTTTTCAACAGTTATTCAATAATTTTATTAAAATCTTCAGCATCTGCCAGGTTTTTCACATTTTGCCCTTCAACTGTATAATGGGAATTTTTTTTTTCTCTTCCTTATATCTTATTCTTACAAAGAAAATTATGAAGCTTCTGTCAACACTGGCAGTTTAATGTAATTTTGCTTAAAGTGAATAATAGCAAACAATGTTTGCAAAGTTCCAAAGCAAGGAAATTTTTCCATTATTTTCTTAACAACCTACTTTCTTGAATAGCAAGAGACTCATTACCAAAACAAGACACAGAGATTTGATTTCAGGAGGAACTATGAAAATTCAGAATATATTTCATGATCTCCACTCTGGGGTTACTTTTGAACCCATGAGAGCTGAATAAGGGAATTAGAAACTGGAAGTAAGAAGAGCTTCAGAAAGGCCATTTGATCTTTCCAGTGGAAGTCTGGCCTTCCTCATAGAAATGGCTGAAAAAGAGGACATTTTTTCAAGTCTTATATATGGTGGTTTATCCTAGACACACATTGCTGAATAAAGAACAAATTATGCTTTGAATTCATCTTTAAACCCAAATTATTTCAATAAGTGACACAGTAGTGTTTTGCTAGGGAGGATATTTTAAATGCTGTGGCTGAAAACAGAGAAATGTGAAATGAGAAATGTGCCAAGTCTTGATTTCATTCTACTGGCAAGACAGCATCTCCCAAGACAGCAGCAAGGGAGGGAAGCACAGGCTGAAATTCATGTAGAAGCTACAAAGCAGGCAGCACCTTGTCCAGCACCTTGGGTTTCCTGTCCAAGCATGAACACAGACTGTTTGCTTCCACTTTCCTGTCCAATCATGGCCACTGCTTTTTGGCATCTTCACACCAGCCAGACCAACAGCCATAAGGCACACTTTAGAAATGCCACCCTGGAATACAGGTAGGCTGGCTTGGAATCCATACCAGCAGTGGCTGCTGCCCAGGCCAGTATCCCTTGAGTGGGGTATCCTTCTGGGATGCTCCCAGAGATTTCTCTCTCCTCTAACCAGTGCTGTTGTCAGGGGGCTTTTCCTCCCCTGAGGGACCTATGGGCTTATTAAGTACAGGATTTCAGCATACCTTTTCTGTTACCTGTGGGCACCTACCTCTTGACATGCTTCTGACAGAGGGTCTACACAAATCTGGAAAAAAGTACAATTAGAGAAAACTTAAGGGAAACTTTCCAGGGCTTGTTATTTCCCTCACTGTTTCACAGAGAACAATCTCCAGGTAGAGGTGGGGCAGGGCTCCACATCCTCTCATCATCCAACCATCAACCTCTCATCATTAACAGGCTCCTAGTGTTTCATCTGAGATGTCAGGGGCAGCCTAGCTCCAGTTCCATGCCATATACTCTGCATTTCTCAAGCAGGTTATTGGGCAGAAGCTGCAAAGCCTCCTAAAGGCAGATTTTCTCCTGGTGATTGCTCCTTATTCATAAGCATTTCCATTAGTGATGCTGCATCTTGTTTCACAGGCAATTACATCTTCTAGATTCTGGCTGCTTCACAGACCTTTCCTTTCCCATTATTTACCTGTACTGAATCCATCTCCCCCACCATTCCCAGTCCCAGGTTTCCTAGAAGTCTGTACCCATCCAGGGTATTAAAGCTAGATGCAAACTAAGGTTGCTAAAGGTCTCAGGTTTGAAGGAGCACTGAAAGACCCTTTTGATTCCTTGCAGATGTTCCTATTCAGAGAGACTTTAAATGGTAGTTTGAAACATCTGAGGTTTGTGTTTCAAAATACAGCAATGCTGTGTGCTTTTGAAAAACTTTAGACATATGTTGGCCTTATATGTGTTGTGAGACAGGCTTCCATGCCCAAACATTTATTATTAGGGTGTTTGGATCATGGCTTACAGCAATTATATACTAAGGTTGGTTTCAAGAAAAAATAAAAACTAAGGAGAGGCAGAAAAAAAGCAAGAAAAAACCAAGACTCTCCCCAGTGATCATCTGGGAAGAGAAGCAATTGTCATTCTCAAAAAGCATCTTCCATTGGTTCCTCTCCAGCACACAGGCAAACCCCATCCACCCTTTTCCACAGAACTCTCTGGTCTTCACCCAACCCACCTGCTGGTTTGTTTCTGTTGCTGTTATTGCTGCCTGGAGCATGCTTTCACCTGGGGCTGCTGCTGCAGACTGTGACATTGAAAAGCACTTGTGCATTTTTGGGTCCCCATAGCATAACTCAAAGGCTACCAAAGGACAGGGAAAGGACAGAGAAAAGAATTATTTGATTCTGGGAGAAATTTGTTTCTCAAGAGAACTGACCATAACAGTGCTGTCAGAGTTGGGAGGAATAAGGCCTTGAGAATATTTACATGAGAATAACATCATGAGAGCCACAGAGGGCTGGCTGAAACACTGCAGGGCTTCAAGGCAAAGTACTGCAGCTATAAGTGACCTAGAATTATAAAGGTGAAGGCATCTAAGGCACTGAGCAACATTTCTGGGCTTGAAAGGTGGAATAATGCTAATTCCCCTCTATGGTTTCACTTTTTACTCTTCCTCTGATAAGTGACTGCAGTCTGTTTTCCTCACCTCCTCTGTCTACTGTTCTCCTTCTCCTTGTGTTTCAACATTTCTGATGATTCTTTCAAGTGCACTGTCTCCCATGACTGGCACACATGCAGCCAAAACCCAAGTACCTCTGCTTTGCATCAACAAAACTTTCCTCTTTGCCTTTACTGGACACTGTAATACAGAAATATCTCGCCTTTAGTGACAAAAACCTCCTTTTTGCCTTCCTAATTCTCTGAGCAGCAAAAGTTATTTTTCCTACTTATTAAATAAAACACATCTGCCAGCTTTGGAGCCACCTGGCAGAGCAGTCCCTGCTCTCTCTTAATGGCCTGTTTAGTGATAATGAGACATAGTGAGATATCAAATGCCACAATACCCTGTCATTACACGTTACTCTGTTTATCCTTGCAGTAAGGATATTTGTGATATTTAATAAACTCTTTGTGTAACATTAATACTCTGATAATTTCCTTGAAGTTTTCTACTCTAGTGGTCTGCATTGCTTCTTTAAAACCAGAGATATTATAAAAATACATATTTACAACAGTTCCTTCTCTATATTTGACATCGTCCTGCATGCTTGACTCTATACAGGAGAGACACAGATCTGATAGATGAATCCCTTGGTGGATAAAGAATTGGCTGGAACTGGATATACTCAAAGATTTGAGGTCAATGGCTTGATGTCCAATAGGACACCAATGACAAATGGGATTCCTCAGGGGGTGTTATTGGGACAGGTGCTGTTTAATATCTTTGTCAGTGACAGGAACAGTGGGATTGAGTGCAGCTCAGCCAGTTTGCCAATGCCACCAGGCTGTGGGGTGTGATCAGCACGCTGGAGGGAAGGGATGCCCTCCACTGGGGCCCTGACAGGCTTGAGAACTGGGCCTGTGCAAAAGTCCTGGACTTCAACAAGGCCAGGTGCAAGGTTCTGCATCTGGTTTGGGGCAATCCCAAGCACAGATAAAGGCTGGGCAGAGAATGGAGTGACAGGAACTCTGAGCAGAGGGACTTGAGAGTGTTGGTGGATGAGCAGCTCAGCATGACCCAGCCATGTGCTCTTGCAGCTCAGAAAGCCAAATTTGTCCTGGGCTGCATCCAAAGCAGCGTGGGCAGCAGGGGAGGGAGGGGATTCTGCCCCAGTGAGAGCCCACCTGCAGTGCTGCATCCAGCTCTGGGGTCCCCAGCACGAGAAAAACGTAAAACTGGAACAAGCCCAGAAGAAGCCACAAAGATGATCAGAGGATGGAGCACCTCTCCTATAGGGCTCCTTTCTCTCTAGGTAGTCTGAGAGTGTTGGGGCCCCTCAGCCTGCAGAAAGGAAGGCTCTGGGGAGACCTCACTACACCTTCCAGTAATGAGAGGTGCTACAAGAGGACTGGAGAGGGACTTTTTACAAGGAACGTGGTGATAGGGCAAGGGGGAATGGCTTTAAACTGGAAGAAGGCAAGTTTATATTGGAGAAGGTATGTTTACATTGGATATTAGGAAATAATTCTTCTTTATGAGAGTGTTCCAGACCTGAAGACCCAGGAGGTAATATGTTCCATTGGCATATGGATTTTGGTGATAGGGGAGGCAGTAGTCCTCCAACACATAAATCTGAAACATTTTAGAAATAGGGTTCTGCAAAAAACCTGAAATAGCTGTCTCAAGAGGCTGGAAGCAACAATTTTATTGCTAGCAGTTATTATGTACTATTTATGGTAAGCAGCTTTTTAAGGCTGAAATGCAGATTGTGGTCTGTTTGCTACCCCTAATAAAATCAAATATAGGAAAAGACAGTCCATAAGGACATAGATTTTAAAAACAAAATAAAAGATCAACAACATATCAGGTGTGATGGAGAAAAAGAAATAACTCTGTAGTTAGTGCTTTAGCATGTGAAAAATGTGCAAACAAATGCCAGGAGGAAGAAATTGGATAGCACAGTAAAGAAGATGAAAGGTTCTGGGGGAAAAATCAAGTAAGTGGAGCATGAAAACACAATACTGGTAATTAATACAAGTAGGCACAGGTGAAAAAAAGCTTACAGGGAAAAGAATACATAAGTCACTCAAGCTGTGCAGAGCCAGAGTGCAAATGAAAATTCAGTAGCTAACACAAGGAAAGGCAAAATCAAACTGCGGCTGGAGGAACTTGAGATGTGCATTGACAGCACAACTGCGAGTAGGCAGATCTAAAAGAGGGATATATCTTCCTTTTTCTGGGGAGTCATGCAAGGACACTGCAAAGAAAATGGAAAACAGCAAGATATTTAAGAAAATATAGAAAGGAACACAAAACCACTGAGAACAAAACTTATTGATTATAAATTTCTAGAAACCATGGAGCCCATAAAAATCATGGACAAAAAAAATATAAATCCTATTGAAGATAAAATTGCACTGTTCTAAAAACAACCAGATGACATCTGATTAAAAAGCTCCGAATTTCCTTTTTTTTTTTCTACTCTCTTTTTTTTTTTTTTTTTTCCCTGCAGGCAGAAGGTTCCTTCTCATCTAAACAGCAAATGAAGTAATTTTGCTCTTCCCACTTTTGTAAAAATGGTTGGGCAAGAAAGCCAAAACAGCATTACTCAAAGGAGATAATATTTCTGCAATAAAGAAGGGAAATCAGTTTTTCTTATGAATCTAACTCAACCAAGGAAAATGTCAAAATTTACCTGTGATTTTGGCAGACATTTCTGAATAGTGGCTGTGTGGAATTGGTCTGTGTTTTCCCCTTTTGAAAAGGTCTCTTCATCATTTAACCAAATGAAGAGAGGAATGAAATTTTTTTTTATGGAACTCCCATTGGCTCCTATTTATTTTTTAATCATCATTACATCTTAAATATCTGCTATCTGCATTAGCCTCTATCTCTTTCTGTCTTTTAAGAATCACCTTATTTACAATAAGGTAAGCTTTAAAGAAAATGCTTGATATATTGTGATACTTATTGATGTAGGATGTCCATGTTTAAATAGTTGTACATCAACTGAATCAATGTGGCTACAGGAAAATGCCTTAAAGCATTCATTCATTCTGTGCAGTGAAGCACATGGAATTTTAATGACAAACTGCTTTAAACAGTAAACAGAGGAAATCCAAACTGTCATTTAAGTAGACTTCCATGTGAAAAAATATTATAGCAATGCATGGGAAGGCTGCTGCACAATTCCCATCTGATATACATGTTTGCTGAGATGCAGCTGACTTAATATGACACTTGGCAGAAAAGCAGCAAACTGTTTAAATAATCATTTAAGTACTTTCAGGGAATTTAATTAGAAGTAAATAAATGAAAAAAAGCATGTTCATAAAATAAATTGTATCACATAGTAATATTGTGTGTATTTCATTTCAGTCTACTGTTTTTGACACTGTGAAATTGTTAATCAGATATTGAAAATAAAATAGTGCCTTCACTGAATATGCTAAGAGCAATATTGCAGCCATTTTTAAGGTTTATTTTCAGGAAAAATGCAAAATAAACATCTAGCTACCACCTGTGCAGTGCACCTGCTCTGATATTTTGGTGTGTGTAAAAGTTTAATTTCTAATTACATAGGGCATACTCAGCCTGGACGAGAGCACAGCAGAACGAAGGAAGGCGACATCACAATCAATTTAAGTTCTATGAGTTAATTAAAGCCTTGAGCTCCCATGTGCATGCCAGGCAAGGAATGTGACAGCAAAATTTGTGAGAGTTGTGCTGGATCTCTGCTGCAAGCTGGGAGACAACAGAGAAAGGGTTTTCAGACACAAAAACACAGCAGACATATCACGTCCTTGAATCTTTACAGGAACATTTAGAAGTGAATAGGGGTACATTACACCTGAAAGGGAAGCTGTGAGATTTGGTTATGTCATGATACTGCCATGATATAAACCAGCTGTGAGGGAATCTGTTTGAAAGAAGTATTTAAGATCAGGAAAGCTGATCAGTGTGCATGCAACACCTAACATGGAGACCACAGTATATATCAGAAGTTGGAGCAGAGCAGAAAGCTGGTTCTAGCTCAGTTTTATCATTTTCAGATCTATAATTTTTATTTCCACACGATCAAATTTTCTTTTTTGGAGACCACAGAATTTTCTTTTAAAGTTGCTTAAGATATTTCTTTTATTTGTAGTAAAGTATAAATTTTAGTAATTTTGACATTTTTAATCAGTCACACAGCTCTGACTAACCACCATTTGTTGCATAATTTTTACATAACAAACCTCTCCATTAATTTTCCAGGGTGATTGCAAGGTGTAATGAAAAATTTTACAAAGTACTGCCCTCTTATTAATTCATCATATTGCCATATTCAAATCCTATAATGCTAGGGAACACTTCTTCCAGATCTTTAGAACAGTCTCTATAATGTTCTATTTATATTCTCACATAGCTCTTATCACTGGGACATCTGACTACTTCCCAGGCCCCTATTATATGATGCAGCTACTTTGTTTTATTGGAATGCTCTTAGAAAATTTTTCTGCTTGGAAGAAATGGAAGAATATTATTTTTTGGTTATTTAAAGCTGCCTGTGTTTATTTTTAGCTGGAGAGGTGCCTCTTGCACAGGGAAAATGATGTTTTGAAGCAATTCTTCATTTTGCCAAGAGCTTATTGTGTAACTAAGAGCAGACCATTACAAAACTCAGGGCCTAAATAAATACCTTCTCTATAGACTGGGACTGAATTTTGCCAGGTCCTGAAACCAATCCACTATCAAAGATTGAACTTTTTATAGTTGTGGAGAAACATTAGGTCTTCACTGACAGAAACCATGGAAATCTTGGGGGATAATAAATTATTGATCATATTCTAAAGAGGTCAGAAGTAAGAACCAGTAGTTGGAGTCACAATGACAGATCATCTCTTTGAGAAAATTAAGAAAATTATTAATAAATGCACCCTAAACAGAGGATGAAGCACAATGTTTGCATTATACGTTAGCGGCAAAAATGTGGGAAAATTTGCATAAGGTACATTGGCAAATTTCCAGTGACAGCTTTTTGTTTAAAGGCTATTCATAAAGAATATGTGGTTCTATGTTTGCATGTATCACATATCTGTTTGACTCAGAAATTTTGTGGTGTTCTATCTCAGAAATAAGCAACACCCCAAGGTTTAGCACTGTGTGACTCTTTCCAGACAGATGTCACTCTAGCTGATGCTTCTGTGGAGTCTAGAATTCAATAGTTCTGTCTCTGTGTCAAATTATGGAAATATGAGCTCCCTTTTATTATGCATTTCTAAATGAGTGAAGAAACAGCAGACTTACGGAAAATAATCATCAATAAAGAAAGTTTCCAGAAGTAAGGCTTATTTTCTTTTTGATAATTTATTTTGCCTTGAGCCAAACAGTTCCACAAATCAATTTCACCATCAGTAACAGACACAATCATCAATAAGCTAAATAGCAGAATTTATAAGTATAAATGGGCTGATCTGGAATAAGTGAAGAAAGATGGCAGTAAGTTCCAAGAATGCAATGGTTCCTTGCAGAGTCGAAAAGCTACCAAAAAACCCTTCCCTGCCAATGCCTAACCTAGTATTAGTGTCCAAATCATGAAAAGCAAGTGTTGGAAGATATTTTAAACAGTGTCCCTATCCCGTATAAGCATTGTGTCAGAGCCATGTGTAGCCACTGCCATAAAAGCGAGTTGCAGGTATTACTGAACACCTTTTCCCAAGTTCCAGGGCCGCCCTCTCTTCTGTAGCAGCTGCTGAAGCCAGGCCAGCACATGGGAACACATCCATGAGGAGGGATGGCAGCACGGGGCTCACTGCCTTTGCCAGAGTCAATCTGCTCAGAGCAGGTCTTACTGACCCAGGCTGCTTTGGCCCATCTGGTCATCCCCGAGTCTTAAAAACTAAAATGATGCCCCCTAAGAATTACTAAAGTCACAAGTGGGCTATTGTATTTTGCTCTTGTTCCACCCAGTGCCCAAAGCAAAAGGAATGACATTCCTTTGCTGGTACGTGTCACGGTGTGCTCCAAGAAGTATGTCAAACCTTGAGGAGAAAGATTTCATCGTACAGAAGTCAAGCACCACATAGCTTCTTAGCTTTCTTTGTCCCAGGGCTGACACAAACCACAAGTTTTTTCTAAAACCCTGCAATACGCTTGTGAGCAGAAATAGCATCCTTCACTTGTAAACAGTCACAGCTCTTGGTGGTCACTGCTCTGAGCTTGATATTTCCAGATTCTCAAATGTCCCTGATACAGCTGACCTTGAAAAGAACCTCCACCAAAACCATAGTTATGGTTACACAATCCAGAGAAAAGTTGCCATAATACATAAGGCCAAGAAGTGGATGAAAGCAGTTCCTTCCTGTGTTCCCAAAGCAGAGCAGTAAAGGCAGATACAGCATGGAGAAGAGAAGCTGAAAAAACAAAGGCAATCTGAGCACTCACAGTCACTGATGGTCCCAGGAAGGCTTTCAGAGAGATTTCCTCCAGGACCCCTGTGAGAATGGCCTCAAGGGTGCTGCTGCCAGAGCCTCTTCTTTGCTTTTCTACCCAGAGTCAGTCAGATGCTGACAACAGTTCACCTTTTTCCTACATTAAATTGCAATTTGTAGCTGTAGTCCTAGGCTATAGCTAGATGTACATTGAACATATATTATTTTGCAGCAAATACTATAACCACTCCTGCCTCCTCTTGCCTGATGAATTCTGGCTCTATAGAAAACAAATTATCTTTGAACTCTTCTGGAGACTGGAGGAAGTGCTTGTACATGGAACAAAAGATGCTTTCCCACCACAGCGAAGACACAAATAACTGCAGCTTGGTTTCCCTCCCACAGATGCCAGCTTAGAAAAGAAGAGATCTGTTTTTCTTCAGCATAAAAAGCAAAACCATAAATAACCTATTGAAAGGGGCGTCTCTTCCTTTAATGTTGAAAAATGGTTTATAGATATATATAACACCTGTAGTTTTATTATCTTTCTCCCATCTTCTTTCTTTTTCCTTTTAAAGGACCTCAGCTCACTCAAAAGATTGAAAAAAGTCATAAAGTGACGAGTCCAGTTTTATTAGCAAACCTGTCAGGCCCAATACAGAAGGAGATGATAAAAGAATTTGAGCCACTTCTGTTCTTTTTAGATTCTATTAAAAAAAAAAAAACAACAAAAAAAAACCAAAGCACCTGAGTGTGAAGGATTAATAGGCATAAAGCTGCAGCTTGCAAAAGCTGTAGAGATTTTCTGTTGGTATTTCCTGTTGAGCAGCTAAGTTACATAGTAACAATGTAAAGTTTGTACTGTTTTTGCGTGAGAAACGCAAGGACGAAAGGAGGAAAAGTCTTTTTGGCACAGAGGTACTGCGACCAAACTTGCTCAGCCCAACATAGGTAGATTCTTTTTATTTTTTATGCTGCAAGAAAACAATTTTGACAGATGGTCTAAAAATATGAAGAAATAATAAGTCCTGGAAGAAAAAGTACCACACAAAAAATCCTAGTTTTCATTTCTTAGCTAAAAGCCTGAAATATCTGTGTTTTTTCACATTTTTCATATTCTTTTATCACTTCTAACACATGGGATAAGTAGCAAGATCTCACTGTTCTTCCTTAGGGAGTGGTTCTATTGAAAAAAGAAAAAAAAGGTCTCATCAAAAAAGCTTTCATCTTTGTTCACATTTTTATGCTTCACAGTTTGCATGCTGTCAGCAGTGAATTCCTCTCACCCTCTTTGCTAGCAGTCTCCTGGAATTCAGGGAATGACTGAGAGTTTTTGACTGGATGGGATGGAGAGAGCTGATAAGAATTGAGCTCTTGATTCCTCCAGAACCAGTGACCAAGCCTTTTTTTCTTCTCAAGCCTCTCTTCCACACAGCTTTTATCAATCTGCTTTCTAAATTTGTTTCAGAGCCGTGTTATGAGCTCCAGCTCCCAGGCTGCAGGTCTGCAAGCACAAAGGCAGCTCTTGTCTCTGTCCCAGGGCTGGACCCCCTGTCTCCAGGGAAATGCAAGCAGTCCTGCTGGCACCATTTCCATGCAGCTTTATCCCACGAGCTGTCAGGAGCACGGTTTGACAGCTCCTGCAAGGAATTGTGAACATGATTGTGCTGAAGATGATTCACAACACTCCTCTCCAGCCCTCCTGTGCATGAGGAAGAAGGTGTTGCCCTTTTCTCAGCAACTTTTGCAAATTGTGCTTGCCCCAGAATGTCCCACCTGGGTTTTGGCACAATCCTTCTCCCACAGAGTCCCCAGCCAAGATGGGAACCTCTTGGCAGAGGTTTTGTGTGCACAACATGTTACACAACATTCATTTCACAGACCTCCTCTAGCTTTGGGTATGGCACCACTCTGCTTTCACCACCAGCCCTGGTTTGCTTCTCTATATCTCTAACAGAATTCAACATCTTCCTTGTTCCTGAGTAATAAAGATTGCCTTTGGGGTTTGGGCAACCCTAGCCTATCCAATATGTTTATAACAAATTGAACTTTCTGAGAAAATAGAACTTAAAATTCCTTTTCATCTACATAATCCTTCACAATTACAAAAATATTTTTTTATTTAGAAATGATCTAAATAATTTATGATGGTAGAAATTCATGACAGACAATTTTCACGTAGTCTAGCTTCAGTCTCCTACCTCATTCTCCCAACTTTTTATGCACATACATCTCATTTTTTAATGAAAATTTTGCAGTTTGGTAAATAATTATATATAACTCAAGTTTGTTAGACTCATTATTGTTATGTAATATGGGAGTTTCTTCACAGAAGGATAGAAGATAATACATATTCTTAAATGTTATAATATTGTTATAGAATTGTGCAAACAAGCTGTTGAGCTGTTTAAATCCCACATCTATTAAAATCCCAAAAGGCTGTGATCAGTGGATCCCTAATGCACCATTACAGTATTTTATCTGTTTGTTACCTAAACTTTTAATGCAGTTTGACAGCTCCTATTTTTTCCAGTATAAAACAAACCACAACTTTCATTCCAATATCTTTCTTAAATGGAGATGTGATACAATAGAAAGCCTGTGGATCACCACTGATGACAAATCCTTAGTTGAAACACACTGTCCCAGTTCAAGGGCATGAAAAGACTGAGCGTCCCAGTTTGCCTGGCTTTGCAGTGCAATCTGTTACTCCCTTTTCTGAGTACAGAAGTGCTTCATGACCTTTCGTGCTTCCTGAATTGTCAGTAAAGTTTGAAGAAATGGCCTCTGCAATGAATGATAAATTTAGCTATTTTGTCTCCAGCAATCACTGTTAAATCTGTCAGAAATTTGCTTGGTTCTGTAAAGGGTTGTTGCACTTTTTCAGCATAGTAAATTGATTAAAAAAGGAACCTCTTCAACGTGGCTTTGGAAATTAATCATACTGAATGTTCAAAAACGGCATGTAGGCAATGCACCTAAATCATGGCTGGAAAACCACGATGGTGCATCATGCATTTAAGCTGACACCCCAGGACTAAGCAGGAGGCATCTAAAGGTAAATGTTCAGCCAGGTTCAGCATCTGCTGCAGAACCAAGAACATGGAGTTCTGATAATTATTGCTTTTTACTCTCGTTTCTCATTCATTGCTCCTTTGCAAGGCCAAGCTCATAAAATCTGATGTACTCTATTGCCAGACCTCTTTGTTAGAGCAATGAAGTTGTCTTTACTACCATAAGTGATAAAATGCATATTTGCAAACCTCTGCCAAAGGAACTCAGATGAATCTATTTTCCATTGAACTGAGTGCAAATCTAGTAATCCACAAACTAAAATCTCCTCAAGTGTCTCTTTTCAGTGTTTGTTTTAAAACATATTTTCCTCAAATATGTGTGTTTAATATTTTATTAAATTCCTGCATAGGGATTGCATAGTCACATATCTGCTAAAGATAATTTGTTTCATAACTTTATAGACATGACCGTTAATGTTTTTAGAGCATACTAGGGATTTTCCAGGATTAAGTTTTTAGGTATGAGAATAATGAAATTAAAGAAATTTTTAACCTTTTCAACAAAACATGGAGAACTTCAAGATTTTCAGTTATTGACTTGATGCTGCTCAGTTGAAAGCCTAAATGTTCCTGCAGAAGGGAGAGGAAAGACAATTCAAGACCAGTGGATATTTAGTATAAAGTAAAGGGTTTGGTTTTTTTTCATCAGCTTTGGGGGTTTTTTAGGAAGGGAAGTGAAAGAACATTCCTAAAATAGCAAGTTTCTTTTAGACTATGGATTTCTTTATCTTAGGAAGGGTCAGTTTAAGATCCCATTTTTAGGAGCGATTTTAAGGGGCATTTTCTGTGTTATCCATTTGGTTTGCTGAAAATAAAAGAAGATCTTTCCAATGCACAGCCAAAAACCTTCATATTTACTTACTTTATTGATTTGCTTCTCCCCCTGGAATAAGTGCATCATTAGATTTATTCCCTTTGTTGTTACTTTGTTTGATAAAGTCCAATATCTCACTCATCCTCACATCAGAGAAAGGAGTCAAATATACTCTGTTATAAAAGGAGATGATGAAGGTTTCCAGTTTATAATATCATAACTGGGCATCATTCCCAGTTCATGAGCTAGAGGTATGGGCTTCTGAACAGACTGTAGGTGCTGTAAATATTCATTTGTATTTGGGAAGATGCTAAATATCTCTTGAAATATGCATGAAGTAAATATTTTCCTCATGTTTTTTCATCTGTTCTCTGGATGCCAAAAACAGAAGTTTGTGTTTGGAGGGTGGCCATCCAAAATCCTGTGTGCATACATTAACTAAAAATTTATATTCTTTTCCTAATTATTTAAAATCAATAATTTTCAGATGTTTTGTGAACATAAATGCCCAAGGTAAGAGCAAAGCTATTTCCTATTGTAATGTCTCAACCCAGTTTCAAGCTCTTATGGCTTAATCACACACAGCATTCCATAAATTTCCAGGACTTAAAAACAGGTCTTTCAGCATTCATTTAACCAGAAAATAAAGAAAGTTGAAAAAGGGGAAGTCCTTGTGGTGGAAGAACATTAAAAGTTTTTTTTTTTAAATGAGCTCAGAATATGTTTATATATAAATACATACAAAATATCCATTATGTATATGTATATGTATATGTATATGTATATGTATATGTATATGTATATGTATATATCCCAAAAATTGTAGATTCTTTTCTTAATTTTGAAAACTGTTTAGAGTTCTTAATGATGATGGTTCTCTATGAAAAAAAAGAAAGAGTATCTAGCCACGGAGCAGAGTACACCCTGGAAAAACAATTGTCAAATACATACTAAATAAGATCCTACCCTCAAAGAATCTAGAACAATTGAAGAGGAAGAGAATTAAAATAAAGAATATGGTTTAGACTAGTTCAGATGCAGGGGTTTTAGCTAGCAGCAAACCACACATTTTCTAGTTATCCTTAAGGTAGTCCAGAAATCATTTTTATCTCTGTGCCACCTGTTCTTCTGAGGTGCTCAAAGGGATGTTATAAAGCAGATAAAAACTCAAAGACAACCTCAACTTGTATCCTTCCTATAACCCTTCAAAATCTATTACTCAGAGTGACAAGAGATGTAAAGTTTGGGGCCACAAAGCAATGCCACCATTTGGTTACACAATTTCTGGATGGGCAGCCTTTGTGAAAAAATCTTCTTTTTTCTGTTCTCCTTGATTAAAGTTAATTCATGCAGCCTGGATGACTCTACAGAGTTTTCAAACAATCTATTTGTAAGGATCTGCTAAAAGCTAACATGAAATTGTCAGGAACAAACCATGTCAAAACAACCTAATTTCTTTCTCTGACAGGGGAAGAGGCCTCATGAATGGGAGAAGAGCAGAGGATGTCACATATAATGGCTTTAATAAAGCTTTTGACACTGTCTGACATGACATTTGCATAAGAGAAGAAAAGCACTGGAGTGTGGGTAAGACAGCTCTAAGGTCAAAATGCAGCTGATTTGAAAATGCTACTTAACAAGAAGATACCATTTGTTTATTGACAAAAATGGAAGGAGGCAAGAGGGATATAAGAGTCCTAGATCCAGTGCTACATAGTAGTTGACTTGATAAGCTTAATGATATTGAAGTTTTGAGTTTGGAGAGAGGGTCACCACTTTGGAAGGCAGGATTACATTTCAAAACCATCCTACTAAGCTGAAAAATGTAAAATAAATATATAGTGTAACTCAAGGCAATTGAACAAATAGCAGAAGAATGATGAACGATGTGAACGTATACTGGAGAAAACTAATCAGGCACAGGAGTATCCAGGAAAAAAATGAAGCAAAATTGAGAAGAAATCCTGAAATATTACAGGATATAATGCAAAAATCAAATGAAGAAGAAAGGAGATGAAAGGCTGCCCAGCCAGGTTATGGAGTCTTCTTCTCCATATATTCAAAATCCAGCTGGGCAGAATCCTGTGCAACCAGCTCCAGGTGAATCTCTCTTAGCAGGGGGGTTGGACTAGAAGATCTCCAGAGGTCCCTTCCAGCCCCAACTGTTCTGAGATTCTGTGATCCAAATACGTCAATTGTTTCTAGAAAGGGAAAGTTATTGAATGTTCTTTAAACTTTTTGGGATAGGATAGGATAGAAGTGCCCTTGTCTTTCAGTGAGTCAAATATATCAGGGTGCAGCTCACTGGGACAGAGGAAAGGAGCAGGGGGATCTGAGCTCCTCCCAGTCCTTTTTTCTTTGATTTCTCTGAGATGCAGACGTACTACTGTAGATTCCAGTAAGAAACTGGCAATGAGAAATGGCAAATGTGCATATTGAGATTGATATAGACTGTGTGGAGACAGCCCACTGTAGCTTAAATACCCTGGATTATGATGCTCCCAGACACTATGAAAGCAGTAACAATGACAGTATGACTTGTGTTGTATAATTGCCTGTGTAAAAAATGGAAACTAAAAATTTTCCTCTCAGGGAAATCAGGATTTGAATTCTCAGAAATCTCATATACATCTCTCAAACATGTAAGATAACTGAGTACCTTTAGTCAGTCCCAAATAGACTCTGTGTTCTTTTATTAAAATTTCACTTTAAAAAATACAAATTAAAGTTTAAAATCCATCCTGGACCAAAGGCAGCATAAAACTTCTCATTTAAAAATAACTGTCAAAAAAATTTGAATATCCCACTCAATAGTAATTTCATGTCAGATCAGTTTACAAGTAGTAAAAAGTTGAATTTCTGGGTTTAGAATGTCTTTGTAAGACCTTACAGCCTCAAACAGTTCACTTCAAAATCATTTTAAGAGTAAAACAAAGCATTTCTTACTAACTCTATAGCCTAACTGGACTTTCTGAACCATGTTACCTTAACAGTTTTCTGCTTCAAGTAAATTTTCTGCTTTCAAACTCAAGATATAACAACCTTCTATATTTTAATGCATGTTTTATCCAAGAGAAAAATAATAGAATGTGATAAATACCACTCAAATAATATAAGAATCTCTCTGCAAAATAAGAAAAACCAATGTCTTGACTCAGTAGCTTCTATTCTAAATATGTTCATGCAGATCACATTGTCCTAATATGAGACTGTCTCACTGTCATTAAAGTACTTATCCCCATTGGTCACAGCATCCTTTAGAGGTGTGTAACTACTCACGTTTCTCAGGTGAATAAACATGGATCTAAAAGCATATCTTGGCATTGAAGTATCAAACTTTTAATTATTCAGACATCTTTTGGAATCCCCATCCCTGGTTCAGGTAGGTCGTTTCCCAGTACCAGGGCTAGCAAGGCATGGTTGTACTGTCACTGGAGCATAACAAGTCATACTTTAGGAAAGACAAGATTTGACATAAATTTATACCAAATCCATTGATGTGTTTGTTAAAAAAAAAACCCACATTACCTCACAGTGTGAAACTGGGAGTATCTTAGTGTGAAACTCACAAAGCATATGGTTTCCTAGAGTGCAGAAAAGGGGTTGAGTTGTCCGATGTCATCCATCCAAAACTTGTGTTCCTGGGCAAACCCCATCCCTTTTTAGCTGGGAGGTGAAACTGGAACTGTCAGAGATCAATTTGTCCCCTGTGCAGACACATCACAGAACACCCTCTCTCTTCTGTTCCCTTCACTTCTCATGATAAGCACATTACTTCCATACCAGCTGGGTCTGTGAAAACACTTTACATCTCTCTTCATCATATCCCACATGACTTTTCCTGCCTTCAGACCATGAAATTTTATTGGTGATGAAGAGTAACTCCCTCAGTTTGCTATTGAAGCTGTTATAGTTCCTGTAAATAATAAACCCATGACTATGAAGACTAAAATCAAGGTCTATTTACATCTCAACTGAGCGCTGTAACCATCAGACTGCAGGATCTGTCTGCAGCTCACCATCTGGCTCAAAGATTATTTCAGTATTCAGCAGTGTAGATCAGCTTTGAAGGCAGAGTAAAAGTGGGTGCCTTTGGAATTTACTAATATAATCTGCAGGCACCAAGAAAATCAAGGTAGCTCTGCAGTTAGTCAGCAAGAGGATTTTGAAGACCACCAGTATTCTGCATTTAGGCAAAAATAATTGGCAACAAAAATTATCTTATGAACATAGCCTGAAATGTCTTGCTCAAAGCCACAGTACACTGATTTTTTTGCAGAAAAGGGAATTGCTTCTGGGTTGTTTTAGTCCAAAGACAGCATCATCATTGGGCTTTCATTGACTCCTGAGTTCCAGCTTCTCTTTTGATATGTTATCTTTTCCTCCCTGCAAAAATACATACAATTTTGAAACATTCATAAGACAAAGAAAAAAAAAGAAAGAAAAAGAATCTTTTCATTACAAATCCTGATGCTGTTACACCTTAGAATGAAGGAAATTAATATAACTTCACATAAACCCAGTTTATCATTTCCATTCAACCAATTTCCTTTTCTCCTTTACTCTGAAATTAAAAATATTTTTTATCATTTGCAATTTACAAGGCATTATCAAAAAGCTTTTTAAATCATCTGTAACAAGAATTGCATCAAAAATTGTAACAACTCTTGTGAGGAAATTCATTACATGAAAGCTCAGTTAAGACTGTCAAAAGCAAGCATAAAAACAAGATATTCCCACTCTAGCAGAAAACATCAAGAAATTTCTAAATACAAATTGAATGTTAGTGGCCTCAAGCTCTGGGTTGCCCCTTTGAAGAGGCAGATCCTTTCTTATCATAAGACTAAGCAATTAGAAATTTTGTCCGTTTTACTGCATCCTATTTATACATTTCTGTGCAAATGACTTTCATTTTGCAATTTAAAGCATCTATTTGGCCATGCCTTTGGGCTGTTGCAGAAGTTTACACATAATTTCAAGACAGTAATATTTGGGGATTTTAATAGTTTTTGTCCATTTGTTCCCAATGAAGTTCTATTTGTGTCAATAGGGAAGCAAAGTCCAGAGTACTTTCCAGGAACCATGCCAGGATATGATTTTTTCCAGAAAAGAAAGAATGTGGGTGTCTGTCTACAAGTGCAATAAGAAGCTTCTGTGCTTTAAGAGGGAGCAAGAAATCTTGGTTGATGAGAGGGAGATATAAACAATAATCAGTCTGATTTCATGCTGGTACCTGATACCCACAGGTTTGACATTACCTTAGCATCCCCATCTGCTTCCTGGGGGATGAGGAGCCTCTCACCAGTCAAAGTAGTGATGTGATATATAAACATTATTTATGCCCTTCAATTTAAAGCAAATATATTGTAGAAGTGTTATGGTCTGAAAAAATAAACACTCATTTGGCTTCAGACTCCAGAGACAACACTTGGCTTAACTCCCACTCTGGTCTGTATTTTGGGCAGCTTTCCTTATAGTCTGATAAACCTCTATTACATAAAGGAATTTAATTATTTTTACATTTGGGCTACTTGAAAGGCTGATATTCAACTTACTAAACCAAAGAGAATTTTATTCAGTCCCTACCAAAACACCAACATAGCTGCCAGTACAGTGTGTAGGCTGTATTTACCGATCAGGATTTAGATTAAATTCTTCATCAGCTGTGCAAAGCACAGCATGCTTTTCAAGAAACATAACTGCCACGTGAAAAGATAATAAAATGGGCAACTTCCATCTTGTTCTCAACCTGTTTCCATGGGAGAGGTGTCCAGCCCTCAGCAGATCTGTCCTCCAAAAGGGATGGAAAACCTTCAAAGCAACCACACGTGTTCACCTTTAAGAAATTGATATATAAATGGAGTCAGCTATGCAGAGAGGTCCATGGTATGTGAACAGAAAGTCATGTGGGTAAATGCCACTTCCATTTCAAGCACACTATGCTCAACTTCCATTTAAGAAGCTTCAGTTCATTTTCCGTTTTACAGCAAGAGTACTCAGACTATTCAACAGCAGCAGGTCTTGGGGGGAGATCTCAGTCACATGGGGAGATCTCCATATCCTACAGCAGTAGGACAGTTCCCTCTGTGGAGAAGCCATCAGTTCAAAGAACATTTTCTGCACTTTGCTGCTGAGAAAAAAATCAGAAAATCAGACAGAGCCAAGCTCCATGCGAGACAGACTCTTGTATAACTCCACATTATGCCCCTGTCCACTGGACCTCAACTTCTGCAAATTTGAGGCAGAGATAATTCTAATTAGACTTATTTTTGATGTGTTTTCACTCCCCTGCTAATGTGCATTCTGCCTCTGAGTTTTTACATAAAACACACTAAATCTCTCAATTTTAAAGTATTGTCTGTGCATTTGTCTGGAGTTCTTGTATAATAGCTACGATCCACCTAATTTCCAGTGCTCTTGTTCAAAGTGGAAAATATTGTTTACTTTTTAGCTGTTACAGTTATATGATTCTTTTAAGAAAATGATCTCTAAGCAGCTGTTACAAATTACTATTGTTTTAATATATATCTCTATTTTTCATACCTTCTGTATTCACTATAGCTATTTTAAATGTCAGCATTGTGATATTCCTCCAACAATGCATATTGCTGACTTCCTCAGTTGAAATACGATGTGTCTACCAGGCTCTATTAAAGTCGTGATAACTAAAAAAGAGAATAAAGAACAAATAGGCTGCTTCTCTGTGTGTCTCTTGCTTCTTTTATTATTTTGCTAGGAGACAAACAAAACTGAGCCTTACTTATCCAGACCTCTGCCCTATTGTGTCTCTTTAAATTAGATTTGCTGCAATGCAGTATTTTGTTTACTCTCCTAGAAATGAAGGACAGTGTTAAGTTGCTACAGAACCAGAGACTGCAGCAAACAGTCCAAACCTTTTTGATAGCTCATGTTTTTTTTTAAGCTTCCCTGTACTTTGAAAAGAAGGTTTAGAAAGGTTTTGTGAAAAAATAGAACAGTTGGAGATGTAAAATAGAATTTAAGCTTCACAAGGGAGAATAGAGAAATTAGTCATTCTAATTCCTTTGTCAAAGAAAGGGACGGTAAAGGTAGGTGGCAACACCAGTGTTAATAATAAAGGCATGGGGATTACATAAAGAATAAAAGCTACTTATCAGTTATTTAAGTTGCTGCTTTTGGGATTTTAGACTAATAATAGCATTTGAGAAGTTTTTTGTGGCACTTTTTCACTGCTCAAAATTACCTGATTTTTTAAAGGTTTAGTGTATGGATGCTGTAAGAAAAAGAAAGTGGTTTAGTTGACTATACATTATCACGTGCACTTGGTGTTTGTAATGTACACATATGCATAGGTAAATGTTAAGAACATAAGGTTTGTATGTTATACAAGGTCCAGCAAGGACAGCCACATAGGAACACGGTTGCTGGTAATGTTTTGTTATTTGCAAACTTCGCTATCTCCCAGCCACACACTGGAGATATGATCAGCTGATGTCCTGAAGTCTCAAGCAGATCTACTTTTCAGTGAAAATGTCACCCTTTTTTTTTTATATAGACAAATTTGCTAAACTTTTACAGGAAAATGTGCAAACATGTGTCTGAAAGAGTTAAATACAAAAACAGTCCATAGATGGTCAGTAGGCAAACTCAGAGAAAAGGAAGAGGAAGATGACAAGGGAGAACCCAAAATGATGGGAAGGAGAGTATGTGCAAGCCCCAAAGGAGAGCAGGAACAGAAGCTCTTTGCTTCCCCCTGTAGGGGAAAAAACCAGTCTGACCAGGTCTGATTTGCATATATTATTTATATTATTATTCATATGTCAGTGCACTCCATGAGGCTCTGTTCTCTGCTGTGCTCTGTTTCACAAATTAGCAGACACAATATATGTAAACACATTTACAAAAACAAAGGGTGAAGAAACTGCAAGAGGTAACAGCTTAAGAAAAGAGGTCACCCTTAATTACAGCTGTCTCCAGTTGGGTGGGAGTTTTATAGAGGCTTAGTGCCTATTTCTTTAATGTAGTATACAGATTTCAGTTGGTACAGTTCTGCCTCAAGCTTTTAAAGGGATATTACAAATTCAGCAAAATTCTGAAATCTATTCCTCGCTCCCTTTCTTTGTCTTCTTAGTTTTCCTTTTTTTTCCTGCAGTTACATCCAGACTTTGTTTGCCCTGTGTCATTTGTAAGCACTTACAAGATCTTCTCTTTGGATTTTTTTATCCATCTTCGTCTTTCTTTGTTCAGTTGCAATGGAGAAAGAAATAAAGGACACTGAGAATATTCTTAGTAGCAGATTTATGTAAGAAAATCATTATCCTGACTTAAAAAAAAAAAAAAAATATAGACACTAGTTTAAGATAGCACTTCATCTCATTTACTCCCATCAACATGAAAGCATAAATAGGAAAATGCAAATGAAATAATGAATGGTTTCTTTCAAAACCTCACATATTGCACGTAGATTGGAGTCAGAGGACAGTTGTACACTCACAAGACCACACCCAGACTCCTTTAGCCTGTCTGCCACCCACAGAACAAATCAAAACAATCAGGATAAGGAAATTTTTCTAATTTGAAAAAGTCAGCAAGTGCTACCAGTGAATGACTCAGAGCACTGGAAGGTGCATGAATAATCTATGTATTTATTAATATTCCTTGGAATGTAAAAAAATTAGTATTTCCATATGAAAGTGCAAATTTATTTTGATGTTTTCAAAAAATTAAGGGTCACCCTCTGCTTTGGATGGAATACATCTAATCAAAAAATTTTATACCTGAGCTAGTTGTCCTTAGTTCCCTAAAAGGAGAGGAAACTCTCCAAAAAATGTTTCATCCCATCTGGAAGGAGATGTCTGAAATGGAGAATTACAGTGAAATATGCCATAATAGGTGTTCTTATTATCATTGACCATGAAGACAGCCTAGATACCACCAAAGGTACCAGCAGTTACACTACATGAGTCTGAAATTAGACCAGACCTGTACAATATTTCATGTAATAAAAACCAGATCCTCAGAGTGCTGCTCATTTTTAATAATCTCTTACTATTATGAGTAATCATAATTATTCATCGTTAGTAGGCTCCAGGCACAGCTACAGGACTTCCCATATTTTTTATCTCCCTCCTCTTCCCACTTGTCTCTTAAGGAGCAGATGCCACAGTACTTACATGAGAATGACTGTCCAGTGCATGAACCCTTGGAATTGTGTCTGGAATACAATGAAAAGGTAGTAAAGTAACTTCATATTATATCTGTGGAATACCTCAGTTTTGGTAAAAAAATCCCATCTGGTTCTTCTCTGTTATCCTGTTCACCTGATCACTTACCCTAGGCAAGATGAAAATCCTCAGTGAAATTGTATTGCTTGTGGTTGTAAAATCCCTTAATTCTGTGAGCTGGAGTAATTATTTATGATGGATTTCCATGCAAGATTCTCAATTGTTACTCTTGGATAAGCAGTAAACTTTTAAAGATTAAATAAATATGCTTCTGTGTGGTGTTACCTTTTATACTTTCCAATTTCTTTTTTTAATTTGCAGAAATCTATATTTAGCCATGAATAAGCTTCCAAGAGCCATTTATACAATTAACAAGCAATAAGTTGTTGGTATTTTTAAATGTCATTTGTTCTAATTTCTTTTCTCATTTTCTTTCCTCCTTACCATTTTTCATGAACATAATTGCAGATTTTTTTGTTGCTATTTATGGCAATGGATTTATTTACTTACCACAGATATTTTGAAACACAAAAAATATTTTACATTAATAAATTATTTTAAAATGAGAGCAGTAATTCAAATTTACTATATTTTTATCAATAATTTTCCCGTTTAAGGAATATTTTTCTCAAACAATTTATGGACCAATTTACAAAAAGATTGATGCAAAGTCAAAACTCAGAAAAACTTACAAAGTAAATTTAAGATGCATATACAAAAAAGATACTTTACCTTAACAGATTGCTTTTATATATTAGATTATTTTTCACTCAGAAAGAGGTATTAATCAAAACTATTCACAAGAAAGTGCTGTTTTCTATGAGCACTTGGAACAACATTCTAACACATGCTGAACACCAAATATTTCAACAGCTCTAAACTCTCCAAACAACCTGCATAAACACTAAAATAAAATTGAAAAATACAAGGTTTTGCTCTTAATTTGCTTTTCAATTTAAAATAGTACCAAGTAAGGAAAACTAAAAAAAACCCCAAAACCTAAAAATAAAAATGGAATTGTTCAAAACAATAAAAAAATGTTTAACTGACCAACACAAATTCTTCTGTTTTCTCTCTTGAACATTTCGGAGGATTTTATCTTTTTTTCTCACTTGATCACGAAAGACTTTACATAACCTTAAAAATTCTAAGAGTTCTTATAAAAAAACCATGAGACAAAAATTTCAAAAAGACAAAATAGTCAAAGAATTTGGCATGTATTAACAGTAAACTTATTTGAGAAAGTATCCTTGCATTTTCAGTAAGTAAGGCTAATAGAAGTAAAAAAAAAAAAAAAAAAAAAAAAAAAATTATGTTTGTTACCACCAAGCCATTCTGTGGTTATGAAAAAAGAAGCAAGAACTTGTATGCCTCCATGAATTGTAACTCTTTACTTACACTGAAAAAGTCTTTTCTTATCTAGAAGTCAGGTGGCTGGTTTAAATTCTGGTTTTGAGGAGAGAGAGAATCTCCCTAAAGCAAGGCCTATTCCAGCTTGCATTAGCCTGAATTGCCTTCCTAAGAAATAAATCTTTTTTTCTTTGGCTCATCAGAAAATCTTGACCATCAGTTTTGCATAGCTAGATACTTGATTTTTATAGAGATGAAATAATGTCACCTTCATCTAAGTGAGAATTCAGCTGTCCTTTCCTTTAAGTGTTTCTGGATTTTTCTCTCCAGCCCTGACTGTGGTACAGAGCTACTGGTAACAGTACCTTGTTGATGACTAAGGGAATTATGTTTTCTAAGGTGGATATGATTGAATATTGTAGCACTTCTACGCAAAATCAGTGGTTCAGTTTGGGATCAAGACTCATCTAGGCATGGCAGGGAAGCAGCCAGGCATCTGATACTATGATGAAAGCAGCACCACAACAGACTGATAAATCCAGTTGTCCTCAAAGGAGATTTAGGTTAATGGAGGTTACAGGAGTGGGCAGGCAGTTCAGCAAAACTTTTCATTTATGGTTTGTCTCCAGCCGTGATTTCTTGTTCAAAAAGCAAAGGTATCTGTGAAAATTCACAGACCTTTCTAGCACAGAACTCTGCCTAAAGCTCCAGGCAGTTTTGAGAACATGACACTTTCCCTCCATCAAAGCTGTGACTCTGCCTGTTACACCTCCCTCCATAAAGAGTGAGGGAGCAACATTTAAGGTTGTTTGAAGACAGAAGTCTGTCTGTTCCAAGTCTGTTCGTACAAACCAGAAGTTTCCAAGTGTTCTTTCAACATTTGTCCTGTGGATCCCTCTTCTTCCAACTGTGAAGTGACTTCACCACATGATGAGCAGGGATGTTCACATCAGGTCATATGTCAGTGTGTCCATTCTTATTGTAAACATCATGTCTCTGTGGCACAAGGCTTACACCAAGGAATGCATGGTTTAGAGCCACAGAATTATAGAATCATTAAAGTTGGAAAAGACCTGCAAGATCACCCAGTCCAGCCCTTGACCAAACACTGCTAAGCCACTAAGCCATGTCACAAGTGCCAAATATATTTGTTTCTTAAACATTTCCAGGAATGGTGACTCATCCATTTCTAGTAGAACTTCAGCCAGACTGGACTTCAGAGTGGCAGTTCTTGGCTCTTGAGAAGCAGTTTCTGTTCCTCTTCAGGGGCCTTGTGGCACACAACTGCTTGAAGAGCTGGGCTGTTGTGGTTGTACTGTGGGACTCCTGTGGGACACAGAGATGACATATGGGACAGCCACGTGTGACCAGGAGGGTTGTCCTCGGCTCTGCAACAAAAGAAAATATTTCCCCATTGACTGTTAGAGGATCACAGCTGTGATGCAGGACACACAACCCTCAGGAGCATCCTGCCATCACCTCTCATATTTTCATTGAATTTATTTATAGCAGCCAAAGCACCTTAGGAATTGAGAGGAGCGGGTGTGTGTACAGGGTGTTGAGAGACCTGCAGCATGCAAGGCACCACTTGAAGCTTCTTTTTATTTCCAGGTACAACTGACTCAATTCCCTACCCTGTTTTGGTGTGCTGCCTACAGATATTGCACAGGGAAAAGCAGGACAGTGGCTTCAAACAAGCATTTAATTGAACATAAAATTGTTAGTGAGCAATAAAAAGTCATAGTCCTCTGGTACAGTTGAGTGCTGATGTGTCTTCCCTTGTGGGAAACAGTATCTGCTGTATTCTGAAAACTTCAGCTTTTGCTGCATCCATAAATCAGATACACGATTAATTTTTCTCTCCCGGGGCTGTGCTGTGAAAGAGACCTCATCTGAGATCCCTGGCTTCTATTTAGCTGCCATCTCCAGCTTCAGTAAAGAGCCACATGAGAACTCTCTTCAAGACAAAGTATGTCTATTGCATATTTCTGTGAAATCCTCAGTGAAAGGGACTAAGCCATCTTTTCTGCCTGAGTTTCTCACTCTCTTTATTTCAGATTCACCACTATTTCCATGCTTGCATAACAAGTTGTTATCTTCTCAAAATGTTGCTTGGAGGATTTGTAAGCAGAAAAAAAACTCTCAGAATCTGTCCTTTCTTCTGTTTATCCATAGATGGTGGCAGGGACTCCCTTGCTTTTCACAGCTTCAGGCCAGAAGGTTTGAAACCACCCTGGCTGAAGAATGCCTGCACTTTAATTCCGTTGTACCAGGATATTTTTATTTTTTACTCTTTAAAGAATTCTTGCAGAAAATCACTGGAAAGTGCTTAAGGAGCAGATTAGCATCTTTCTGGCATGCCTCCCCTGAAAATGACATTTTTAATATCAGTGTTAACCCCTTGGTACTTTTGAGCAGAAGTGACATTTAGCTACAAATCCTCTCAGCAACAGCTTGCATAAACAACATAACAGGGCTTGGAGAACTTCCACCTGGACTTTATCCCTGCCTCATTGTAACAGGGACACAAGTGCTATGTAGGATCTGAGAATGGAAAGACTGGGATGTATCCAGACCTTGAAAATCCACCATCAGAAGCCAGAAGGAGTGAAATGGCCGGGAGGTTTTGGATCCTTTCCTGATCAATAATAAAAAGATTTCATTTCAAACTTGACAGACAATGACAGTATTTCTTCATTTCATAGACAGTGAGAAGAGCAGCCACTCTGGGAAATTTCCTCTATACTGTTGGAATAGAGTAGAGCCAGTGGCTTTCTATAGGCTAATGTCTGTGCCCTCAGAGGGTTTGGGAAACCTATATGTGACAGCAAAAACTTTTATGGAATCGTTAATTGATGTAACTTTATTAAAAACATTCATGTTGCAGCATAAATGCTGCAACAAAAGACTGTTAACAGAACATATTCTGCTTATTTAATCCTTCTGTATAAGAAGGATGGTGGAAGTCCTGATCCCTGCTTGTGCTATTATCAGATACCCTTTTCAATTTTTTAGTCAACAGTGCATCTGAATTTATCTCTGGAATTTTAGAGTCAAATAGAATAGAGCACTGGCTACACCAGAACTATTAAGCTGATGTGCTCTCAAATTCCCACAGGATGTACCAAGGGACAGAACCATCATCCACACCTCTCTTTCTCAAAGGACATTTCTTGACAAACACTATTAAAATACATGCCTTGCATCCATCACCTACTTCTTCAATACTAAATATATTTGAAATCAGACAGTCCATGTCATTCTGGAGCTCTCTCAGGGCTGTTGTATAAGGCTGCAGCAAAGTGGGTGTTGGCCTCTTCTCCCAGGCAGCCAGTGACAGGACAAGAGGACATGGCCTCAGGCTTTGTCAGGGAACATTCAGGTTGGGCACCAAGAAGAATTTTTCACTGAAAGGGTTGTCATCACTGGAAGGGCTGCCCAGGGAAGTGGTTGAGCCACTGTACCTGGAAGTGTTCCATATATGACTGGATATGCCACTCGGTTTAGTTGGGGTGGTGATGTTCAGACAATGGCTGGACACAGTGATCTTGGAGATCTTTTCCAACCTTAATGAGTCTATGATTCCATGTGTTGGGAAGAGCTATTGTATCTTTTTACACGTTTCTCCATCAGTCTGACTTCCTTCTACTCTACTTGCCATACTTGGCATAAATGCTGGGGACATTTGCAATTTCTTGCTGACTTTTTAACCTCCTGGTAGAAAAGCTTCCTAATCCTTGGGCTATTATTCCCAACAGTCAAAGTTTAATCATACTTTTCTTTCCAATCCAAAGTTATTGGGTCAGGTTTGCACAAGAACCAGACAAGAAAAGCCCCACAAAATCTCAAGTGAGAGATGTGTCACATAGATAATTTATTAGCTGTCATAACCATGGAGAAAATGGAAATATTCACTTCCCTTGGGTTCAAGATCCAAAAGGAATAACCATTATGTCACGAGGGCCTGACAGTTAATTTCTGATCACTATTGCTTGGCAGTCCTGTGCTGAGTCTGCCCATGAGCCAAGCTGCAATCTGTAAGATTTCCAACTTGCCCTGACTGATAAGTGACCCTCTTGGGAAAGTGTTGTTACTGGGAGCATTTGTACCCAGGATGAGGGGAACTGAGCCCAGTGAAGTTCATGCCTGTTTAGAGACATGCATTGCACTGCAGTGAATATTAAACTAACATTATGCCTTCATTTCAGGAAGATGGGGTTTTGGATCTATATGAGTTCAGAACTAGTCAAATGCTCATTCCAGTAAGCACAAAAATCTCTTATTCAGTCGATGAACTATTCATTATTGTCTCCTTTTAAAGTGGAAAGAAAACACCCATTGAACAGAAGGTATAAGTGCTGTGGAAAGACCTTTGTAAGCTTTTGATTTGTGCTCTTGAAGTGTTTTGCAGAGAGCCAGTGGATTAAGTAAAAGATAAGGACAATAAATCAACAAATTCACCTTGAATAAAGTCCTTGAAAGTGTAACAACAAAAAGTTAAGCAAAATGTAAATGGACTATGAATTAAAATCAATAAACTAGTGGGTGGCTGTATATGAAAAACAATAACACTATAGAGTGACTTTATGTAATCATAGAAATACTCCACAATTTTGTTTTCCAGGACTATTCTTTGATCATTCAAGAATTAAATCATTAATTTAAAAGAAACACAGCATTTACTATGGAAAAGATCTTCCAGATGATCAATCTTAAAATTGACTAGGGCTTCTTAGATCCATTTATATCTATATTGATACCTAGACTGACTTACAGAATCATATAAATGTATATGATTAGAAAAGTAGGAAATATGCCAGGAATTGAAATTATGTGCATTTCTTACAAGATGTTCCTCCTTCTGAAGTCAGTTCTTTCAAGGAAGGTGAGTTCTAAGAAAAATGCACATAACTAAGGGAGGGAATCTGTGCATTGTTATGATTTTGGGAAAAAAAAGATCCTGTAAGTCAGGAGCTAGAAATCCTTAAATTCTGTCATTTACCTAAAAACAGTAGGTGTTAAAAGCTAGAAATCCTCAAGTTCTGTCATTAGCTAGTCCTCCTTCCTTTTGCAAGGAGTTGATAGTAAAACTACAGATACATTGCAAAATACATTAATTCATAAAACCCCACAATTTTAAGAATGTAGCAGATTTATACTTTTCATAAAACCTTTACTCCTTGATCATTAGCAATAGATCCTGCTAAAAGACTTCCCCCCATCATTATTATAGGCTCTTTTACATATTAAAGGCTCTATAAGATCTCCCTGGAGCCTTTGGTTCTGCAGGATGAACAACCCCAACTCCCTCAACCTTTCCTCATGCCTTTTAGCATAATCACAAAAGCCATGGAAAGGACAGAAGTTAATTCATATTGTGCATTCTTAGGAGGGCATATCAATGAAGGGAGCCCCTGAAGATTCTCATTTTGAGTAAAATAAGCCACAATTTGTAACCTATCTGGCATTAGATGCTGCCTTTTGCAGACTCTAACCACCCTTTGAATTTACTCACCTTGTATTATGTGTCATGATTAAAAGGATCTGGGGAGTGGAGAGGAGAGTTGTGCAAGAAATCAAGGTGATGAGGCAAGTCAGAGAAGGTCTATAAATCCTGTTTGAAATGCTTACAGGATTTATAATACACAAATGACAAGTAGATGTAGATTTGGATCATCTGTTCTAATCAACACATCATTAAAAAAAGATTATTTTAAACTACCTAAAGTTAAAATAAATTGATTATTCAGTATAGTCACCCTTTAAAACATGTCATTGTATCAGACTCTTATGCAAGTGCAGTAGACTTTTTTTATTCTTCAGGTTTTACCATCTACCTTATTTGTGAACAGCCCTCTAGTTAACTGACTACAAATTACAAAATAAAAGTGAGTCAAAAATTTCAAATTCATAAACAGAAATTCCTTCCATCAACTGGATGGAAATTCATACCTGCATTTTATATATCTTATAGATATCTTGCAGCATATAAGACCTATATTTCTTAACTTGAACAGAAAAAATGTGGAAGAGTCCCAATTCTTGAGGTCTGGGGTGGGGGCCTAGGGAAAGTATCAATATGACAGTTTTCTGTCCTTCATTCTACACCCTTCATGTAGTGCCTTGTGTCATCTTTATAACAAATAAACAAAACAAAAACAAAAACAAAAACAAAAACAAAAACAAAAACAAAAAAAAAATGGCAGTGGTCTCCTGGAATGGGAGAGGGAAAGCAACTGTGTCATTTTTATGGTAATTTTCACTTTCCACCTATGTTGTCTAAAGTTGCAGTCAGATACTGAAAAAAAGAAAACATTTCTCAGTATCCTTCTGTGCCTGTCAAATGTGTTGCTCAGAAAGCACAGTATCTATCTCTAAAAGGTGATATTTGCCTGGCTTTGCCTGGTGTTTGCACTCACGGAATGCATCACAGGACTGCATTTTCTGAAAAATTATTTTGGGAGGATTTTGTATTTTTTGAGATATTTATGTCATAATTAGTCATTCTCATAGCTTGGTGTTTGCTCTGGGCTGACTTAACGCTCGTGTGTTCCCAGAACACCCTTTCACTTAAGTGCCCTTATCTGCACCAGAGGCAGCACATTATGAATGCCCCCAGAAATGCTCCTGCACTCATGTGTCATTTTAGTTAGATTCAAAGAACCCTTTGGGGTAGGACAGTAGGGAATTTTTCTGGGGACTTATCATGACCCTGCCAGATATCGTGACTTTTTTGCATGGCCAGACTGTTTACACTGAACAGCATGTTTAAGGAAACAATCAATGTGCTTTTGCCAATCTATACAGATCTTTGACGCTGCTGATTTACCAGATATTTATTTTATCTAATTTGACAGCATTTTCCTCCCTTTCTCCAGGCTGAAGAAAATAAACCTCATAACTATTCTTTATGCTTCCTCAAAACATTGGAAGACTAGCCACAAGGGAAATAGGTGGTTTTGATCTGTCACTTACATTCTTCATTTCTTAGTTGTTGTTTGTTTGTTTTCTTGTTTGTTTTGCTTTACTTAATAATAATTACTCTCTCTCCTAAACAATTTTTTTTAAAGTCTGCATTATTTATTCATATTCTGCATTTCCTAATAAACTCCTTAATTTCCCAGAAGACATTGAAACACTGCAGATTGAACCTCAGACTGAAGCACTGTAAAAAATTGTGGAATTTGATAGCCTAAAAATGCTGATTTTCTATATATGCTGCTTATTTGCTTATGTTCAAAGCCTTATGCCTGCATTTTAAGACTACTTTGCACAACAGCAGTAGCTGAAATAGGACTTTTTTGAAAGTTGAATCAATTTTCCATTTTTGGGGTTTGCTGGAATGACTAATCTTTTAACATGATTGTAGAAAAAAATCATAGACTTCAGTGGTGCAATCTCTGAATTTGACCTGGTGCTCCTAATTAAACTAGAGAATTTCTTTACAGAGAGGTATTGAATTATAAAGGTTTCAAATAAAATAAATGTCTTTTGAGAATATGTACAAATGGCTACTCTCATTGTGAAATTACTATCATTGCTACAATGTATATCATATTTTCAGTTAAAATTTTTATTTTATGCTAACTCCTCTCAAGAGAGCAATCTTAGCCATGTGAGAAGAAAAATGGAACAGCTGGAATACTCACTGAAAGATTTTTATGTGAAGTGGCAGGTTCAGGAGTTCATATATTTTAGGCTAACTAGATTCAGTGGGTGCTGTGTGATCTGCCACTACCAAGAAGCAATTACCCTTTAACTCTCTGGTGGTTGATAATTGTTTTCTCCTTCCCCTCTTCTTGACTGGCCAGACATGGGCAGCTGCCCCAGCCTGGTGGATCATGTTTCACTAGACCTCACCTGCCAGGTGAGCCTCCCATTCTGGACTCCCCCCTTTTTCTCCCAGTCACTCCTGAACTGTGGTGACCAGAAAGTGGACACAGATTTCCACCTGTGATGTCATTTAGTGTATCAGAGTAGCTTCTCTGGCTTACCTGTTGCAATCTTCCTGCTAAATCCTAATATGATGTTTGATTTGTTTAGTGGTGAAAGCACACTTTGGGCTCATGCTTAACTTCACTATAACTCCATTGTACCCTCCAGGTGCTTTTCAGCTAGATGCTACCTTCCCATCTGGGCTTTCAGAGTCCAGCTATTCCTCACACATGAAAAACTTCACACTCTTTCCTGTTGAACCCATACCTGAGGTTTCTCAAGCAATCTCTGAATTGCAGCTCTACTCTCTGGTTTGAAATTTACCCTCTGTAATCTACTGAGGGATAGTCTGTCTCATCATACAGACCATTTATGAAGCTATTGAACAACATCAACCTCTGTACAAACCTTTGGGATGCTCCTCTTGTCAGCAAAGATATCAAGTCATGGATTAATATCTTTTGAGTCCAGTTTTTTAGAGAATTTTTAACCCATCTATACATTCAGCAAGTTCTTCAGATTCTAAAAGTGAACACAGCTGGAAAGCCCAAATAAAGCACATTCTTCCTTTGTTCATGTCACAGCCCCCAAGGAACTTCAATCAATCTCAATGACTTTGCAGAGATCAGAATCGAAGGTGGCTCACTCATGGCTCCCAGCAGTTTTTGGGAAATCCCCTACAGCTCCACAGATTTCAATGCAAACAGCTTCTCCAGGTGGTCCCTAAACTGCTCTTCTTCAGGTGTTGTCCCTCTCCTTCTTTTCCACCTTCTCCTGCTGTGTACAGGGATCTGGGCAAACTGGATTTGTCTGCCTGAAATACATTTGATTGGAAAAGTTGTGATCAGCAACACCAAACACTATCATTCTTATCTCCTGGTTAAAGCACTTTTCTCTTGTCAACCCGAAAGGTACAGAAAACAAACAGTGATTGCACTTGCAGCTTGATAGTCTTGTAAACAATATAACTCAAGTAGATGATCCAAGTTGTTATCACTTGGTAGATTTAAATAAAAAAATTAATACAATTTGTCTTTTGCAGAATGATCTCAGTGGTTGATATACTGTGATAGGTACTATAGTGTACCATACTTAAGGACTACAGGCCTCCTATTTATTTTCCCCAGGATGTTAGTGAGCACAGATGACATCTCTGACCCTAAAGATGTGGCAGATGAGGTATTCACAAACAATTTCAATAGGTGAAAAGTTTTCTAGAAGGGTCTAAGACACAGTTTTATATATGTAGTTTTGTGTTTCTTGGCAAAAATCCTGCATTTTAAAACAGCAGGGACAAAGAGTCAGATCTTGTTTATCTAGCTGCATGAGATGAAGAAATTCTGATACGTTTTAAAATATAAAAATGGATATTAAATATATGACTGTATGACAATATTGCCTAAAGGAAACAATGAGCTGCTTAACACTTTTGGTGACCGCGTCCTTTCCATCACAAGTACAGTTTGTGAAATACTTTCTTGGATTAATGTTTTCTGAGTAGTTAAGGATATTTTTAAATATCTCTTTTATTACCATCATTCCCATTCATTTGATTGGTTTCCATTATATTATTTTATTTTATATTGTATTTTAGCTCTCCATCAACTTGATTATTCATAAACTCCTACACACAGAAGGAAGTAATATTAATAAATCATTCAGAAGTAATAATTGAATTTGTCAGATTTTGCTAAGCTATTCATGCCACCACAAAACCACGAACACTCATTGTGTTGAAAGGGAGGCACTAGCCTAAGTATTGATTAAAAAAAATTATTGAAATTCTTTTGAAAGTAAGAAATATTAAAACTAATCTGGTTCGAACTATGATTGAGTGAAGCAGATATACCTCAGGTAAAATTTTAGTTTTTTTGTTAGTATATCTTTAGTTACATATTTAATTGAAACCAAAATACAGTTCTTACTTTTGGAGTTCAATCCTTTTTTAATGGAAATTATTTCATCTAAGTAAACTAAAAGCTTGTGTTGCTGTCTGAGTGATCTGATGTCTTGTGAGGGCCTGGCAGACCCATTGCCAAGGCCATACAGAAAGGTGTTTTTTTTCTTTTGACCTTTATGCCCCTCTATATGATCATTTCAGCCTTGCATTTTCTGACAAACTGCACAGTGTAATAAAGATAATCAGCCCAAGACACAAGATGACTGCAGGCTATTCTACTAAACTTTAATAGCCTAATTTTTCAAGTTGGCTGAGGTAATGATCACAATAAAAATTCACCATTTTTATGGGAAATGTCAAAATTTAATTATAGCAATATCTATTCCATTTTCTTATACTGCTTTTAACTTACAGATATTTTTTATTTAATAGTTGCAGTACATATAGTTGTTTGTATATCTGAACAGATACTGCTGGATTTTATTAGCTATTAAAATTTTTTCACCCTACAGACACAGTCTGTGGAATTTACTGAAATGAACATTCTCCTCAACAGCTTTGCTTAGAAAAATTAGAAAAACCTTCTAATCAATAATTTTTACATGTTTTTAAAAATAAATTTCAAGACTAAATGATATTGTGATTTAAATTACACTTTGCTTTAGCAGAGGGTTTTCCTTCCTTTTCTCAGGAGGCATCAATAAGAACTGATTTTAAAAAATGTTGTGTCAATACATTTTAGCATTCCTTTTCATTCTTTTAAGAAATAGTTCTTACATTCTCACATTCTTTTTTGTTGAAATACGACAACACAAATTGCTCGCTTTGTCTACTTCCTATTTAATTTTTCAAAAATTATTGTTTTCATTTGTGTTCCACAATCAGATTTCCCACTTTATCTATAAGTAAATTTCCAAGACAGAAGAGGAACCACTATTTAATATGAATCTTCATTTCTGTAAGAAATTAGGCACTGTGATTTTCTACAATAATAAATTACGACTATAGAAATTTTTTAGAAATAAAATGACAGCATTTTTTGTCAATAGTGAGTAGGTTGTTTTATATTTAATGGATTCATAAACATTGGAAAAATTTATCTTCATTATCTCCTTTGTTTAGCATGGGTTTTCTTCAGAAAATACCACGAAAAAATACCACACCTACTTTAATTTTCCCAGTTTAATCTTTTTTATCAACAATTGATTCACTTTATTGTAAACAATTTAAAATAGTAGACAGCTAATCTTGGTGGTTGCTAACCACCCTCATCAAATCAAATTTACTTATTATGTATAAATACCCATTGTTTCTCTAGCAAAAATATCTGCAAATATTCAGAAAAAAAAGAAATCACAGGCCAAAAATATATGTAGATACATCATAGCACAGAACATAAAGATGATAAGGCACATTTGAAAGGAAGTACACATTTATCTTTTAACATTGCAGCAATACTAAGGTTTCCAATACTCAAGTTTTCTGAAAAAAATATGGCCATAACCTTTCTTTCTAGTGCCTGATTGTGGAAAAAGTATGTTAGTATGCAGGTCCTTTTCTGTGAAATAATCTAATTTTGGATATAGATTTGCTGTTATTTCCCCTTGTCAAAGAATATAGATGTCTAAAGGAAAAGCAGAGGCAACATGACAGGCAACGTCATGAGACCATATGTTCCACACAAACTATAAAAGTCAAACTGAGATCTGTTCCAGTATTTTAGGCTAAAAACAAGCTATGTGCTAAGATTTCCAGCTATTTTCAAAATTATATCACATTTCAGCAAATGGAATTGTTTTGTGAATAGAGTGATGGATCTGAGTACACCATGAAAATCTGTGTGAGTGTGCAGGAAATGATGTGCTTTAGGCTATTTTGGGCCAACTTATTTTTTCAGTTCTGGTGTCAAAGCATCTCTATTGTACTCTCCCTAGCACACTTCATTTGTCCTTTAGTCTAGTTCAGATTTTTTGGACAAAAGTAAAATTGAACATTCTATGCAACCTGAAGCAACTTTTCCCAGGGATGAATTAGGTGGGATTCACTGACTATAATTTAGATGTCACTAATGTAAACCTCTGTGTCTGAGCTGCATGGGAAGAAGATCTAGAGAATAGATCATACTAAGGTAGGCATTTGAAGAGGCCACAAAATTTGAAGGAAAGCTTAGTTATGCAGAGAATTGCCTTCCTCTCTTGGTTAATTACAAAGACAACCTAGATCATGGCTCACCTTTTGACACTGTACATGTTTATTGTACAAGACAATTGAGAATCATTGGATCCATAATGCCTGGCACCCCGATCTTATCACAATTGGGGTTCTTAAAACAGAATGACTAGACCAGACAGGAAAAAAAAATGCATTTTAAACATCTGTAATTAAGTGGGACATATACAAACATACTAAAATCTGGCAAAATTCTTAAATTAGGCAAATTAAATCCCAGCCTTAATATGCAAATGAGCACCCAAAAATTGCTGGACTATGGAAATGTAACTAAAATGTAAGCCTCTGAGTAAGGACATTATCTTAGGTATGTGTCCAGCCATCAAAACTTCTTACTCCCAAGTGTGATATCATCAGCTTTTTTTCTTGCCAAACCTAGAAATAATTAAAGGTTTCCCATTACTGCCCATAGGAAAACACTGTATGGAAATAATGAATTATGCATTACAGTCCAGAGAACAGACATTTCTTATGTCATACGTAAATAACTGGATCATTGTGGATAATTTGAAATATTATCTACAAGAAATAGAACCATGAATTCTCCTTATGAAACAGTGAAGTTTCTGGTTTTATTCTTATTAAAACTAAGGAGCACCCTTTATATGACTCCACTAACTTCACCCATCCATTTTAAGCCCCTGTTAATGGAATTTAGCAATGGAAGAAAAATGGTATAAAGGCTTCTATAACTAATACACTTCACACAAACCACCAGTGGATCAAAACACGTTGCCCAATTTGCTAGATGAAAGACATTAAAAACACAACTGCATATATATTTACATGCATGCAAAAACTAATGGCACCATCTTAAAAATTCATTACTCAGAATTAATAGCTACACTGCAAAATATCAGAAAACTAAACTTGTGTTTGAGAGTATATCTCTAAGATCTGGGAGATAATTTCTAGTGGAGGTGCTAAAAATGATCTTGTGACATAAATTGCAAGTGGGATCATTTATAGTGATGCAAATACTTAATAATGCTTAGTATTGGGTTATTTACTCTGGCTGAATAGAAGGACAGAGCTAGCAAAACTTGTAATTGCACAGATTAGTGAGACATTGTCAAAATATAAAAGAATCAAAATATCTGAGAATAATTAGGTGTCAACAAAGAGAAAATGCAAGTAGATGTGACATGCAAAATTAATCAATTTACCCACAAATTAGTTGAGGGTGCAGTTGATCTCACCAAATATGGACATCTACAGTATAGCATCCATTGCAGATCACAGCCACTAAGATCTCTTAGGACCCCTTGGAGAAATAAATAAATTCTAGTGCAAATATGTCTTGTCTTAGAGTAGACATCCAAAAGAGGTAAAAGGAATCATTCCCTCAAAGGATGATTACATCAGATACAGACATCCATATTGCTGATATCTAATGTTAAACAAGATTAATTGAATCTTTTAGTATTGCTTTAAATCTTACTTAGAATCAAAAGGTTGGCTGAAGAATAATCTTCTTTCTAACTTCTAAGCAGGTTTTATGCTTTGACCTATTCCGTTGGGTCCTGGTGTGCTTTATATGGCAGTGAAGATAATATTTGAACTTAAGGACGTGCATTTATTTTCTAACTGGTCATTTTTCTGTTTGGTTTGGGTTTGTTTTTTTTTTTTAATTTGGAATTGGGAGAGGTGTTGATAGGGGAGGTTTGCTTGGAAGGCTTCAAAAAAATAGTTTTATAAAGTGGAGCTATCAGTGTCACAATTAATCTGGACTGAACAGATGGGCATTCAAATTCACATAATGGATGTTATGTGGATCAGTGCTCATATAATTATTTGTGTATCAGTGACAGGACATTAGGTCACTGGATAATTTTGCCCTCTGCCAGATCATTTGTCTGCATTCAGAATGAGCATCAGTCAAAAAACACTCATTCTGCTAGAAGGTGTACAAAGACTCCAGTAGTCATCAGCTAATCTTTGAGTTGCAAAAATAATACTTTTTTTTTTTTTTTTTTTTTTTTTATAAAA
>JAOTQP010001546.1:100592047-100605378 GCA_026413545.1 Cichladusa arquata
CCTGAGGCTCTTGGACATCACTCTGGGGTCTCAGAGAGATCTGCCAGGGGGGTCCTTGCACCCCCAGAGGAGCCAGGGAGGTACCCTGGACTCCCACACACAGACTCTGGCTGGCTCAAGGAATGAGCAAAGCAAGCTAACTTTGACCTGGAAAATACTGTTAAAGCCAAAGAAAATAAGCTGAGAAGAGCTGTCCTGAAGCCACAAATCTAACAAAATCTGGGGAAATGAAACTCAGAATCAGCCATTTCCATGAAGTGTTGTGTACATTAAGAAAAGGGCAAGATAGGAAGGATATGTGTAAATCGAAAAAAATCTATAGAAAAAATCCTGGCAAATCCACATTCACATGCAGCCAATAAATCCCAAATCAGTGGTAAAGGGAAAAATTACTATTTCTCTGTTTCTTCACCGTAGTCCTGTTAATGGCATATGCATATAATGGAAAGGTTTTGTAGCTGTAACACTAAATAAAGAATGTCAGCCTAAACTTTTAAACTATTATGAAGCTTTTACTTATTTAATTTTTATTTTATTTTTGCACAATTTTACTCTGCGTACATCTATTGAAAATTTAAACTAAGGAAAATTATATTTTGTACTACTACTTATAGAAGGGCTAAACCCTCCAAACAGCCTTGCAGACAGAGAAGGTACACAAATTTCTAGTTTTAAACCATAAACCTAACGATTCACTTCAAAGATGAAGTTTCATGTTAAATGTTGCAAATTATGAGCCTGTGTGTGAGCAAGGTTTGTGCCCAATGCAAATTCTACCTCCAAAGTAAACGGAGAGGGAAAGGTAGAGGGAAGATCTAATTGCTGCATACTTTAATACAGCCAAGGAGATGAACACAGACCATAGGATTTAATTGCCATTCCTGAATGGAAAGCTTGCAGACAATGGAGAACAGACACCACCTCTGCAAGCACCTACCTTTGGTGCCCAGGTTCCCTCTACAGTCAGCAGGGAGAAGTGTGTGCTTCCAAACAGGAATGAGGGTGCCCAAATTAGAGACCTAAACTACTGTCAAATCTAAGCAGCCTGATGTGCTTTCCAGACACCTCTCTGCACCCTACAGTCAGCTTCAGCTACCACTTAATACTGTCTAAACTTAGGGATTTGGTGCTACATGTATCATAACATAGTGGTTGGATATGGTGGGAAAAAACTTCAGCTGTCAAAAAAAGTGTAAGACAAAGTTTGGTTACCTCTGTCCACAGTCATGATCCAGAAAACTCCTTCTTAGTTCTTGAATAATTTAGAGAGGACTTAAATTCACCAAGTAAAACCCTGTTGAACTTAAAATGTTCCTCAGTTGTTTCGGCTCTGGTCGTGTCTAGGAATAATAAACCCAAAGACAAAAAACTGAAGCAATCTGAAGACAGCAATGTGCTACACAGAATAAACTCTGTTCACAACACGTGAGGATTTCTGAGAATGCTATTGCAGATTAATTACTTTTTTTCAACAAGTCCATAGGACATGTCTATACTTCACATGTATCATTGGGATGATGCAGTAGACAACTGAGAAGTAAAGGGAGATTTATACTCAATCCCTCCTCAGAGAAATGAGAGTCACATACAGTCCCCAAGCAACTGCCCTCAACACGAAGTTCCCACTTTATTATCTGCCACCCCTCCCTTTCTGCTATTTTTTTTCCTCTCTCTCAAGTTCCTTCAGGAAAGTATCATACACAGAAAAGCATATACAAGAATACAGTAATAAAAAATAGAAGACATTCACTGTTCTGTTTTACAAAGATAGTCATAGTCATGATATGGAGGAATCTCATTGGGGATAATTATGAGGAATTTATCTATTATTATACTTATGTTTAATAAATTTATAACAAATAACAACCATAATTAATAAAGGGAATTTAAATTCCAAGGAGACCGTCTTATAATTTTTGGAGCTTTACTTGCATATCACCCTCCTCAGGGAAATGTTATTCTTCAAGAAATGGCTCTGGATTGATGCCCCTCCATTTCATTTGGGAAATAATTTTCTCTAGAAATGTCTGAATTGAACAATATGAGTTGACAACTAAACAGTTGAGTTTTTTCTGAAATGAATACAGAGGCTTTCCAGAACTGATTAAACATGAGATCCTCAGGAAGAATGAGGGTCATGGAGGCAGATATATGGGAAAACTGTGACTGCTGAGTTCTATTAAGAACACTCTCCATGTTACTAGAAGCAAAATATTTGTTGCTTATATTCTCCAACTCTATGCATCTGCTTTCTTTAAGAGATTAAGTAAAAAAATTTGCTACAAAAGTATTACCAACAAATCACTGGCTATTATTATAGTTACTAGAAATGTGTCTTGGAAAATTGAATAAATAGTCAAAATTTCATGTAATACTGTTGTCATTTGAAGAATGAGGTGTAACAATTGTACAATATATGTTCACAAACATCACTTAATATAGTTTTCTAAATATTTAGAGTTTAGTTTGATAGCAACATAAGCTTTTCTTGTTTTGACTGATTTCGCTTCTTTGAATTTAGCCACATTTGAAACCAAATTTCTATTTCTCCCTCCAAGGACTAAAAAGACATCTGAGGAAAAGGATTGCATAACAAGTTAAAATTAGCCATAAGGATAGTGGTGGAAGGTTTCCTATCATAAGAGTAAAAGCAATTAAAACCCAGTTCTGTAAGAATAAACAAATTGAATAAGCAGGGATGAATATACAAAAGAACATCTCACAGAGGTGTTTATTCAATTGCAGCTGACGACAGCCAGTACCTAAAACCAAACCACTTAAAGAAATGTAATGTGTGGTCACACCGAGCCATATTAAGCTCTTCCAGAAAAAAGATAGGAGCAGCAACCAGCCTGCTCAGCCTGTGCTCCCATCACCTCTGCTAACAATCCAACACTGTCACAAAACCAGGTAACAGAAGGAACATGCCAGAAGGAGCCAGCTGCAGAACTGGATGCTCAGAATTGGTATTCCAGCTCTGCTCTCCCTCACCCTATGGAGACTCCTTTAACCTCGGCAAATGATTTTGCAAAAACACCATCAGCAGTCCAGATTTCAGGTTTTCCTGAAATAATTTTAAGGAGTTGTTGAAATACTATTGACATTTAAAATACCAGCAGCTTTTCTTGATGGCACCAGGTTGGGTAGTTTCTATGTTCCTGGAAAGAAGAAATTAATCATGGCAAAAAGAAGGGAATGGTGGTGTAATGGGGTTTGGTTTGAAGTTAGGATTGTTAGTCTCTACCACTTTGTCTATGTCAAGGCCTCTTTTAAAAAGGTATTATTTATGTTATAGGCAAAAATGATTCTTCAGTTTCAAAGCACCTAAGGTCAAAGTTATTTACATTTTATAGACATTGAAGGTACTCATGAAAAATATATGGAATTTTTATGAGTCATAAGAAATTTTTCATAACATCCTATAAGAATCTCAGTTTTGCATGGTTTTCACACATAATGTCCTGAGGTAGGATTCTTCCTCTCATCTGGGAAATTATTTGCTTTTTCTTTTGTTCTTCTTACCCATAGTTTAATATGGAAGATCCATTCCCACTGAGAATTCTTTTTGAAAGTTCCACAGAGAAATACAGGAGAAGAGATTTCCTCTGCCCCTATCAGGGTCAGCTATTTCCTTAAAAAAATCCTTAAAGTCATTTTACCCTGGTAATCCATGAAGAAAAGTTGTTCTTCTGAAATTCTCTTGCCTAAGTTTAGCTGCTCCTGAAGAGAATTTCTCTATCTACATCAGAAAGTGAGGTACTTCAGAAGGATTATTTTACCAGGCATATAAGATTTAGGAATAAATTAGATGATTCAATGAAGTGATATCAGAAGAGTGTCACTAGTTTAATTCTTCCTTTCCCTAATCCTTAATCTCTGTATGGAATGCAGGTGTACATTACTGTCTTTTATTTCCCTTGTATAACAAATAAAAGAGAAATTTTAAAATAGCAGAAATTAAAAAGCACTGAAGGAATCAATATACATTTACCTCTAATGTCGTCTGGGGATTTTCCCAGTTAACTCCATAACCCAATAAACTCCATAAAAGGTGCTATTTCCCCAGAAACACTGAAAGAAATAGCACAGAGGTCAGCTAATAGGTTCTAGGAAGACCCATAGCAAAGCAGGGAAAGAATCTCCAAATATTTTACCATTTTTCTACAACTCCTTTTTCTGTATTAGAAGGAAATCACTTTCTGTATTACTTTCTCAACCACTAGAAAGCTGGAGAAATAGCAACTCAATTATCTGTCATATGGATAATGTATGTTGTACTGCAGGAAATATATTTCTGCTAAAGTACAAGTGAGAATTCACAAGGCCATATAACTACACCAAGGCATGGTTTGGATGTTTTGCTAAGGAATTTCAGATCTTAGAAATGTGTGCAAAGTCCTCACCCTGCAGTCCTGGTCAATCCCTACTCGCTGCTTGAACAGCCACCGTGGGCTGTGCTTGAAGGAATCAGCCTGGCCCAATGTGTCAGGTAGGGATGGAGATGTTGAGAGTCAATTTTTTAAGCTTTTCAGGAGTTCCAAAATTATACTGAAGAGGTAAATTGGGATTTAGGGTTGTTGCAGTGCCAGAATGCAGAGAGAGACATGCCCGGTCTTTCTCATGTATAAAAAGAGTTTTCAGGTAGGTAAGAAAAGAGTTGCAGGGATAAAAACATGCCCAGTAATTGTAGGGAGGGAGAAATATGTATCCTATTTACTCAAATAAATTAAGACCTAATTCCTGAAATTTTTATTTCCTAGGAAGACAATGAATGGAGGCTAAGAGCTTGGGCTGTATTCTGTGAGCTTTGCTTGTTTTCTGTACAGATGGATCCACATAAATTCCCCTCTGGCCAAACTCCTTATTTCAGGAGATTCAGAAGAACTCTCAAGTTTATACCATAGGACAATCTACATAACCTTTCTCTTCAAAATTGCATTTCATCTCTGACGAATAGACAACATTTTTTATGAAATCTCAAGCAAAAAATCCCAAGCCTCAAGCAGGGATTTTCCTCTCAAGAGATATAAAGGATTGCCAGATGCTCTCTAAAATCTGCCAATACCAGATTTAAAAAAAAAAAAAAAATATTCAAGATGCTTAAATGGACAGTGGTAAAAATTCTCAAAAGAGAACCATAATGAGCCCTTTCCTCCTGGCTCTGTCATGTTCTCATTTCTGACCAACACAACAGAGCTCCAACACTTAGGAGGACAGGGAAAACTTTTCCTCTGGAAAGGCTGTGTCATGCATTCACATAAATTATCCATACTGCACCTTCTTCATTCTTTAATAGGTGTGGATGCTGTAACTACTCTTTTCTCTAAGATACCCTGGTAACATTGAGGGCGAGCAAAGTGGTAAAGCCAAAAAAGCACCAGTGGTGAAGATATTCAAGCCTGCCTGGAGGTTTGATATTGATAATTAATTTTCCATTCAAAATGTGGAACCTATAGGAGACTTAAATATCTTAGTCACTCTAGGCAGAGAGCTCAATGGACTCTGAAGTTAAAAGGGAGAGATGTAAAGCATAAGTTGTTGCTAACTAGGGAGGAATGTGTGGGGCTGTAATTAGGATGGGAGGAAATAGTAGGCTGTCTATCAGGGAACAAGCTGAGAAGTGTTAGACCAGAATATTCTACCCACAAACCAGATTGGAAAACCCTGGAAATCACACTGCACATAGTGTTACCATTCCCAAGACTCCTGTGCATGTGCACTCCTGTCACTATGTGTGCTGGGTTTCTCACAGCACCAGCTCCTGGGTCCCTGTTGGGATATCTCAGGAGATATCTGAGCATTCATTTCCAAAATTGGCTTTAGGTATCAGAGCACTGAATGTTAATCAAAAAGTCTTGTACAGGCAGAGCAAATGAATGATCTCAACTCAAAAACAAGAAAAACAGATATTATTTTTAAATACATGGTTTTTTTAAACACCATCTATAATTGTTGTGGGTGCTGAATCGTGCTGGGAGGACAGCCTCTAACAAGCTGGAAAAATCCATCCCCTTTGTCAGGAGGGCAAACTGCTCATGTCACTTTGTCTCCCTGGGCCGAGACAGCCAAGTGAAGGAGATGATGCAGAATGCTCAGCCTACAGCTTTATTTGTGTTTGCAGAAGCAAAAAAGTATACAGAATTTCTGATAGCTTGAAGAGTTAAGTGATTTGAATAGATATTTAGAAACAGATAAATCCAAGTTGAACACAGAATTTTCAATAAGACAACAGATGGTTAGAGATGATTGAATTTTTTTGTAAAAAGTGATTTTTAATAAAAATTTTCCTGGACATTTCAATGCAGATGAAGTTGTAGAAAAGACATTTCCAATACAAGGCAGGGGTTTTTGTTTATTTTCATTTCATCTCAGTTCTAATAGACTGGTAAAATTGAGTTCACATTAGTTTGCTGCTGACAAAATTGTATAAAACATCATACTTTTTTACCTTCAGTATATTTTTCAGCAGTAGGTCTTTCACTTTTCAGCTTTCTAAACAAATTTCAGATTAATTAAGATGCACTGTATTTTAATTTATAAATAAATCTAAACTGTATTTTGTTATGGACTCAGGCAGCTCATTCATCTGAGTGGAATAAAAGATTTTTTTCTATTTATTCAATACTCATCGTATCCAATAAGACCTCATTCCCCAAATATAAGTAGATTGTTACTATGAACAAATGTTCTTTGCCTTTATTCAACAGGAAAGTCTGAATTCCACTCTTTATTTACTATAATGATAAACATAATTAAGATGCAAAACAGATTATTGAGTCATGTTATAGAATATTATCACAGCTAATTATCACGGTTTTGATAAATATTCAATGAAAATATCTTCAGTATTCCTCCACCATGGAGGTTGGACTAAAGATCTCTTGAAGACCATTACAGGCCCTAAAGTGCAGAGCACCCTTAGCTGTAAGTTTTTACTTTAAAAATCCCCAAACCAACAGAAACAAACAAACAAAAATCCCTAACAATAATTGTTCTTATTTTCACATTTTCTAATACTCCATTCATAGAACTTCCTATATTCTCAAGGTCATTTATAACACTAAACAAAGTTCTCTTGATGTCTGAACCCTTTCAACCAAGAAAAGAGGAAAAATAGAGAAGGATACTTCAAAAATAAGAAATTAATTTTAACATGCAAAAAAAACCCTGTAAATTATTTTCAGGGACTAGAATTGTGTTTACTTGGTTTCACTGTTGGCAAATTATTAGATTTCACTTTGACTTTACCTATTACAATATTTCACAATTAAAGGCAAAATTTGTTGTTCAATATTGATAAAGGCTTTATTCTTAAATGAATGGCTGGAGAGAAATTTCCTTAAATATCTAATTGCATAATCAAAGCATAAGAAGAAAAAATTATTTCTACACTGCACTAACTGAAGGTGTACAGAGGTTATTGGTTTTCAAAGAGATCATTATTAGCTAAAAACCAATAGAAGAAATTTAGACTGAAAATATGTTTTACAAAGATAAAAGATTTTTAGACCTATAGTAAGTTTTCTAATGTTTTCAATGGATGCATTTCAACATTCCTCATTCATCTCCCAACACCAAAGCACTTTTTAAAAGACTCAATTCTTCTAATTCTAGCTCCTTAGAAGTTAAACATCTAACCAAAATTAATTATCTTGGGCTGATATTTGTCAGTCCCACTTGCAGATAATGTGGGATGGAAGCAGAGTTAGAGTGTGGGTTTGTACATCTGAAACAATAACCCAAGGCTAACACAATAATTTTCTGTCTGGAAACAAACACTTTCTCAATAAGATCATCTCTATTCATAAAGTAATGAAACAGGTTATTTTCAAAATCAGAACTTTCTAGAATTTCCACTATATGCTAAAAATGCCTGAAAATAAGGAATTTGTTCAAAGTCAAAAAGTGGTGTGTTTCTGGCTATTTTAAATGCCAATTTTACCTGGGGGATAGGAATTCAACCTTTAAAACTAGCTCTGGCCAGTCTACTAAGTCAGCACAGTCTACCAAGTGATTCAAATATTTTATTGTGCTCAGATACTCTTCTCACATTTTTCAGTCTTTTCTTCCTCAATGTCATGCTCAGTACACAGTGCAAGAGAATTCAGCTTTCATTGAGAGAACAGAGTCATATTCTTGGCTTTATGTGAAATATAGCATATTAACCTATGTAAGAGGTAAGTTATTTTTTTGGAAGGTTGAGGGGAAGAGTTTTTATCCTAAAAGCAGAAAGAAAAAAATAATAATACAATATTTTTTAAAAAATATAAAAGAATAATATAATTAATATCATGAATGTGACAGAAGAAGTGAATATGTTGTATAAAGTTTTTATGACCATTTGGCAGGCAAAGATAAAGAGCAGATTGGACTTTTTTTTCCTAAACACCAAAATACTCAACGATCTAATAGCCAAAATAATTCCTTCTTCTTCTTGAGTTATTATGACAGATCTAATACTGGAGTTAAGCTGATTCTGATATTTGCACATGTTCAGCATAATATTAGTTCCTAGTTGTATCTCACAGACAAAATTTCTAGACTATTACCAAAAAATCACTTCGCTTTTTTAAATTTTCTGGATGTTAAATGAATTTTGCTGTGTGATATTTTACTTTTGTTAAATCTTCTTGAAAAATACTTTCAATTTTCATATGTTCTTGCTCTCCTTTCCACACTTTCCTCTGCTCTGACCTCACGTTTTCAGACTCCTGGCTCTGAAAATCAGCTTTTCCCACTCTGAATAGGAAGTTAAGTAGCAGCAGGTCTGCTTGGGTTGCACGTGTCAAACATTCAAATTGGCCACAGCCACTTGTGAGCTTTGGTGCTTTCAATAACACTCTCATTTTGTTACAGTTGTGAGGAGCAATCTCCAGCAATACTCTGTGGGATCAAGGTGCAGATGAGCTGCACTGCTACCACTGCTGGGATTTTTAGTATCCATGGCTTTGGTGGTTTCCTGCAACACATTGAATTGATGTAAAATATGGCAATATCATCACCTTCTCATGAGGTTTTCTTTATCCTTAAACAAACTGCCAGCTGGTAAATCACTTTCCTGCTAATACTGCAAATGAGAGAAGGTCCAGTATATTATCTAAATGTCATTAGTGAATATATCAGGACTCACAATCCCCCATCCCTCATCATATGCCTGGCTCAGGTGGACCCCACACTTGTGTCTTTATTTTAGCACTTGAATGCATTGATGCCTGCTGTGCCACCAAAGGGACTCAGTCATGAGGAATCTCTCCTCATTTCTGTTCCGTTCTCAGATGCCTTTGATCTTGCTATGTGGCAAGCTGTCCAGATGGCTGGGGACTAGATTCCTTTCCAAAAAGCAGGTGGTTTCTAACCCATGGTCTTGGCAGAGATTTATAGATATAAATAAAGTACATCAATAAAGATTCAGAACAACATATTACAAAGGTATCATGAAGTGTTTGACAATGTATTGTACATGCATATATGTGTGCTTAAAGTTACTTTTTAAGAGATCTATTGGGAAAAATTATCCATGCCTAATGCTGAATAAATATCTCAGAACTAGTGATTCTCCTTACTACTGTGGGAAAAGAAAATGAAAGTAGCAAGTTTGCAATTCCACTGTACCATGAAGAACAGCTGCCTGGCAGAGCTTTCTGGACACAGCAGTTAGAGTGTGGATGTGCTTCACTGGGGCTTCACTCTAAACCCAGCCCTACCCGTGGCACAGCTGTGACCCTGGTGATAAGTCAGAGCTCAGGTCACACAGCTGGGCGTCACTGTGATGCTCACAGATGCATCCTCAGATGCAAGCTCTTCCAAAAAACTTTGTACCAGGGTATGAATTGAGAAGGGCGTTCAATGTGCCAACTTTGGAAATATTTTTAGACAGCAGTAGAAACCTCAGAGGTCAGGAGATGAAGAAATCCCAAGTGCAAGGGTTCGATGTTTCTCTCTGTTGGTGATAGAACAGTAAGTACATCTTAGAGCAAGGGACAGCTTTAAAGCCTTGGCCTTTCAAGCCAGGCATGGATGGGGATCAGACTCCCTGCCTATTATGTAGAAGTCAGGAAGGTGAGCCACTTGAAATCTATCTTTGGAGGTAAACTCTGGAGTCATCTGTATTATCATTAATGTTGCAGGATTTCATTAGATGCTCAGCAGAGAAGGGTAGCCCAGCAGGTTTCATTTAGAGTCTCCCTTGCACAGTGTGAGAAATATAAAATGAATGCACTTTTAAAGCTCTCCTGAAGATTTGTTGCCAAGAGAGCTGGGCTGGTTTTGCAGGGCATTTGCTAGGCTTTAATTTCTGCCAGGCAGGAGCAGTAGGCTGAGGTGGAGTACTCATACCACTGATCTTCTCCTGGAGTTAGTTGCTTGAGTTAAACCAGACCCTTCTTATGAAAGTAGGAAGACAGGCACTCTAAAGCCAGTGCAGTAGCAGGAGCTTATAAAATAAAATTCAAGTCCAAGCACAGAGATATAAAAATCATCTTCCCAAACCCAAAGCCTCATTCCTTCAACTCTTCTCCTACCTGTATACAGACACCCAAAAAATCTCCAGTTTTATTTCAACCTGTTTGGTTGGCTGCATTGCTAGCTGGGGGCTGAAGATCCCTATCACACAGAACCCTACAGGTGAAATCACAAAATACTCTGAGTTAGAAGGGACTCACAAGGATCACAAAGTCCAACACTTAAGTGAAGGGCTCCTACAGGGACTGAACCCATGACCTTGGACATTATTATCACCCTGCTCTGACAAGCTGAGCTGATCACAGGGTCTGAGAGCAAATGGTCTGTCTGAGAAACTGCTGAGGTTTTAGGTCAAGTTTCATGCAGCTTTTTGACTCTGACAAGAATAGGAAGAGTAGGAACCCCACTATAAATGGGTTTTAAAGACTACAGTAGTGTTTAAAAGTTCTGCACAGGTGTTTGTAGTAGCAGTTTGGCTAAATAAGCAAATGCATTTTTTTTCCTTTGAGCTCTTATTCCTTATTTACAGCAAAGATTCCAAAAGCTGAAGTTATTAAAGTTCAAAGACCATGGGTTTCCCATTTCCATTTGAAAAAGGCTGTTTCTTCATCTCTATGTACTCATACAATTTAGCAAGGCTGCATCAATGAGAATTGGGGATAAATAATGTATTACCCTTATTTTTCAATTAATGACTAATTTCCATTCAAAATAAAGAAATGTTATGTTTCATCAGTCTCAAACTAATGTTTCAAGTTAATTATAAATAATTCAATACTTACGTAAATCACATACTTTTTTTGAAAGCTTGCAACAAAAAACAGTTAGAAGGCAAAGCAGCAGCATTTTCTGATTTCAAAAAGCCAAATATGATACATGTGCTTCCAGTGGACACACCTGTAAACACTATTCTGCTCCTTAGCTCCTCATTCAGTGACAGCAGAGAGATTGGTTGGATTGAGACAAAGGCATAACCCACTATGATAAACACTTCATGTGTACATCAGCTGAGTGTTCCCCCCAAAAGCCAAGAAAATGAACAAGCTACACAAGCAAAGTGGATAATATGATCTTCCCCTTACAGCTGGAAAACTGAATCAGGGAGCAAAATTAAAAGATTGTGCAGAAATCTGATGACATAGTTAGAAACTCAATCTATGTTTCTTGAATCCTACAATACTATATATAATCCTCCAAAAGTGACAACTTGCTGTGTAACTGGGGGAAAACATACATAGTTTTCAAAAAACAAGTTTTAATAAATTGTACACATACATACATATATACAAATATAAACAGCAGTTAATTTATGCATGCTAGCACCATTTTTTATTATTTACATAAGGACTGGAATCAGATGAAAAAGTTAAATTGTAAAAACAGAAAATGGAACTCTGCCAAGTACACATAATTATGATGTCCTACTTTGGGCCATGAAAGCGCTTTGGCAAACATGAGCAAATGGTTCTAAAGGCTGTGTCTATAATGTTCAAATTAATTTTCAATAATAAAATGAAATCAATTAAAAAGGCATCTTGGGAGGTAGGGTATGATAGCCAAAACCACACAAGAACAACTCCAGCAACAGCTGAGTGGCTGCCAAGCTGTATGCCAGTGTGAAGTACAACAGAAATGTGTGAACAACAGATTTGGAAAAAAAGGTAGGAAAAAAAAGACACCTGTGATTATCATTCTAGCAAAAAGGTAACAGCTTAAGATATATGAAAAGACCTTGTTTGGCTTATTTCACTAAGTATAGAACACAGTTTTAATGATACTCACAGACAGTTTAAAACTATGAAATATTTCCTCTCTGTTCAGTTAAAAAAAAAAATAGCACGTTTTAGAACTGAGAAATAAACAGGTATATTTTTCCTGCCTTACTTTGGCAGAAAATCCTCTCCCTTTCACAGTGAACCAGCATGGATCTCTTTATGTGCCCATTACAAATGGGACTAATAAAACACCCAACAGAAACCACATGAGAAATAAACTTTATTTAGAGATCAAGAAGAAACTAGCATCCTTTGGGTAGGTATGAATCCTTTGGGTTCAGCAGACTCCCAGCACACATCCAATTTTAGAAGCTGCTGGCTATAAGAGGCTTGAATCCCTCCAGAATCAACTTGATTAGGAGATTTTCGTCTTTTTCCTGGTCTTATCTGTGGAGATCATCTACTTGGAATGCTTGACAGATAAAGATTTCTCCCTTAGAACTGTTACTGGCTAGCACCAGTGGGAAACACATTTAAGTTATTGCTCAGGGGAGCAGTCTTGCTGTGGGTGGCATTAAGCTGCTGACTGGCCTCTGGAGAACATCAAGTGGAGTTCAAATCGATACTGGTGTTTTAAGAGAGTCTCTCTTGAGGATTTTGGTGCTGTCTGCCAAGGCATGGCAACAACCCCACTTGCTTTTAAGACTGCAAACCATTTTCTCAGTGCTGGTGATAGCTCAGGTACAGGCAGTAGTGTAGCTCAGCACTTACCTGCCTGCCAGACTCACTGAACGGTGTCTGAGCTGGGCTAGCACAGCCTCATGGCAATGCACTAGCCACAGATACAAACAGCTGGCCTGGAACCTTCTGAGGACACCAAACTGAGGGGTGGAACTGACACACCTCAAGGACAGGATGCCATCCAGGAGGACCCGACAAGCTCAAGAAGTGGGCCCATGGAGATCTCATCAGGCTTAACAAGGCCAAGTACAAGGTGCTAAACATGGTGTGGAGAAGCCTTCAGTACCAGCACAGACTGGGGGATGAACAGATGCAGAGCAGCCCTGCCCAGAAGAGTTTGGGGATGCTGTGGGTGAGAGGCTGGACATGACCCAGCCATGTGCCCTTGCAGCCCAGAAAGCCAAAAGTGCCCTG
>JAOTQP010001546.1:100612348-100624954 GCA_026413545.1 Cichladusa arquata
GGCTGCAGGTGGGTCTCTGCTCCCCCATGGTCCCCCCTGGGCTGCAGGGGCACAGCTGCTGTCCATGGGCTGCACCAAGGCTGCAGGGGAATCTCTGCTCCAGCACCTGGAGCAGCTCCTGCCCCTCCTTCTGCACTGGCCTGGGGTCTGCAGGCTCTCTCCTTTTGCAGTTGCAGAGGAGTTTTTACCCTTTCTTAAGTCAGTTATCCCAGAGGTGCTGCCTCCATCACTGATGGGTTTGGCCTTGGCCTTGGCCTTGGCAGGTCCATCTTGGAGCCATCTGGAACTGGCTTTATTGGACATGGGGAGCTTCTGACAGATTCCCACAGAAGTTGCCCATGTAGCTGCCCCCACCACCAAATCCTTGCCATGCAAACCCAATTCAAAATATAACACAAGAAATTTGACACACAGTCTAAACAAGGTGCATGGCCAGTTAAAACAACCCTTTTCCCTCAGCCATATAGTCAAATCTTGATTGTAAACTGATGAAAATCTTCAATGGTGTTACCACTTTTAATTTAATAAGTTACCAGATGCATTCTTAGCAAAACTTGCCATCAGTCTTCTGATTCACTTGTATTGGTAAGCATTCATTTCATACATCCTCCTCCTGAGCACTGTTTTATTCTTGGCTTGTTCCAAGGTCCTGTGGATTTCTGGCTGAAGTTCTCACAGAAAAAATCAACAAGGAAGATTGCAGAGCCAGGAGATGAGAATATAGACACAGAAAGAATAAGGGTAAAATTAGCAAAACTATGAATAAAATCAACCCCTTAGAAATTAAAATATTAGAGCTATGGTCTCAATCTGTAATGTCTCTACAGACAGTTGTAAAAAATTCTTTCTACAGCTTGGTAATGTGATATGTTATGGCATAGGATGTGTGTTCACCATGTTCCTTGAAGGTACTTTTTTTAGAACCTGATGGCACATGTTGTACAAGGACCACCCTGAGCAGCAAGAAATAGCTGGCAGCAGGTGAGGCTCGTGCTTGGAAAAGCCATCTGTTCCTGTAACCTGCCTCAGCAGTCCCCAAGCAGCATCCTCCCAACTCTGCAGGCAAAGGTATGTGTGGTCTAATCCTTCAGCAGAACACTTCCCCACGGAGAAGCTGTAAATGCCCTACCACCCACCTGCTTAATGACATCAGATTGCTCTTCCAAGTTCACCAGATTCCTTGTTCATTTAGTACTCTGAAGGATAAAATAGACTAAAATTGCTTTAGTTTAGTAAGGGAGAATCTTGGTAAAAACCCAGTGCAACTTCACTGAAATATACTTGTTTACTAATAATTATATAAATTCTTGAGAAGCAACTTTTATTGAGGGTTCTTCTCAAAAAGAAAGGAACAGAATGCAAATGAGGTGGTGAGAAAGGATAATGAACATTTGCACCATCTCCGATATCAAAATGATGCAAGAGATCATGCCTAGGCGTTATACTTTGGAAAATGTGATCTGCTGACTTGATTTCATCTGTTATTCACCATTAACAAAGATTGTGTATGACAGTCACAAGCATCTTAATTGAAACTAATTACTGAAACTCAGGAATTGAAGAATCCCTGTTAGTCAGTTATCAAGATAGTACAAGATAAAAGGAGTCCTGTACATTATCAACTTTTTAAAGAAAGTAGTTGTAATTAAATTTATTCATGGACTAATTAGCAAACATACTTATACAATCTCTAAAATTCTATTCTGTTCAAACAATAATTTGGAGGATGCTACTACACTCTGTGGATAGCAAAGACATTGAATGCTGTTCTTGCTTAAAAAAATGAGAGCAACCCTGTATACAGAGAAGCAAAGTCACCATAACAGTGCAGCACAGAGATTACATAATGTTTGATCAGATAAATAGATGTGTGTTACAATCTGACAGCATTGCAATTACTGGAACATTGCAAACTTGTCACTTCATATTGCTCAATCATTTTGGAGCCCTGGAGCTGGTGTTGTTTTATCCAATCCTTTTCCTTACCTTTTTTTCTGAGAAAACCACATGAAACCCCTATGGTTGCATTTTATTCCTGGTTTTCTGCTGTATTACAAACATCAAGCAGGAAATCTGAAGTTTATTAAGGATACTTAAGATGTAAAAATTGAGTTGTCATACAGGCATGAACCACAGAAAGCCATGTCATGTAGCTTTAGGGAATGCAATACCCTCAACTCAGGAAGAGGGGTCATACAGCCACCAGTGTCAGGCCTCTGAATCTGTACACAGCAACGGCTGAAGTGGGACAACAGAGCAGTGAGCAGTGTAAGGAAAGCTATTCAGTTGAAAACAGATATTGAATAAGACTTTGGGATGCCCAAAGTTTTGGGGTTTTTTATTATGGTGTGTAGTTCTCGTTCTTTCCTTTTTTTTTTATCCTCAAGAAAGACAAAGTGGAATTAGAGAAACCACAGAGAAGGGCTCTAAAATGTTTAAGCAACTGCCTTATGAAGAGAGACAAGATATTTTGAAACTTCAGTTTGCCATGGGGAAGACTAAAGTGTGATATGTTTGGGATTTACAAAAAACATGAATAGTACAGTAAGTTAAGATGAAAGATTAACTATATGGAAACCGCAGGAGATCATCTTCTGACCTCAGAAAGTTATCTGGTCCTACTTTCTGCTCAAAAAAAGGCAACTTTAAATATGGAAGGTTGTGTTGATTAAGTATGGAACTGACTTTCACCAAGTCCAACAGTACTACAAATAAGGAGCACTGCAACTGATTGGCAATATGTTAAAACAGATAGAAGAAAGTCCTTTTTTACATAGGGAGTAATGAGAGTTTCTGTTATGGTGGGTTTTGCAGACTGATAATTTAAGCATGCTCAAAATCTGTTAGGCAAGTTCACGGACAGCAGATGCACAGCCAGGTTACAAAGGTGTATGCAGGGATGGACCCTGTAACATCCCTAATCTAATTTTGGGAAACAGCAAGGGCAATGACCTGTAGAGACTGGGGTTGCTCATGCTCTCTTCCCAAAAAGTATCTCCAACAGTCATTCGTGGGAACAGGACAGATGGAGCACTGGAGTCACGTCATAGGTAATTCCTTATGTTCTTATGCTTTCTCAAACAGCTGAACAGCTCTGTTGAAAAGCTTATGTGCAAAACAGAAAGTTGTTTTTTTGTTTTGTTGGTTTGGCTTGCTTCCTTTTTTTGCCTGCCATGTCCTATATATTTCTGAATAACTGTTTAGCCTGGAGCTTTAGAAACAGAGCAGGCTTGCACGGGACTGTAGCATCACAGGTCTGTGTCCTTTCCCTGCATTGTTCAGGGCACCAAAAGCCATGAGGCTGGGATGATGTAATGCTGTGTTCTCAGCTGCAGGATGTGCAATGTCTCCCTCTCTTATGTAAGGTAGAAAGGACAGTGGATTCATCTCAACTTTGCTATTTCTGTAACGTGCTCAAGTACCTGGCAGATTCCAATCCTAAATGAAAAGCTAATGGCTGTCCTGCAAAGATTGCCATTTCCTGTTATTTCCAAAATGATATCTTCAAAATTACTTTCCTGGAGGATTCAGTGAATATTTCTTAGTAGTATGAGATTTTTTTCAATTTGCATACATAAAGCAGATCTGCTTCTTTTGGTATAGCCTTATCCAGACTTGGACTGTCTTTCAGATATGCATTGACTTGCATCTTGATCAATAAGATTAAAGAGCCTGTTTCTTACCTTCTTGCAGAAAAATGCTTTAAAAGCTGTGATAAATGCTCTGTGTCTCAGACTAAAAATTATATCCCTCCTACATGCAGATAAACAATTTCCTAGGCAACTCACAAAAAATATTACATACAGAGATATTGCTGAAGACTTTTAATCTCTTTAAGATATTAATGCTTCTTTTAAGTAGCCAAAACTTATTTTAATTACATATGGAGTTAAAGAAACCAATTACAGGACAAATCTTGCAGAAATTCTCAATATTGCCATGCAATTTTTAATGTAGTTTTTTTCCCCAAATTGCTATGATGGTGAGTTAAAGTCCACTGTATTTTGTGGATATCAGAGAGTACTGCTTAATATCACATGAATAGAGTCATTAAAATAATCATCTAATTACTAATAACTCTTTTTAAGATGAGAAGCTAAGCTCAATTACTGGCTAATGAGACATCTATGCTGGCCAGGGGGATTTGCAATGACTGTTTAGTGATCTCTTGATACATCTCTTCAAAGGACACATATACTCCAGAGAACACAGAATATATGGGCATTCCCTGAACGTTGGGATCTCTCCTTTCACTTTTCTCTCCTATCCTTGTTCCAGAGGACAGGAGCCCTCCAGTGCTTACAGGAGTTTGCATTTGGGTTGGTGATGACCTACTTGAAACAGATGGAGAGAGAACAGCCTATTCTTATCCTCATGGTTAGTGTGCTCCTCTCTGTAACAGGCACTTTGAATTCAAATCCTGCAAATTCTCTGCCTCAGACAGACCTCAAAAGTGGTCTCACATTGCAGTAAGTGCTTCCAGGAGCAGGCTGCACAACCCCCTGTTGGCTGTCACCACCTGATAGGTCCTGTGGAAGCTCAGGCTGTGAATCCCGTGTTCTCCCAAGCCCCCTGCCAGGCTGCAATGTGTCTGAGCCCAGCAGACAGCAGAGTGCCTGGCCACAGACCTCAGTCCTGCAGTGCCTGTCAGCCCTTTTAGCTTCAGTAGCCACCTCAGCTGTACAAGGCTGCTCCCAGAGCTCTTGGCTGTCAAGTGTGCACTTTGTGCAGCAATGCCTACATCTCTGTGTGAATATAGCCCGTGCGCTTTGTTGGCTTAAGTGTCCCTCTGAAACATCAAAAAAACATCAGGTTCCTATCCCTGAGATCAACTACACTGAAGATAGTGACATGTGCAGCCATTTCAGTCCTTTCCTGCACAGTGGTGCACATTCTCAAGACAGCTAGGCTGCTGGTCCTTTTGGGATTTTGAGCAAAAGCTAACTCACAAAAAAACCCCTCCAGCTGAGTGAGGCATCATCAGGCACCTCAGTGAAATAATAAGGAGCCCATTTTCTGCTGGAAAGCTTGTCACAGATTCAGCAAGAGGATGTGCTTTCCTCAGCCCTAAGCCAGCCAGCTCCAGTAGGTTTTTTGCAATCCCTGTGCTGCTGAAGGTGCTCTCTGGAATTATGTCATGATTTAAATCATATTTCACATGTTGCTCAGTGCTCATTTTTTGGGTCAGCATAATGCTGTGGGGTTGGGGATTTTTTTCCCCTCTGTGATATCTGTATTTTGAGTCCTCTTTTTATTCTTTTTGGCTCAGCCTTAAAAAGCCACACTGTGTACTTTTATCGCTCTGCAGATGTTACATGATCCAATCTCCTCTTCTGCCTCCTACACTGCAGTTTCCACTCTGACCAGCTGTTCTTGTTCAGTGATGTGTATCCTACAGCCCTATGAGCAAAACCAAGCAGCAGCTCTGAGGTGGTGTGGCTGCCCAATGAGTGAACAGCCTTCTGTGATAGTGGTCTCCTGACCCTCCTTGCATCTACTTAGGACTTGGGGAAGAATGATAAAGCTTCTCCTAACTTGATAAATCAATAAAATCAGATAAATCAATCTGGGAAGTGGTTGTTACTTTGCATTTTTTATGTTCCATTCAGAAAAGAAGACATGCTGTGGCCAGTTCTGCTTGTTTTCCCCTTTGATTTTTGTTCTCCTTGTTCTCTGTCCCAAGAAAAAAAGGTCACTCACAAAATATCAGAACAACTGGAGCTTTTTCTTTTCTCAGGATAAGAAGAAATATATACTTGGGGAGCCTGCAGGTTTTACCAAATCACAGAAGGCTTTTCACCTAGAAGCTCTGTTTGGACAGCTGATATTTCTAGACAGTAATTACTTATTTTGCAAAAATTTGTGTGAATTAAAGAGGAAACAATTCTGGAATTTGGTTCCATCTAATGCAAGGACGGAGAACCCTGATCTCTGTTCATAAGAAGAGCTTTCAGGGAAAGTCTTGAGCTGGCTTCCTGGACTGCCTGAAAAGAGCCAAGGAAGCTGTGCAGCAGAACTATTACCTTTCTTGGGTTTTATTCAGTTCATGTAAACCCAGAAGCACCCGCCCAGTCCATATAAACTCTCCTGAGCATCCCAAGGTACCTGCTCCTCCCACTGACCAGAGGCAGAGAAGATGATGACAGATAGAACCTGAAGGCCTTAGAGTCAAGAGACGGGAATCCATGCCTTAAATTTCAGAAATGTATTTTAAAAGATTTCTCAAACTTAATTTGCAATTTGGGGCTACTTTCTTTTGCAAGTGCATGATTGAAATTTACTTGGCACTAATTCTATTTGAATGGCCAACATTTCAAAGCAGAGCCAAGAGAAGGAAAACGTTTCTTCTATTTCTCTAGAAAAAAAAAAAAATTAACATCTTTTCAAGAATTTTATATAAAAGTCTTGAAAACATTAATATTTTGAAGCATGTTTTTTGCATTAACCACCAAAAAATGGTTTTAGAAATCACTCTCAAAAGCTGGCCATAGAAGAGGACATGAAAAGAAACAGGAGAAAAGAGCTAAGAGAGCCCAGTTGCTACTTATGTATTGCTTCCTTAAAGCCCAGGCATTAATTAATTCAAGATATGAAACAGTCTATATTCCTGCAGAATTTCAAATTGAATAATAGCTGCTGCATTGGGGCAACATTTCCATAAAGAAATTTCCATTTCTCTATGGAAACTTCAGCTGATTTTAAGGTCTTTCTGATCTTAAATTTTTGATTAATTTTTCTGACCTTAATTTTTTATTTGATTTTAAGGTCCGGTGTCCTCTCTCCTGAAGAATGCCATATGTTGAAGAGGTTGACAACTGGCCATTACTGATCTTTGCCACACTGAGCTCCTGCTGGTCTGGGCAGGTGGATTGTCCCAAAGATGTCAATGCCCTCTGGCATCACTTTAAACACAGCAGCAGCCAAATGGCTTCACTGAATTTCTGCAGGGCTCAAAGGAGGCACAGAACCACTTCCACACAGAAAGATTCATTTTTCTTCAGAAGGGACAGAGACGTCATGGCTCTGCCTGCTAAAAACTGAGTTGGGGTAGGCAAAGAGAGGAAAAAATACAGGATGTTGTTTCCTCAAACTGTCCCTTAGTTTTGCTGCAAAAGATGGCAAGAAAATTCATTGCTGTCCAGCAACTGGATAACCAGAGTCTTATTCTTTGTTCAGTGGAGTGAAAATTTGGAGCCCAGAGGCAAATGAGAAAGATAGCATCTGTCCTTTTCAGAAGCTTCAGTTTCTGTAACCAGGACAGAGCTCTTCACACCTCTCTAGCACGGGGAGCCAGGACATTCAAACCAGCCAGGGCTTTGAAGAGTTTTGCTGTTCTCTTCAACTGAACACCAAAAATACAAAGAGAGCTATGAATTGCTAGTTCATGATTTATGACTTTCTAAAGAGAGAAAAAACAAAGTAGGACAGAATAAAAGAGAGAAAAGAAGTTTGAAAATAAATCTCTTCCTCTCTGCATCCTTGGATGTTGTGTCTGTTTCTCCAGTATTATTTTGAGTACAGCAATTTTTGGAGGTTTCCTAACCTGCAAAGAATTTGACACAGCTCATTCAGTAGCCTTTGGAAAATCCCTGTGGTCTATCTATGGTCACCCTCAGATCTTCTCAGAAGTTCTCTGAGCTCTGTTTCTCAGTCTATTTTTTCCTGTGGACCATTCCCCCCCACCACCACATGCTGAATATCAAATAGTTATTTGTTCTCTCTGCAGAACAGAGATCCAGAGCTTTGTTCAGCCTGACATTGTAAAAGCTGGCAGTCTGTTCCTGTTTTATTCAGGATATCTGTCTCCTCACCTCATGCTTTACAAGCTTTTCCATGCAGATGTCCAGGTATGTTTCACCTCATAAAAACACATATGCAGCAAAAGATTTCCACAGCACCAGATCTTACATGGTGTGAAATGCCATCTTGAAGTGACTTTTCCTTTCCACTGACTATAGAGGGAGACACAGAAAACCACTCTGGCCCAAGGAGTGCATTGCTTTGCAAACATTAGAGGGAAATAATTTGCGCCATGTTACTTAAATATTTCATAAAGACACCTCAGCATGAAAATTAGTTGCATTTTCTGCCGTATCAGCTACTCATCCCTTAACAAGTTGTCTTGGCCAACCCCTAACACAAGTAATTTTCAAATCAGGAGAGATCCTTCCAGATACATTTATTGTCTCTGAGGTTTAAGTACAGGCCTGGCATAACATATCTAAGGGGATTTTTTGCAACATATGGCTTTGATTTGCACATCTTGCACATACCCTTGAGAAATCCTGTCTAAGCTTGAACACAGAGGTGTGAGGAATGTGGTAATTTGAGGGTACATAGACAAGAATAACAAACTCTGGTGGCACCTGCCATTTCTCCTTATGACCCAAGCTACAGGGGTTGGTCCTCAGAACGAGCAGAATGTGGAATGAAGGTTCACTACACAGGGAACATTATGGCACCATCAGCAGCACAGGTGCTTAATTCAATCTGATGGTTCCTCCCAGGCATAGAAATTGCATCTAATTCTTCACCAAGTAAATTCATGTTTTCTCAGGAGCAAGGTGTCTTTTAAGCTTGAGTCTGATGTCATCAGAAAATTCTCCAGTAAGGCCAAGGTTTTAAAGTTAGTAGACTACACCTATAGGATGACTAGGATTAGTCTCTAAAGGTTTAAGTCAGCAAGGAGTTTTAGTTTCTGATATGGAAAAAAATGTACTGCAAAATTTTCACCTCAGTGTAATCTTCCATCTGCAACTTCCCCAAGTGTTACTACTGCCTATGTCTATGCTATAATCATAGACATAATTAATCCTCATTCTGGATTCTCCCTGTCCCATTCCCCTGAGAAAACAGATCAATTGGATTAAACTTCAATTAAACTCCTCAGATTAAACTTGTTGCAAAAAGTCATGATGATTGACCTTCCAGGACCACAGCTGTGTCCATTTTACCCAGGTGTTAGACCTCTTACCTGGCAGGTAGGTGTTTATTCCTTTTCTTCCTGGTGGTTTCAAAATAGGAAATTCACCACACATTAAAACAGGTTTTTAATTCTCCAAATTCTTGGTTTTTTCTGTGAAAATTACCCTGCATCTTCCATCTTTTACATTATTTCAGTTAATTTCTTTAATTACAAAAAGACCCAGAGGGAAAAGTTCATTTTTAGGGCTCTTAGTCTGAGTACTGTGAGAACTGAGAAATAAAAAATAAAATTCAAGCTGCTGTTCCAGGGTTTAGTGAAATATCCAAAGCAGAGCAATTTCCATAGAGTGAGTGCTGTGTGTCTCTGCACTTACAGCACTTCCTTACAAATTCCCTTTCCAGCTCTTCAGAAAATCTCTCCTTAATGTGCAGAGGTTTCTTCCCATCCCCCTTGAACTCCCTCACCACTAGCTGTGTACAGTTTCTGCTTGAGGGAAGGTTTGGGTTTGTGTTTTCTGTTGTTTTTGCTTTCCCTGCTTTGAACACTGAACTCCAGAAGAATCTTAAACAGCAGCACTAAGCAAATCTGGCAAATTTTCATTCATTTAGTTGCTTTTGTTTTGCCTAGGCTTTTTTATGAGCTATCAGGCATCAGATGCTCGTCAAGGTTTGCAGAGAGCAGGACACTCAAGGGTTAAGCATTTCAACACTGAGCTCTGTTGTGCTGAAGATTTTGCAGATTTATCTTCAGGCAGAGTGAACTTGAGTTCCCTATAGCCTTTTCTAAAAGGCTGTAAAGGACATGCAGTTTGTGAGATTCTGATAAACAAGAAAAGCTATGTACTAAAACCTGAGCCATGAGGAAATACGAATGGAATGGGAATACAGTTAAAAAATAAATACAAGACAAAAATCAAACAGTTCTACAATGCTAGGATATATGTTCTTTCGACACAAATAAAACTTCATTTTCAAAACTCTGGATATGTTTTTTTTCTTGGTCATGGTCTTCTGTAAAAACACCTAAGAAAGAAATACCAAAAAAAGGAGGTGGTCTCTGATGAGCTAGATTACCAAGATATTGGCCCTCAGTTCTAGACAGTCACATTTTTAAGTACACCTGCTCAAATAATTCTTTAGAGACAACAGTACAAACAATTTCCAGCAAGCTCTGTGATCAGCTAGAACAGATGGGACTTTAGCTGATGCTACACAAAAGCTCTGCTCCTGCTTCTCCTGAGCACAGAGCCCAGGCTGCTGCACAGCTTTGCTGATTTGGCTTCCAGGTGGAAGCGAGGAAATGTTTCTTCCTCAGAAGAAACCCCAGCCACTCTCCTTTCAAAACAAAACACTCATTAGAAGCAGATGCAGGAAATATTTTTGCGCTGGGTTTTGGTGACTTTCCAAAAGAAATTCCCAAAACTTTGATAATTGCTTTTTTTTGCCTACTCTGTAGAAAAGAGCCATACATTTTACTTTCAGACAGCACTGGGCAGACGAACAATGCACAAGTCAAAGACAAAATAACTTTTCAAAGCCTTTACCTTCTGTGTTGCTACAGCTTGACACAGAGATCCCTCTGACCCCACTCAATTTTATCAGCTCATGGGGAGCACACAGAGGAGAAGAAAAAAGAGGAGTCATGTCCTGGAGGCTTCCCTCTACCCTGCCTGTGTGCTCATTCATCTCTCTGCAGAACTTTATTCTGTCAAATTTTTTTTCTATAAAAGAGATGAATCAAAGTAAAATCCTTCCAACTTGCCTCCTTCCCTCCCTTTTTTATATCCCAGATTTTTTACATTTTTAAAGGACATGAAGAGCAATCTTTCATTCAAGGTATACTTCAATTTTTAATGCTTTAAAACCTATGCTTCAGGAGTTGAGTTTTTGAATTAAAATGGACAATTCAAAGTAAGTGTTCCAGTGCTTGCTTCTCCTCTCATTTCTTTTGATGTGATCCAGAAATACCTCAAGGGGAATGGAGCTGCATTTTATTAAAGTTAGCAGAAAAAAGGTCAGAGTCAGGTCTGAAACAAATGTATTGGTGCCGAATGTATCTGGGAGAAACTGTCCAGTGGATTCAGATTATTATAGCAGAAAGCCTTGTGATGACTGTAGATTGTTTGTAATAGAGAATCTGTCAGAATTCTGTGCCATGGTTTCCAAGTGTCAGTCCCCTCTTTAGCCTCTGCTTGTGTTCCAGCTGCTTCTCCATTCACACAAGTGTCCTCCTCATCACAACACTCTTGGTAGTAAAATAGATACCATTATGTACTACAAACCCTGGGGCCAAACTCTGTGCTGGAAGTGGGATGTTCTTGTAATAACAAGGGTGTGAGAAAACACAGCACAGCCACGAGGCCAGAAGGACCCTGTGGTTTCAAACCCTTCAGAACAAAACAAACCATTTCATTTCCCTAAGCTGAACTTGAATAAAACAACTTCCACACATCTCCAATTTGTAAGCTGATGATATATTTTCTATAACAAATGCCTGTTTCTTCAAATTTTCAGTGTCATACGTGAGATCAAAGGCAGAAGCTGACCTTTAGATGCTGATTGAGGTAACTGTAGGGATAGGCTGTGAAGAGATATTAATAAGCACCTTCATTGTTTCTCATACTAAAAAGGGTAGAGCAGGCATGCAGAAATTTTTCTCCAAAATGTTGATTACTGATGACACTGAACAAGCTCATACACATCCAAGGCAATTCTCATATCCCAGGTGAAGTTCTTATTCACAGCTGTTATTTAGACCCTGAAGTTTTCTGGGTGGGGGTTTTTGTCCTTTGACAGGTATCTTGTCTTTAGACAGGTTAAATCTGAACTCAGAAGTGCCAGTCATCTACCCAGGATTGAATTCTTAGTTACTTTTCACTTTGCTTGTAAGAAGTTTGAGATATCATACCTGCCACAGGCCCCCTTATACAGACAGAGATATTAAAGGCACCATAGAGTCAATGTGAATCTCATCTTTATTTTTTAATCAGTGCATTCCTTCTCACAGAAAAGACATATTTAAGACAAGTCACTCACACTTTGCTATGCCTGCCTCTCCAAATGCCCTCCTTTTCCCTTTCTCCCCCAAAGTTCCTAAATGCACTATGAATACCTGCTGCCTTTTTCTTTTTATTTCATCCCAGTGTCTCTCCAATCCATCTTATTCCAATAACATTTAAATCAAATCATTGTTGTCAATAGAATCTACCTAAATATCTGTTTTTCAGGGGTGGTATGAGGTAGGTGTCTTAAGTTCCCATTACACACAATGAATTAAATTAATACAGTCAGTGGAGCCTAGAGAGAAATTCAGCTGACAGGAAGCTTAATTCAGTAGACTAAAACATAGGTACTGAGTGCTATTTTAGGTGCCTTAAGGAACCTGAGACACATTGTCATTAGGCTGTCAGATATGACAAAGTACCTACAAGATACCACTTTTATCCTTGAGCACGAGATGGGAAGCAGGTAAGACACCACAGAGCATCTCAGATAGCCCTAGATTCCAACAACTAGGCAGCTGTATCCTGCCCTTGGTGTCTGTTTCACAGAGAAATATGTTTTTAAGCCATGTACATGTAAACAATGTACAATTGTGCTCCAGCTTTTCTCTTCTCTTCTCTTCTCTTCTCTTCTCTTCTCTTCTCTTCTCTTCTCTTCTCTTCTCTTCTCTTCTCTTCT
>JAOTQP010001546.1:100630271-100644828 GCA_026413545.1 Cichladusa arquata
TTTCTTCTCTCAATGTTGGTAAATTGTTCCAAGGAGCTAAATCCAGCCCCTGAGACACCTGGGTCTCATTTGAGGGTGTTTGGGGACCCCGCCAGGGGGGTCTTAAACCTTCCAGGGAAGCCAGAGGAATACTCTGGACTCCCACAATTCCAGATCAAGAAATTCTGGTGCCAAAATACAAGCCTGAGCAAATCCATTCTTCACGTTGTGTGCCAGCTCTCCTGACTCTGGCTCTTCAGCCAGATGGTGGAACAGGCTCCCCAGGAAAGTGGTCACAGCACCAAACCTGCCAGATTTCAAAAATGCTGTTCAACACTCTCAGGAACATGGTGTGGCTCCTGGGGTGTCCTGTGCAGGCCAGGGGCTGGAGCTGATGATCCTCGTGGGTCCCTTCCAGCTCAGATGTTCTGTGATCCTGTGACTCACCTAGATAGGACCTTTCCATAAGCATCATATGTGTACTGCAAAGAAAGACAGACTTCAAAAGGGAGTCTGGGAAAGTAAGACTCTGCACGCAACTTTTGATAAAAGCTGAAGCTCAACATTTTTAAATAACTTGTCTGAGGTCAGAATGAGCTGAATTTGGAAATAAGGTTAGTGAAATGTCAACCCTAATTGGGGGCTGTCATTAAAATAACAGCACCACAGATGAAAATTCATATTGAAAGAGGTCAGTGATAAATGTTAACCAAGCAAAACATATATGGACACTATGATGTTTTGATGATACTCTTTAGAGATAAATCTTGGAGAATAGCTGCTTTCAGAATAATTATCTTGAATATTAAGATTGTTTTATGTAAGTATCACTAATGTCGTAACAAAAGATTACACAGAAGATAAAGGGGCTTCTTCCTATGAGCAAGTTGCATACTTAGTGCTAAAATTAATTTCTAGGTTTCCATTTTTTGATTATGAGTAAAATGAATACAGAAATAGTTAGCAAGGCCACTTCTATATTTTATTAAATGCATTTTATTTTAATTTGCTTTTCAGAGCAGGCTAAGAAATTAAATCAACAAAACATTTTAAAAAAATCTCAGATGGCATTTTGTGTTTCTCTGTAAATATATGCTTTTAGTTTATTTTATTTAATGGTTATTTTGAAGAAGAGTCATTGCTTAAATAATTGAATTACATGCTCTTGAATTCTGTGACATATTTTTATCCTGGTTTTGTAATTGCTGATTTCCGTATATAGCTCAGGAATACTTTTCTGAAAACTGAACCTGAAATACCTAATTTGGTGTCCTGGATTAGCTGATAACCACTTTTCTCAAGCATCACGTCTTCCTGAAAGCTTCTCATGCACTGACAGGTTCTTCCATTCATTTCAACTTTAATCTTTCTTCTCAAGAAGATGAGTAAAGAGATAAACTGAGATGGTTTTGGCAGTCCTTTGAGTGTTGACAATCTTGCTCATTTCTTACAAGTACAGGTAAGCCCTTATTCCCCAATTTCAGTAATACAAACACACCAATCCAGAGGCTTCCCCTGTTAACATTTATTTATTTATTTATTTATTTATTTATATGCATTATTGAAGAATAAAGGTGTTAAGTAGGAATAAATTTTGCCTCTGGAATGCATCAATATAATGCATGAGATTAAAGTAAGAACAGAGCTAGGCTGAGAGTCTGACTGAAGTTCAGGAGGCTCACATGAGGTTTGAACCTTATATGGAAAAATCCATTCCTCTGGTACTCAAGCATTTTATATTCAAGACTATCTATTTTACCTCTAAATTAAATTAAAGGCATTCAAATATTTAGATTATTTTTTATTGAGTTTGCTTATCCATATTTGAAAGGTGGAAATATACCTTTAGCTTTTGCTTCTTTATTTGTTATTTACTTATTGAGGGCCACTTTTGCCTATCAGTATAAAAGCCAGTGCTTACTTTTCATATTGATTCCAAAGCTGTTCCTCTAGAAATGGGAATTGCATTATTTCAGCAGCCTAATCTTATGTACACTTCTAAATGAGTAGTATTGAAGAGGAGAAGGAGAAAGAGCAAGAGAACAAGAAATAAAGAGAAATGTCCGAAGGGATATCGTATTGTTTCTCTTGTAACCCAACCAGAGCCAGGTGTGCACATCTTTCCAATTAGCTATAACAAACCATGGGAAGAAATCTGGTTTTCAATCTCACTGAGAAGATTTGGTCACTCAGACATCCCCAACCACTACCTGGGGGACAGCTGCAAACTGTGCGGGCAGTTGGGTGTGAAAAGGCACTCGCATCTCGTTGGAGCTTGGGTCACTTTGGGATGTCACTCTAGCCCAGAGCTGGAGCATTGGATTAGTGAACACTGGCAGTTGTTACTTAACAATGAGGGTTTTATAACCTGGGGATGAGCACCAACAAATCAGACAGGTGTTGGTGTTAGATTATGTAAAGGAAACCCTCTAACCTCCAGTTGCTGTAACATATTCCTGTTCCACTTATTACAATGGCTTTGCTAAAATGCTTTTAAGGATAAAATAATAGTACAGACATGGGCTATTCTGTGCTGTCTTCAGTTGTTTAATTTCCTAATTAACTAATGACATAGCCACAAGATCTCTTTCTCTCCCTCTCCTCCACACCGTGCTAGCTGGATGGTTATTTTGCTTGAAATTTAATTGTTTCCCCCTCATTCAAAATCTCTTCTGAAAGTTGTCAAAATGTGTCTTACCTGTTTAAAACAGTCTAGAGACCTGAACTTATCATACTGTAGTGGGTTTTCTTAAAACAGCACAATGAATATAAACCAGAATGCAAGGAAATGAGCTCAATTGCTACTGGTATGAACGGGGGTATTTGAGGCACTGAGCAAAATAATCAGATTGTGGGTAAACCTTTTGTGAGACAAGATAAATTTGATAATAGATTATATTCTTTGTATATTTCATTTGAATAAGATACACTATAATATCAATAATGCATTGGCATCATTAATAACACGTGCTATTAATAAGAGATGAGATTTTCATTAACATATTAAGCAATCCCTAATACTTTTAATGACTTTTTTTTTCTTATTCATTATTTTCTGGACTTAGAAAATACAGCATATGACTGAATCAGCTAAAAAAATACTTCAAAATTCTGGAACCATTTAAAAGGCTGTACTAAGAAGTTTCATGGAATAAATATTTCAATGATCTCCAAAAGAGAAGAAGCAGGATTTCATCAATCTAAACTCTATTATGCTGTTAAATTGTTTAGAAAAAGACGTACATTGCTGAAAGATAACCTAATACTTAGCAGATGGTTCTAGCTGTGAGTTACAGACAATCTCTGTTAAAATGCATTTATTTTTGCAAATATGAATTTCTGTACCTGAAATTTCAGTTACAAGAGTTTGTTTTGCTTATTTTGTGGATATACCACACAATAAATTTAAAATATTTAAATAATTAATGCTAAACACGTTTATGCCTGTTTTGGTGTCTGAGGTGCAAATCCAGATACTAAAAATCCAGATGTGTCGATTCCTCTTGACACTAAAAATATCTACCCCTGCAACTGGGAGAGTTGAGCTGAACCTTTGTGACAAGAAGAGAGAAACTGTATTCATATCTATATTAACTCACAGAACTATACAATGGTTTGGGTTTGGGCTGGAAGGGACCTTAAAGATCACCTTGTTTCAACATCCCTGCCATGGGCAGGGACACCTTCCACTGATCAGATTGCTTGGAGTCACAGCCAACCTGGCCTTGAACACTTCCAGGGATGGGGAATCCACAGTTTCCCTGGGCAGCATGTGCCAGTGCCCCACCACTACCCAAGTAAAGAGCACAATCTAAATCTCTCCTCTCTAAGTTTAAAACCATTCCCCCTTGTCCTATCCCTATCTACCCATGTAAAAATGCCCTGGCATGCAGCCTCCATTCGATGGAGAAACAAAAGTTTCCATTTTCTAGCGCCTGTCAAACTTCCACAAACACAGATAATGCCTTTAAGGATAAAAACACTGGATTATTTAAATGTAAGAAGCTGGTTACCAGTTATGAACATTAATAGCTCTTCAGTAAGAGTTTCACTCACATACATTATGTTTGCAGTGGATATCTGACAGCTGCCTCCCTCACTGCCAGCATCTCCATTAATTCTTGGTGAAGTTTGTTCTGCAATTACTGATTTTCCAGCTGAGCTGGAAAGCAACTGCAAGCTCAACAGCTACTCTGTTACTTCTAAGGCATTCTCTTCTGTTAATAACATCAGAAAACAACCCACAAGACTAAAAAGTTCTTACAGTCAACCTTGGGGTTTTGCATAATCTTTCACTGTGAATTAAAAAGCACTTGCATTTTAAGATGTAAAGATTGGAATTTGGACACTGCTATTGATTGCATTATCTGAAATTATATATCATAGATAGGAAAAAAATCTCTAGTTTCTTTCTCTAAAAGTTTGAAAATCTAATAAAATGCTAGGTAAAGATCTTCTTGCTATGATCTATTATAATAAAAATTTTGCAAAAACTCATAGATGCTTATGGCAATTTTAACCATGTATTTCCTTGAAAAATGAAATCTGTTATTTCTCTTGCATTTCTATGCCACTCTTGCTTGGTAATATTTATTTGCAATTTCCATGGAGGGAAGAAAAAAAAAAGAAAAGAGAAAAAATGATCAAAAAAAGCTGAGAGCTTCATATCATACAAGCTTAGGGCAAACCAATTTCCAAGAAAAAAGTAGAACTAGAGATAAAGCTGGTGGGTTAACCTAGTTCACCTTTTTCCTGTGCTACAGGGCAGAGGAAAGGAGAAGGGGTGTGGGGGAAGAGAAGGAATAGAAATGAATGTTGCAAAAACCAGGAAAGGGGCTGTACACGTTGAGCACCTGGATTTCAGACATGGATGAAAATACAGAATGAATGTTATAGGCCTCTGACAGCCTTCCTGAGAGCTGTTAACAAAATCTTAGAAGCAAACCAAAAACAGTACTCCCAGTGCTTTCCCTGCTGTTAAACTGGAAGAGTTCTTTGAAATGCTGTATTTGAAAAGGCAGGACCAGAATGATCATCTTTTGGATTCACAGCATGGATAAGGAATGAACACATAGCTTTGTTTTTTTGCTTTTTAACATGCAATTATCAACATATCGTTTCTGCTTTAATGCAAGTGCAAATATATTATGAGAATAAACTGAGGTTTCAGAGCAGGAAATTACTACTTACAGCAAAACTGGAGTGAGGGCATAAGGTAATTCAAAAGTTTCAAATGATAACTCTAGAGAAGTTAAGAATGGGTGTAAAACACAACCTATATAAAATCTGCCTGGGTTCACATCTTTTCGTGATGTTTAAGTAGTAAATATTTACATATATCTTCACCAACCTGGACCCCAGTATATAGATAACCAAAATGTATCACCATAATTTATTTATCTGAATCAGTTTTTCCTCTCAAATCACTCTTCTCAGATCTCAAATCCCTAAGGTGGTGGGCTGTGGCTCCAGATCCTCATTTACTTCTGCAAGACAGTAAGATAAGATAGACCACACAGACAATTCTACATTCCCCTTTTGCTTTGTCTTTTCAGACAACCACCAAGGTTTTCTTTTCCACTTGGCTGTGCATTATTCTTAGTTCCCTGGGGTTTGGTGTGGTCTGGGTTGTAGTGGAGTTAGCCAAAAGCCAGGTTCATTAATTCCAATAAACTGTTTGAGGGAATAATTTCTCATACACTAAGACATTTCCTACCATTGTTTTAAGACATTTTTAATGTCTCATGTAACTTTTTTTTTTCTGTGCAAAGTATGAAATTTCAGCAGATATGCAGGATCTAACAAAAACTTGCTCTAATTTAACTTAATTCACCAAAAGCTCACTAGAAGTTAATTTACTTTTGATCTTCAAGTGGTAGAAGAGTTTGGTGTGATTACATGAACTCACATCATGGAAAAATATGTATCAAATTACATAAGTAAACTACATGTTTATTATATATTTTAACATACATTGAATCAAAAAGCCATTTGTAAAAATTTGGCCTTATTTTCCAGAAAAAACTGGCTTAATGGAAATGCAAATTTTTTTGCTAGGTTTTTTTCAGCTCTTTCTGTGGGATAATTTTCACAAACATAAAAAAAGCATTACACAGCTCACAACACAAAAAAACTATGCAACATTTACATTTTTATTTATTTGAACCTTTTTTGTAAATCTTAGAAAATCCACCTAGATTTCCTTAAATCAGTTGATGTTACATTTACATGAAAGAGGATTTTGGCATGGTGTCTCTTTTTTCCCCTTTAATACAGAATGAAAATAACCTTGATTTAATCAATGTGGAACAGGACTCTTTTTTGAAACACCAACATATTGCCAGAGGATTTTCCACTGAGACCAATAAGCAACATAAAAAGTTTTAAAGAGTAAATAAATGGCACTACAAAAACACACATACCAACACGTGCAGTGTGTTTATTGGGGAAGGATCAGTTCCTCATTCTCTTCACCCATGTATTGTGTTTATTGCCCATGGAAGATAGTAAGCTAATTAGGAACTCGCCACTTTTACTGACTAGAGATTTTTTCCTTTTAGTGAAAGTTCAAAATATATCATGGGAAGAAAAGCCTTAGAATTTGGAGTCTACATTTTACACATATTCACAGTAAAATGGAGAGTACTGTATATTTTCAGTTGAGACAAATACTGATCAGGTTTTTCCTGTATCTTCAAGTCAGAAAACATTTCCACCTGTACAACATGGAAGCTGCTTGCACTAGGAATGTAGCTTCAGAATTTCAGTACCCATGACATTGGTATAAGTGTTTGCAGAACTTCAACAAAAAAATTTTATTTTGCATTTTCTGGTTCCTAAAATTCAAGTGATTATAGTATAGACAACTGAGTAATTATTTGACCAACTTTTTATACAGCTGTGCTGCTTCACTGTAGAAATTAAATGCATAGCTAAATCAAATGGGAAAATGTGGGTTTAGTTTAGGGTGTTTTCATCCTAGCAGCATCATATATATCTTTTCTGTGCATTTTATTTACTGAACTGGGTGAAGGATTTCCATGCAATGGTTGCTGGGCCATACAGCCCCACACATACAGACCCATACACACTCTCCCAGCACCAATGCCCAGACCCAGGTCTCTCTTTGATTTGTTTGCACAGAGGTAACTTCTGTGTCCCTGTCATTCTCAGGATCTCTGTTAGCGATGAAAATAAAATCGCAGTGGATGACTGCTCCATGCCAATGAGTGGTCTTTGACAATCAGCATCGCTTTTGCTTAGAAAGATTCTACTCCATAATTCTGTAGGGAAACAGGAGAGAAACCATTTTGAGCAGAAGCCAGGAGAGGGAACAGACTTCTGCTACCTACGCACACATTAACCTTGTTACAACTCTCTTCTGACTCACTGATAATTGACGTGTCTTATCTTATATTCTAGGATTCCTTTATTACATGGAAATGCATGTCAGAGTTCTTGGAAACAGGTTCAGCAGAAGTGCTGCTTTTATCTGCCTGTCCCTCTAGGACCTCACTCAGTGCCCACCTGATTACATTACACATCACATCAGCATGGCAGGTAATTTCAGTTGAACTGGGATTTTTGCTGTTTACAAAGAATTGCACAAAAACCAGGTTGCTCTAAATTTCAAAAGGAAAAGAAAATCTTCTATCTAACTAGAATATTTACCACTACTTTGCAGCCTCTTTAGAAATTACTTGATTAAAACCCAGAGTATGATAGATATGCCTTTCACCTTTTCGTCAAAGTAATGTTCATTCATCCCTTCACAAGCTTCCAGCAGTCCCGAGAGTAAAATATTGGAAAATGAAGGATAGCAGCATGAATCACAGTGGATGTAATCTGAAAAAGACAGCACAGCATACTTAGGAATTTTCCTTTGTTTCAAGCGTTTGAACTTCATTTCTCCAAAATACAAGGTGATGGACTTGCTGCTTTCTTTCAAGGTCTTTTCCAAGGACAAAGGCAAAAGTGAAGGCTTCTGTCTTTAGAGAGGTGTTTATAATGATACCCCCACCTACTTCTGGTGACTTTTTCAGGAAATTTAGTTTTTAATCCTGCCCAGCTGGGAACTGCTTTGCTGTACATTCACTCCCTGGACTTTATACTTCTTTTTTTGCACTGGAGGAATCAGAGCTTTTCTAGGTAGAGTGAGTTGCCACATTACCATTTCTTTGGTGATCAGTTGGATGTTTTTCCTTCTCAATTTTAAAGTACATTTCCAGAATATTATTTTAAAAATAAAAGTGATTTTGTTTGCCTGAAACAAGAGCAATCAGAACTTAGAATTACTAATGTCTCAGAAGGAAAAAATATTATTTAAAAAACAATCTAGTCAAGATTCTGGGTTTGAAGTAACTCTTTTAATACCCATTATATCTTTTTTTGTATCAAATTCACAACAGAAATTTTTGTAGATATCAAGGGCATCATGCAAAATAATAGGGCTTAATTGTTCCAGCCTAGTGAAAGTGCATAATGTGAAAACACAAATTTAATTATTAAAGAGTGAATCACTTTCCATCTCGGACATTTCCCATCCTTAAAAATAATCCTTTGACCTTTGCTGTAATGCTCATCTCTAACAACTTCATTTAGGATCCGGTTGTATCCCTTCCCTTTCTCTACAGAATCTCTATGGCTCTTTTCTCTCAGACATATTTTGTCCTCTATCTAATTAATGAGTAGATAAATAAATAGCAAATAAAAATGGTAGGTTTTATTTTCTTGTTGCCTCTTCTGCCCCTTACTTCCATGCTGTGCTCTGTTCCTGGGAATAATGATCAATAGTAATGAGACAGGCTCTCCTTTCAAACCCTAGCAATAAAATTTTGTTTATAGCAAAGCTTGCCAAACCCTAATTCATATAAATATCACATTATCAATTACAAAGTTCTCAACTAAGCCCTATAACTCTTCTCCAAGAGCTTTCCTACTTCTTGATGTAGGCAATGAATTTACATGTGTGCTCATGGTGTTACGCAGCTCACTGCCACAGCCTAAGAAATGCAAGAAATTGATAACATGGACGAGTTAGACATTATATCCATCTCAGCTGGCTGCAGGCACTTGCAGGGGTTTAGTCAGGAGTTTGGATGCCTTACACATCTCCTGAAGTCAACCAGGAAATACACACATTACTGGAAGCAAATCAACTCAACTCCAGTTTGAACTGTCCCCTGGAAACTCATTTCTGATTCAATGTCTAAATAAGGTAAGATGAATCTGGATTTGTGAGACGGTTTGATATCTTAATTGGCAACTTTATTGGGAAAATAAATAAAGGAAAGGCAAGAGTCCCTCTATCTCAGTTCTGGAATTATCTGTTTTTTTCTGAACTGGATGAGCAAACCATCCATGCCAGCCCTTGGAACTCAATCGAAACTTTGCTGACTAAGTGAGACAAAATTTTCAAAAAAGAAACAAAGACAAGTTAGCTGCTAATTCTTGTGACAACCTGCAAGGACATAATTTCACTATTGGACTGATGATTTGAAATACAGAAATAGTTCTTATGCCTAGAAGATTCATTGGGAAAATAATATGTCTAACATATTTTGCATTCAAAATAAATTATATCTAAATGAAATATTTCGCCTGACTTTGTCAGCTGCAGCTTATCCCAGACTAGTCACAAAATAGACTAGACATCCTCATTTTGTGTGAGTTATTCACACTTTTGCACATAACCAGAACTCCAGGAGTCAATGCAAGTCCTGTTTTCCACCCAGGGGTAATTCAGAATTCGATTTGGTTCTGCTCTGCTGTAGTGCAGCAGACGTGACTATGTCTTGTTTAGAGCACATTTAACACATCTGCTCATTATTTAGGTCCCAAAAATGAATGTATAGCCACTCAGCAAACAAAATCCAAAGAAAAAGCTGAGTCTGATTTTTTTTTTAATAATTACTTCATTGTATTTAGAGCACTCATGTAAGATAAACTCAGTTGCCACCTTATCCTAGAAACCTGAACCTTTCACACAACTCAGGCTCTGCTCATTCCTGTAGTCAAGAATGTGGAACTATGCAAAAGAATCTGGACCAAAACAAATGCTTGTAAGCAGCAATATCACAGCACTCAACACAGTGTTCAATTTGACTCTGAGCTCAAATCAGGATATATTTCTCAAGTGAGCTCCTAATTTCACAGCTGAGAGAACATTTTCTTTATTTTTTTTTCATACTCTGTTAAAGTGCAACTAGTTTAATTTAAAATCACAGTGGTTTCAGCAGACAAGCAGCACCCGCACCTGTCATTCCCAAGAGTGTGTTCTGAAAATATGTATTTGTTCTAGTGGTGGAAGTCAAATATGTTTCAGCTTCAGAAGACTGAAAAAAGAGAAACTCAGCTAGCAGGTCTCTCCTGAGAATCAGGAAGACTCATCTCTGCTGCCACTGCCAAGCCAAAAGTGGTGTGTGGCAGCAGGAAAAACAGATTAATATAAACCAGCTATAGGAACCATAATGACATAGCACTGAAACACAACATTGACTTCATCTGTACCCAGCTGTGGTTTAAGCACCCCACCTATAAAGGGACACTATTTTACAAGCTTAGAATGCTAGCTGTGCAAGGGTATGAAAAGTTATCTCATCCTGCTTGGACCCAGGGGAAGGTATGGTGTAAGTGTCCATGGGGTCTCTTGGCTGACTGCAAAGAGCTGGAAGGTTGTGCTGTGTGCTCAAAAAATATAAATATGGTTTATACATTCATCAAGAGAAAGATAAATTGCCCTGATGCCACAAAACTCTGTGTTGGTTCTATCCCAAACACCACTAAGTGCTTATAAAATCCAATGAGAGTGATGTCAGGATTGAATTCAGACAGTTTAATAGATTAAGTTATGGTTTGGAGCTGAAGGTTCCCTTCAGCAACAGAGCTGAGGACACCTGAGAGTAATTAACTCTTCTGAGCCAACTTTGACCTCAGAATGAACACATACCTTGGTATTTAGTATGCTAGCACCTAAGTGTGTCCCTGATGGTGAGACAGCATTTAGAGGAATCATAAAATGAAGTTTAATGATTCTCCAGTCACTTCCAAGTTGACTGGATCAGCTGAAAAAAAAAATCTATTCGCAATACACATAACAATGAGATTTTAAAAATTGTCCTTGTATCTTTATGAGCCATGTATAATAAACTAGGGAAGAGGGGAGGAATTCAAGGTCATTCCTTGCTCTCACAGCAAGGGAGTGACCAGCAGCTTCTTCACTTTCCTCAGAAGCTCATTAATACTCATTTGTAACTTCCTGTAGAGAAGGAAGATACATTCTTTTGGTGATGGGAAGCTACTGCCTTTACCATGCTCTTGAATATGGAGTATTGTGCTGCAGTCCGCAGAACAACCTCAATTCAAAGATAATCTCTGTTGGAACTGGTCCAAAGCAGGCCACAAAGTTGATCAGAAGGCTAGAACACCTCTCCTGGGAAGACAAGCTGAGAGAGTTCGGTGGTTCAGCATAAAGGGATGGCTGCAGGGAGACTTTATTGTCTTTATTATACAAAGGAGCTTATAAGAAAGACAGAGAGACATTACTTTTTAGCAAAGCCTGTAGTGACAGGACGAGAGGCAACATTTTTAAACTGAAAGAAGTTAGGTTTGGGTTGCACACAAGGGAGACATTATTTATTATGAGGTTGTTGAAGCACTGAGCAGGGTGCCCAGAGTAGGGGATGCCCCATCCCCAGAGCTGTTTGAGGCCAGTTTGGATGGGGCCCTGAGCAATCCTATCTAATAAAAGATGTCCCATGACAGGGCCACTGAACTGGATGATGTTTAAAGATCTGTTTTTACCCAGTCCATTCTGTGACTCCATGAAAAATCACTGATGCTTATGCAAGTTATACTTCTGGCTTTAGTACTCTTGGAGCTAAGCCTGTATTTCCACTCTGCATGATGACCTGGAAAACTGCCCTCCTGCAGGGACAAAGATTTGCAACTCTCCCCCACATACTGTCCTCTGTACTCTCTAAAGGGAGAGCATCCCAGCTAACAGGGAGAAGATACACTGTAGTGGAAGGAGTTTGCTCTCTTCTCCTCATGCTAAAATCACACTTTGGAGAGGGAAGATACTGAAGAAAGGCAACAAACACTTCCATCAGATCCATGGACTTGGTACTTCTATCCTGGAGAAACTTCTTCTAAGGCTATGACCAGCACCCATTGAAGTATTTTTGATGTTTGCAAAGGGACAAAGTCACTGTTAAGTACCAAACAGGACAGTGGGTTTGAGTCCTTTTCCTATAACCATCTTCCTTCTGTTCAATTTATTTCTCTAATGAATTCCCACCTGTAACTGCTAAAACCTTTCTCTGATGACTCACACCTGGTTGAATTCGACCTGTGCTAACAGCTTCTTTTTGAACCAGGCAGTGAAATGTGAAACTCTCTCTGCAGCTGGGTACAAAACCCTGCACGTGCAGCCTGGAAATAGGGGTGCAATGAGCCCCCCCAGACTCAGCATCCTGCCCCTGAGTGAGAAGTGCATCTGTCTCCTTCAGAGCACTTCTTTCACATTTACTTGCATAAATCCTCAAAGCACAGGAGCAACAGTCACTGTCTATACAAATTTTTTTCATTTACAAAGGTATTTTGGTTACACTAACTCCATTAAAAAGTTTTCCAGCAGTCAGCTGAGGAAAGTGAGGCACTCCTGCTCTAATTCACTTTCCAGACCAGTAAAAAGAGAAGTAATGTAATTCTGCTTATCTTTTTGGCACCAGAAGAGTAGAGATACAATGGCTGAGCCCAATGAAGTCAGTAGTGATCCTAGAAGCCATTTGGTCTATTGATTTTAAATGGGCTTAAAATATCTTTCTAAAAGGGCCTTCTGGATCACTTACTAAGCAGAGCCAAATTGGAGAGGGCTGCCTCTGCTATTACTTGCAGGAATCTTGAAGTCTAGTGCCAGGCATTTCAAGCCCGTTAAATAACATAATATGTGCCTGAAATATGTCACTGAACTTTTACAGGATGCCAAATAATTTGTGGTCTCAAGCACTGCCACATTACTACACTAGTAATTACTGCCCTACTGTTGCTTTGGTACATGATAGTACTTTTCATAAATGTAGCTGAAAGCCAGATCTCCAAAGTACTCAGCTCAATGAGAAAAAAAAAAAAAAAAAGAAAAACCCATCTGAAGTTTTGCTGGGTAGACATACTGAAACTCTGAATTTGTGGAAACAATTGCTTAGTAAAATGGAAATAATTCCCTTTTTGACTTTCAACATTCAATTAACACATGGGCAGAGGGATTTCTGTATACTTGTTGATGATCATTAGATAGATAGGTCTGAATTGTCCTGTATTTCATAAAGGCATTTGCATTTGTTCTTGACTTGGACTTGAAGTGAGAATCAAGATCCATCTAAATATCCTAACTCCTGGAAAGGTTAGAAATATTCAGTTGAACTTTCTGCACTACCAATTTTTGCTGCTGCACATTGGTCTTTTTTTCTTATTCTTTTCAGGGATGATCACGATCTCTAAGAATGGCAATAGTTAAGGAGAATGAAGTCAAAGTAATTCATGTGCAATCCTATAATCTAAATAAATATGAGAGATTCCAGCATTTGTGCAGTGAAAACATACAGTAACCAGGAATCTGTGGCTTAAATGTTTTGACATATACAAAGATGTTTGCCTGGACTGAAAAGTGAGGTTTCTGACTAGTTTTGAGGCAATTAAAAATTTATATATTTTAATCATACCAGAAATAAGGTTATATATCTGAAGAATTGTTCTGAATCTAAGTAGCTTCTAGCTTAATCTGCAGTTCCCCAGATCGTAAGTGCTCAACAGAAATTCCCCAAACACAAATGTAAAAACTTTGCTCAGAAGAGGTAGGAGCAATCACTCACAGCTCACAACAAGTCCACAGCGGTGTGGACACAAAAAGTCAGACCAAGATATCAGCCTGATTTTTATTTATTTTTCTTAAGGCTTGTCAGTAGTGACATCATCTGAATGATGATGAATAAGATAGTTTTATCTGAGTTCTATCATCTCTGGGCAGCCCTGCTACTCCAGTGCAGCCTACACCTGATTTTCTTACTGTGGTGTTACCTGGGACATGCCTTGGACCATGGCTCCAGTTCTGTGACAGAGTTCCTGGGAATTTAGTACTTGTGGATTCCTAGACATGAATTGGACACTTAATATGAACATTAGTAAAGTGCTATATGAAAAGTACCTTAGTTCAGCCTCTCTTCTTTCATGTCAGGAATAAAATGTCATAGTAAATCTGCAGATTGCATAAAGAAAGCATAACTTAAATTCCATACATCATGAAATTCATTAATGTTCTCCAAATATGTTTAGGATGATTTAAGTAGTAACCACTTTACAATCTTAAAATACTCAGAGGTTTCACTTTGAATTCTGAGATCAATAAAAATTAACGATGTTTGGTGCCACTATAGCCCAGAAGCTTTTGAGACATATCATTAAAAAAGGAAGTCAGAAGTTTACTGAGGGAGGTTTATTAAAACTGCCATATCTCACTAATGCAATTTGCTTATCAGCTTCTCACCAAGCTTTTAATATTCTAGAACAAACAAAAATATCA
>JAOTQP010001546.1:100653741-100668369 GCA_026413545.1 Cichladusa arquata
TTAAAAAAAAAAAAAAAAAAAAAGCAACAAAAAACCCCTCCAAACAAACAAAAAAGCCCCACCAGTCAATATTTTTCAGGTTTGGCTCATCCACCAATCAAAAAATAACCTATTGCACAGTCTTAAGAGAGATCACTTTTCCTATAAGGAACCAGTATACATAAACTGTCAGTAACTCACAGAAGCACTGTAAGAATTACAGCAGTACAGAGGGGGACAAGTGTGGAAGCAACAGATCCAGCATCCTGCTGTGGATCCAAAGTCAGTGCCACAACAGAAAGCCTTGCAGTGTCAACAGGCAGTGGCAGGGTCAGCTTGCCCAGCAGCAGCCCAGCAGCAGCAATGAGCACTGCAAGGAGACATGAGTGAACAGGAAACAGAGGAAAATAGTAGTTCAAGCTCTTAAAAACCCACTGTTTTTTCTAAAGTAAAGCCAGAAGACAGTTAGCTGCTTACTAATATGGCAATCAAGGGGACAATTTGTAAGGTCATCATCTCCCTGAATTGCAGATGTCTTAGTGCCAGTGAAACAATATAAATTGTTTTCAAATTGGGAAGCCCAGTATCACCTTCTTTGGTAGTCCAGAATAATTGATAATGATAGAGAACCTCTGACAGCACAATTTTCCAGAACAAGTTGTTAATATTTATGACAGATGTTTACACCATTATTGTCCAAAAGTGTCCATCTGCTGTTACAGAGACATTCCTGAGCTCTGAGAATGCCAAGGGCAAAGCTACAGATGACTCTGTACAAATTCCAGTGCAAACACTGACAGACTCCTACTACTCCTCTTTGTGATTGCCCTGGAAGCATCACATACCTCCCTGTCATATAGGGAGGTATATTCCTGTATCTCCAGGAATCCATAAGGACCTAGGATTCTCTAAAGAATCTCCTAAGTACCTCTAGGAATCAGGCTGATTTAGATTTTTCTCCCAGTATTTTCTTTTCTAGAGAAAAACATCTTGATACAAAAAAAAAAGTACAAGATTTGGCCCTAAAATCTCTCAATTGCCAAACAACCTCATATTTGACTTCACAATTTAAGTAATCATACCAATGAGGGACTATTTTCTCTCTCTTTCCCCCTGTTTTCCTCCTCCTGTTTCCTTGGAAGCTTCAGAAAAATAGGAGCTTTAATAAAATAAGTTAGACTGCATGAAATATTGCTGCACTTGGGATTACTTTGTGCCCTTAATAACATAGTTCATGCAGGTAAAGATTCATCCTAGAGATAAAAGCAATTAAAATACAATTCCATGTTCAATATTATTAGTTCAGCATTTTTGTAAATGTTAAGATTCTCATAATGAGTCCTAGCATTGAACTATTTTTATTCCCTGTATAATCTAATTTCATTAACTTATCTGGAAAATGCAGGAAATACATTATGCTGTTGTTATTGAACATGAAAATACTTTCAGCAATGTGCAGATGGAAACTTGTTTGTATGTATTTCTGGGGCAAAATGAAAGGTAGGTGGAGAATGAATATAATGAAAGACCTGATACAAACTTGGACTGCTGATTTCTTTAATGGAAATTTTTTTAATAGAAGAGCACAAACATGTATTTTTAAAAGCTGGATGAAGAAATAGGAATAGCTCTGGGCAGATCTAATCTGCATGGCTTGCACTTACAGTATACATTATAGAATTCAAGCTGACATTGACCTTGGCAGCACTTACAAAGGAAGAATTTTCACAAGGATGAACATGTCAAGCACTGTGTCTTCAGTTTTGTGAATAGTCTTGAAATTTTTTTCAAATGTTCATGTCTCACGACTCCAATCTTTGTACCTTATAATTATTTTCAAGTAATAATATACTAAATCTATGGGATAAAAGAAGAGCAGTGTAGTGGCATGCAAGCATAATTCAAGCTTTCTTAATCTTTGAAAAAAAAGTCCTCTTCTGAAAAATGTCAATAGAGATCCTCTTCTGAATATACGTCAAAACATGTTTTTCTACAAATTTCACTTTTTGCAATGTTTTATTTTTATATATATTGATAATAACAGGGATTTTTAAAAACAAATAATAAAATATACATGTGAAACAGAAACATACATGCATAAAAGGAAATAAGAACAGAAATATTCACAAATACTTTATAGAAAGCAAAAGTAGAGATATATTTTAATTCTCATAGGTCTCTTCTTATGACTGTGGCTCCAAAATCAATGTCTTGTTCAAGTTCCCTTGGCCATCACACTCCAGAGGTCCTTGGGAAATGAAGATTTCTAACACTACTGTTTTTTAGAACCACTCCTGCCCACCATCTCAAAGTTGGGTGACTCAGCCCTCCCCGTGATAGCAAAGGCTTACAGAAATGTGGTGAGGAAAGAACAGTGAGACCATTCCACACACATCCATGGCCAAAGAGCCTCTGTCACAATGAAAATATTGGGCAAAACCAGTAGTTCGTGACAGCTGCTCAGTTATAGTGCACCTCTGTGGCACAAGCAAGGTAAGTTCACAACTTTGGCAAGCATGAACAGGTAAGTTTTGCTGGAACTAGGTTGTGTGGGGAAATCTAACTCTATTTGCTTTCTGCCGTAGTGGCAGAACCTCAGAAAATTCCAGCATAAAAGAAGTTAAGGAAAGGGAGGAAAGTGAGGCACAAAGAAGAACAAGTTGATATGTAGGATAAGACACACAAAAAGCTGGCCCAAATGGCACACAAAACATTATTCATTTTCTCAAGGAAATGTTCTCTCCAGAAAGTGTGAGATTGCTTGGAATAGATGAGAAGAATTAAACTCAAAATCCATCTACAGGCTATGAGACACTGCCTTTGCCACAGTTACCTGCCTGTTGCGTACATATAATCCATCTCTTCACTCATGACTCCATCAACATCCTCCTCCAAATAAGCAGAAATATTTTAAAATTGAAAGATTTCTTTATCTACCATGTAGAATTAAAGCAAAGATTACTCTCTTTAAAAACCCTTTTTTTTTTCATTTTGCCTTCTTTGAATATCATAGTAACAAGCGATAACTAAAAGTACATTTACAGACGGAAAAAAAAGGAATTCCAAAATCTCTGAGACAGAAACCAAGTCTTTGCTGCAAGATTGTGCAGTAAACAGTGAGTTGTGAGTAGAGATCCTGGATGCTGCTTGAATAAAGACCTATGAATAACAGAATTTCAATGCTAGAGAGCACTTTAAACAGGTAACTCTTCCACCCTTTGGTCCAAGTAAAAGATAAAAAAAGATTTTTCAACTCCTGCAGTCTGTTGAGAGCACTGAGTATAGCAAAAGCTTCCCCTAAGTCTCCCCACTGATCAATGGAGAAGACAGTTCGGTCCCAAAGGCTATTCAGGTCACCTTAGGGCCTACCTTACTTTATTGACTGGGGTTTCCCAAATCAATTCAATCTGCTCCTCATCTCTCCACACATAGCCATAACCTCTGTTACAATTTCTGAAATCTGTCATTGCCAGTATGTGGAGTTACAGGCTCCAAAATGTCACTGGCAATAAGAATATATATTTTGATAATAGTTTAAACATGGTAGGTTATACACATGCATATATATATATGTGTGTGTGTGTGTGTGTGTGTATGTATATGTATATATATGTATATATATGTATATGTGTATATATGTATATATTCACGCTGATGCACTTATTTTTCACATTTGTTTGTTAAGTTTGGCATATTTCTGCACATTTAAGCTTTGAGAAAAAGTGCTTTGACAGCAGATTATTCTATGCATCTTTCTTAGTGCATACACTGAATATAATTGATATTGAATTTTCATTATAGCTCCTGGCTAAAAATATTTTCATAATTGAAGAGGCCTTGTACTGGGAAAATTTCACATAATGGAGGACACATTTCTATGGTAGCATTGATCCAAACCAAATACCAAATGGTAGCATATATTTTATAAAATAATCATCTCTTTTCTTTTATTACCGTATCAGATCTAATTTTTCTCATAAAATTAAACATCACTTGTTAAACTGCTGCAGTCCATGAAGACAACTATCACACAGACTGTCAATGGACAAATATTGAAATTCTGATTTCCATTTTCACCTGAAACATTTTTAACACAAATAATTTTAACTTTTTGTTTTCCCAGATATTTTTAACATGTACTTCTATTTTTAAAATGTACTTCTATTTTTAAAATGTACTTTACCTGAGACTTTGTTTAGAAATGCTCTGCCTCTGGCTCAGCAGGAACACAGGAGCTAAAGTGACTTCAGTGTCTTGGCTAGGGAAAAACAGCATGTACATTCTCCAATGGTATCTCAGAATAACATGATGGGGTGTCCATGCTGGGGGCAGAAAATTAAAATCCAAACTGAATGTGAATTGTAAGACCAAAAGTGGAGCTCCTCCCTAACCACATGTAAGTTCTTGGTAAAGTGTATTCACAAAATGCCATGGTGCCATCTTCCTTAATGCAGAACCTTTTGATAGATACACTCATTTGAACCCTTTCTACAGAGCCTTCCCTGAAATTTGACATCTATTTTGGTTTGGCAACTGTCTTCCAACAGAAGGAGTAACAGCACTTCATTACCTGTTTCGATTCAATTCCCTGATAGAGAAAACAGCTATATTTCTATATACAGGTGTTGTTATTAAACTGGATTTTAATAATCTTGCATATACTCAGTCATTAATCGCCCACATTTCTCCAAAATACACTGAGATGAGCAGCTTTAGCTTTGCATCCAGTCATTCGAAAAGCAGACAAAAAATGCATTCAATTACTATTTATTAAACACATGTATTGGTAGATATAATGGAATTCAAGGTTTTCATTAGGCTATAATTGAATCTTTTTGTATTAAACAAGCCCAAGCCATATCTATTGTTCTAGCAGCTGATATAAAATGATTCAGAAATTATATTTAAGCTTTCCTGCATAATTATTAAAGGATAATGACACTTAACATCTGCATTTCTGTTACAGTCAGCATTAACAAGAATAGCACACCCAAAAAACATCACCAGATATGGTGTCTGCAACAGAAAAATTCAAAATCTATCATATTGCTTCAATCAGATATGCAAAGACATATGGCGGGATCTTGGCTTGGCATTTTCCCATGCAACTCCCAAAGTCCATGGAATGGTGCCAGCTTCCGTGGCTGCTCTGCACAGCTGAGTGCTCTTGTGCTGCTCCCCAGCAGAACGAGGTACCTGAGCTATTCCAGCTGACAGTGGCTGGGGAAGCTGAAGCTGGCAGATGGCCAGGCAGCACTCCCAGTGCCAACCCTTCCTCTGCTATTGAAGATGAGGGCATGTTGTTAGCAGCTCTCTCCAGATGAATGAGCAGTCAGACATAAAGTTTACATAATATCTCAGCTGGACTATTCTATTTCTCTGCATGGTCCAATTTTTGTTGTTTTGTTTGACTTATTGTCTGGGGTTTCTTTGCATTTGGGAATTTTCCAGTAGCTTTTCCAGGATATTTGAGGATATTCTTGCACAACCTGCACCATTAAACACAAGGAAGTTTGCTACTGAGTATAAATTCAGTGAATTAAGATTTTGTCTTTTGTCCTGAAAAAGTAGCTTGTGTATCTCTGTCTTCTGCAGTGAAGAGCATTGTACTATTTTCTTCTACAAGCATCAGATAAAGAGACATATCTTGAAAACAGGTGAATTCATTGATTTAAAAATAAGCAAAAATGTTCTTCAGTGGAAGGATGATTTGCTGTATAAACAATGCTGAAGTAATTTCATGGAATCTTTCCATGATATTAATTTCTGCAGATTTTAGACTAATCTGAGTTTCCAAAGTTTACTATAATGCAGAATAAAATTGCCTAAGTATTTCAAGGAACAGTTTATCCTTCAGTTCCAGAATTACCTATGTGAACATTCATTACAAGGACTCTTTGGTGGGGTCACATCATCTCCATACATGACTTCATATTGATATAACTGATTTCAGAATGACAAAGACCATTTCCTTGAGCCTGTTGGACACTATTAACTAGGAATCAAAGTTATGAAGCCTCCATACTAGGAATTTAAAATCTTGACCCCTGGACATTACAAACTTGGGCCAGTCTGTGGTGCAGAAGCTTCTGGTAGACACACAACTCTGGCTGCTGTCCTTGTCTTGATGTGTGAAGTTCTGTGGTTAGTGGCTTTTTAAGGTGCCTGAGTGTGGTATTTCCATGCTCTGAACAGTGAGAGCACAGATGTACTAGGACAGAAATTATATACCTATTTCCAAGCCATGGCTGTCAGAGCTGCCCCACAATTATTAAAAATGCAACATTTTAATTTTATTCCCTATGTCATTAATGATCACAGGCCAATGGCACAAGATATAGGAAATGACTCTATGGGATAAAGATACTACTCTATGGGAAATGACACAGAGAGAAGCTTACCCAAAGAATTCATAGAATTGGTTGTAAATACAGAAGCATCACTCCCAAATTGTAAGAAATCTTCCTACTTAAAACATCAGCCTTTACAAATATGACCTAAAGAAGCTATCAATAGGGCATCGTGCCTGACAGCCAGGTCATGTTTGGCAGACCTCGAGAACTGTTTGCCCAGCTGTGAGGATAAAACTCCAGGGGAACATTCCAATGCCAATAGAGCCCTTGCTCTGTGCCAGTACACAATAAACAATACTTAGCTAAAGGATTGAGATCAGCTTCTTCTTGCTGGGATCCAGAGAAACTTAAGTTGATACTTGTTGCAAAGCACTGAGAAACCAGAATTCCTCTACCAGCCCTCAACTGACATTTAGAGATTGCTACCACCCATAGGTCCTCAAGCTGCTCCACGGTGTCACCCTGTGATGCCAAGTTACCCCCTCTGAGACAGAAATGTCTGCTGCTGATGGTAAAGGTGAAACAAAGTCCTCCCTTCATCCATTGATCCATTGATCCATTGATCCATCCATCCACCCACCCACCCATCCACCCACCCATCCATTTCTGTCCAGCTACTGCCTCATTTCCATACTCCCAAGGGAGTGGTCTAATGGACCTGCTCTCCTAGAAGCTGCTTCTAAACATGTCCTAGTTGTCCATTTGTTTAGCCCTTTTAAACTTTTCTATAAAATAGGTATGCTGATTAAGGATAATATCTTGTCCAGAACTCTGCTTCCCATTAGCATGGACAGTTTTACATCTGTATCATCAAAATTTTAGTGGGAAAGTTAGAAAATTTTGTTGTTTAAAATTACATTAGCATTTAAATTAATATTTAAACCAGGTGCACACCATTTACTGCACCTTTTGGACAATTTGTGGTCAACGGATCAGCTTAGGAACTCTTCTTTCAGAACCAACTGTTCCTAGAAACAAATTTTCATCTGAGATTCTTACTATTTCATACAAAAGGAACTATGAACCAAATTAAAACTTATTTTCTTCATTTTATTGTTTTGTTGATTTCTCTCAATATTGTAGACTGAATTTGTTTTTCTTATTTAGGTCCTTATAATATAAACACACTGATGCTTACTATTACATATGATATATTCTGAATGTTGCAGCTAAAGAAATTAAACTTGAAGTTAGTATTTGTACTGTCGCTAGAGATTCTATAAAATAATTTATCTGCAGATAAATTCCCTATCAATTCAGCTTGTGCAGTTTCCTTTTGTCAGCTGCAATGATGTATTGTTATTTTTATAGGGGTTTATGATCATTCCATCACTGTTCTGGAGCATTTTTTATATTGGAATACTCTTATCCATGGCAGGTTGAAATACATTCTTTGTAAAAACTCTGCTCTGTGCAATCAGAGGGTTTAAAGCTTTCTTTTGAATACATGGTATTAGATTACTCTTGTTCTAACACTTCAGGATTTTTTTTTCAGACTTCACTCAGTTTTGTTTCTTGCTGTGCTTTTATTCAGTTGAAACTGTCCCTATTCTTTATAACAAAAATATCAGGAAAATAACAATTAGCAGATGTCCCTAACCAAAATCTGCATGCTTCAGAGCAGCCCAAGTGTCCCCATTTCTCAAGATACTTAATCTCCAGAATTCATACACTGTTATTTTGTCTCCATGCTGTATGAAATGGAATCAGTACCCTCAGAATGAGACAACCTGTCTGTATCATTTATAGCTTTATTCCTTTCCAACTCTTTGTCTAATGGGACAAGTACATGGAACTGAAGGTATCTCAGGGGAAACAACTTCTGGAGCCTAAAACATAATCTTCCTTTTAGCAATCTAAACTTAACTTCCTGAAAGTCTCTTCTACATCACTCTAAACATTTGTAACAAAGCTCTTTAAAAATAATACTGAGATTTTAAAACTACATAAACACACAGAGGATTCTAAGGTTGTGTGGATGCGACAGAAAATTTCAACTGTCTATTTTAATAGATGAAAAATACATGACAGATTTTATTAATATTACATAAACTTTAAAAGGAATTCACCCTTCCATTAAAGCTTCTACTAGTAAACATTCATTATAAATCCCTTTGCTATCAAGTATTCACAGGAGTATTCCTAAATAAATCACTAGCAAATACTGCAATATTAATATCTAAAAAACCCTTAAATCACACAGATCAAAGTACCAAAAATAAATTAACGTTAAAACATTTCAACAGTTTTCAAGCAGAGTGATCCCAGTTGTGAAGGTTGGTAAAAGAATCCAGGAAGTCATTTCAGATAAGGATGAAGCTTCTTTGGCCGAGCCTTTCTTGACAACCCAATCCTGATGGGGCCCTTGCATGTTTTAAGAGGCTGTACTCTTATGATGTCACGAGACAAAAAGTATCCTATATTTAAAAGAAAGAATAAAAAATGAGAGCAGCCCCAGAAATCTGTATGATATAGACAAGAACTACATCCTGATGAGATAGATTAATTAGACCAATGTTAATTAAGCAATCCTTTACTACATCCTATCCTACCTCCATTCTGTTGCAGAGCATCTAACAGATCCTTTCGGGCTAAAAAGGAAATGCTTGCAGCTGGGTCATGTGCAGATTCCTTCTGATTAGAATAATCCTCAACTCAACATTACATAACTTTCCTAGCACACTGCAAAGGCCCACAATTTGATACAAGTTAGTATTTCAGGGCAGAGAGGACATGTTGAGGTGGATATGCTTTAATACTCATGATTAGTCTGGCACCTTGCCCTGTGTCACTCATTTTACACAAATCAGGATAGGAGGGTGTCTGTTTTCTGTTCCACATTCTATTAGGTGAAGTATGCACCATGTAGTGATGTCAACCAGTGATCAGTGTAGTGTCAGTCTTCCTTTAGAAGTTGTTCTGTTTTGCATAAAATAATACTCACTGGGGCACAATAGAAGACCATGACCTTGTTTACTAGAGATTAGGAAAATGATTCATCTGGAAGAAGAAGGGGTCAAATTTCCCAAGATCTTTTCCAGTTCTTTTTGCATTATTCTATAAAATGATGAAGCACTGAGTAGTTAGCCAGAACATCAAATAGTGTGTGAATAAGAGCCTTAGGTGTTCAGCTGGTATCCTAGTAATGGGAGAGAAAAATTTCTCTATGCCTTTTACAAGAATTTTAAATTGTGGGATGAGAAAAAAAAAATCCCAGAGTTCCATTCTTAAGTCATTGATGAGACAGCAGTGCTGTTATGTCTTTTCTAAGACTCGTAAGAGCCAGCTAGAACAGGAAAGACATGCACTGAAAGTTAAGTCAAGTGTTGTGTGTTTATACATAGCCAGGAAAGCATGGTTGTTAGTCCCAATAAATTGTGCAGTAAATTGCAAAGCTACTGGAGTACAAATCTTCTTGTCCCACCTAGGTATCTCCTTTCCAAAGCAGTCGCAGGTTCTGTGACAAGATGTGATGGCTCAGAATCCTACTCAAAAATAGAGGGAGACAGCCACATATCAGCATAACTCCTGACACTAACTCCTATAGTACAGTAAGTGCAGTATTTCCCCTGACAGACATGGTTTCAGAATAACCTCCAAGGCAACTTTCAGTGTAAATGGAAGAGAACTGTCTCTGTCAAGGTACCTCCTCAAAGAAAGACAATACTCAATAGCTTCCTATTTGCCATCAACTGAGAAGGATGATGAGGGGAACAGTCAATTTTTCAGCTTCTTCTACTGGAATAATATTAGGTTCCTGTTTATTCTGACAAAACACTGGAAATAAGGTATTAAATGCCCCAGAAATATGCCATTGCCCTAACAACCTGCACAGTTCCTCAGCAATCACAGAGGAAAAAAAGAGACACTCATTGCTACGGTCTCTTCCCAAAAATTTCTAGAGAAGCTCAGATGGGAGTTTACAGAACACTAGGAAGCAATGAAAAGGAAATAATGGCAATGGAGGAAAGCATCTGACTTCCTTCACCCTTGACCCAGCAGCCCAAAACAGCAGGGAAAGAAGAAAGGGAAAACATCCAGGGTCAGTCATAGGAGGAACAATATTTCACTTAGCAAGCTTCAATCTCATCTGAACAAGACTTCCAAGATGTTGGTATCAACCACCTTGGTGTGCTATGTATATTCCAGCATTCTGGAATTTGAATTTCCCTAAGCAATTACAATGCCTACTATGTAAGTCAGAAACTAGAATCTACATCACAAAAAATATAAAATCTTAGGGAGTAGTGACAAAGAGCAAAGAAGTAGAGCAGAATTTTCTGCAACATTTTGTATCTGGTAAATGAAATATTTTCACAAGATGACATAACTTCAATAAAATACAGGTGAAAAGAACACCAGAGATCATCTGTAATTGTTTAAGTAGTTCAGTCTCTTTATTTCCCAGAATGGACTGAGTGAAGGAAACAGTCTCTGAATTCTGAAACCAGAAAATTCTGCAATAGTTTTAAGAGATGCAATGGGGAATAAAAGTCAAAATAGCAGCACATGACTTCATTAAGTAAACAGAAGTTTATCTATGGCCTTTTCTTGACAAAGTTTTAGTATTTCATTTGAGAATAAACCAAATTACTTGCTTTACTCTTTCCATATGTTGAGAAAACTGCCAAAACATGCTTTTTGAAATCCTAAAAGATCACTTCACAATATCCTTCTGATTTCCCTCTACAATGTGTGCAAAATCTTAAAAAAAAAGTATAATAAATTATGTTCTCTCTGTAGTATATCTTGGCTATACAACGATTGAAGGCCCAAAGATGTTTGTTCCAAATGGCTCTGAAATAAGCAACAAAGGAAACCCATGTTGTTAAAGTTCTTTTCTTCTCTCCAAAGAACAAAAATGCTCATCAACATGGCTTGTTCTGTGAACCAAGCTGAAGACAGGACATTTTTCTAGTAACCTACAATTAAACCAAAAGTGATTTCTATAGAGATAGAAATAAAAAGGGAAGAAAACAAATACAAGTGTTTGATAAATAAGTCTATTAGCACTTGAATTTGTGGTATAAATTGCAGAATAATGTGACTATTACCTCCTTCTTTCTGTAAATTATAGCTTTGTTCCTTAAAAACTGTGCCGGGTAAAAAAGCTGGATCCCATATGTATGGATTTCTATAGGCTGCACCTAAATAGTGTAAAAACAAACCAACAAAAAATACATTTAAGTTTTTAATTTGATTACTATAAACAACTAAGTTTGTTTCATCTAGTAATTAATTTGTGGTTCTTGTTGATGTGCTTAAAACGTGTGTGCACACTATAGGTAATGTTAATGAAGCTGCAAAGTCTCATTCTCAGAGGCTTGGAAAAAGCTTTTTGTACACCTCATGAAATTCTCCTTTGCATAAGTGCAATAATGCAGGTTTTAATCCTCTGGTGACATATCAGTTGCTCCACTCGGATCTTCTTATTCCAGGCTTAGGCAGAAAAGTGATCACTTCCTGAGCCATTTTCCCAGTATCTGTTAGGTTTTCAGGCTCTGCAACCCATTCAGGTGTAACTTGCAGCACATTATACTGTTAAAGCTCTACTGAACAGAATTCCTTCTGGGGCTTTTCTGTGACACTTTAACAATTTCTTCCCAGACACTACTTTCTTTCATAACCCTTTCAAACATTCACTTTATAAATTTAGAGCCAAATCACTGAAAAATTTAGCTCTGATGACAATTTTGAGATGGCTGCATTTTCATCCTGTAATTTACCAAATGCGACGAAAGCATAAATCTCACCAATTTTGTTTGCAGCTGTGAGAACTCATCACTTTGACAAACTGAAATTCAGGTCCAAAATCTGATAAATACACTGTCTGAAGAGGGTTTTTTGTTTTGCTTTGTTTTGTTTTGTTTTGTTTTTTGAATAATTTACTTGTCACTTTTGAGTTATTTATACAAGAAGGTAGAGCATTCAACTGGTTTTTTTTCTTGGTGTCTTCCTCTACTCATTAAATGCCTCTTGATTATGAAGCAAATGGAGTAGGAGTCTTAGAGTTAATGAATCAGATTTTCCCACATACTGTTTGCAATAGGGATTGAGCTTCTCTAGGGGAAAAAAATTTAGAAATGTTAAAACCAGCAGCATCTAAATTTTGAACAAATACAACTATAGTCATATAAGTTGTATGAGTTATATAGTTACATCCAAGATCAGGCTGGACAGGGCTCTGACCAATCTGATCTACTTGCAGATGCCCCTGTTCATGGCAGGGGGTTGAACTCGATGACATGACGTGTAAACATCCCTACCAACCCAAACTATTCTATGACTGAGTCCATGACATCAGTTGAAAGGAAACAGTTGTCTCCTTTGTAAACATTGTATCATGTTTTAATTGAGGCTTTTTGTCTCTTTGAATATGCGTCTCATTGTGGTTTTAACTCTTTTAGGGAATTTAGCGCTCAGTGTGACGAAATCAGACAAAATGAATAATCTGAAACAGAATGTGCATTAATACAGGTTTGAGCAAGCCTGGAGCTGACCAGATGAATTCTGAGCTACACCTGCTATAACACAGTGGGCAGGTAGCTGCAGTAATGTGAGATTTTTCAGTTTTGGCTCTTCATAGGCAAGTACATTTGTCCACCAAACTTTGAATTCCATGAAAACATGGAATTCTTTTAGTTGAGAAATACACTTTTAAAGCAAACCAAATACTTCCTAAAATTTAAATGTTCCTAATTACATAACACAGTAATTCCATGTGCTTACCTTCTGCAGGAAAGTGCAGCAATTCTTCGCTTGATATTCTTGAAACAGAATATTCTTTAGATACTTTCTGGTCTTCATTTTCATTTAATATCTTTTCATGTAATGAACTTTCATTAATGTCAGTTTCATGTTTTCCTTTTGTGGTATCAGAAATTGGAGAAGAAATACACATTTTCCTTTGAGAAACCCTTGCCATCTTTTCATCTTTTCCCTCAGCATTATTTAATTCCCAGGAACTGTTGGGCAAGTTTGTTTCCAAACTAGATAAATTGTTTACACTTTCCTTGCTAATTTCATGAAACATACGTAGCTCTTCTAGCACTAAATCAAATTTTCTCTTCAGTTCAAATTCGTGTGTGATTTTATTTTCTAAGGGTAAATAGTTATCTTTTACATCTTCAAGACATCCATTGTTCATTATGGATAAAGGCATTTTTAATTCCTCTTCTGAGGCAATGAATGTTTTAGATTTATCTTCTGAATATGACATAATCAAGTAATTCATTACAGTCTCACATTGACTTTCATTAGTTACATGCATTTGTTCATAATTTCTCTCTTCCTGTTCTTTTGCATATTCAAGATGTTGTTTCAAAGTTGCTGGATCTGAACTGCCTGTCTTATTTGTCTGTTTACGGCCTTGTAAAGAAAACTGTGCAGTTTCTTTAGCCTGTAATTGCAAGTCTGTATCTGTCATGGCAGGACTTCCTGTGGATAGATACTGTACCATGGCAGGAATTGTTTCACTTGCCTTTTGCTTGTCTGCACTTGAGAAATTCCTGCAGTGCTCATATTCACTTACTTCTCTGCTGACAAAAGAGCTGCTATCCAATGGCAAAGTGATAGACTGATAAATATTTGAGGAACTAGGAAGTAAATTTTGAGAAAATAAATAAGCATTTTGGTAGTCTACTGTTTTATTTGCTAGATTTGGGCTACAAGTATCTAAGTCTCTGCAATTCTCATCTTTGTTTATTTGTCTATCTAGCAACAGGAGAGAATTATATTCTTCTGTGGTTGCTTTTGGCTGCTCAGATAGAATTAAGACATCATTTGATTTAACAGGTAAACATTGAATCTCTTTTGAACCAGTGACTGCACTTTCTCCACACAACTTTTTTTGGATAGAACTGTCTTGCTTTGGAATTGGGATCTGGTCGAAGTCTTCAGAATCAGTGGCTAGGGGAATTTTTTCATATGTGTCAAAAATAGAATAAGATTTTTTAGAAAGAAAACCATGACAATTCATTTGCAACTCTTTTGAATTAACACATTCTTTTTCATCAGTATTTATATAACTAGAGTTACCCAAATATTTTTCCATGGTATATGTTACTTCATTAGTAACTTCATTTGTAGAAGTTAGGCAATTTCTATATCCAGTTGTTTTGTGTTTCTTATTTTCATATGAAATAAAAGGGAAAGCTTTAAATAATTCTACATGAAAAGAACTATTAAGCCTTATGCTTGGTTTGCTCCTCTCATGCTTTAGAGTATTTACTGATATTTCCTGATTTGTGCTTTTCTTATGTACCTTTTCAAATTTCAGTTGTGAATGAGCAGGAAA
>JAOTQP010001546.1:100668417-100681640 GCA_026413545.1 Cichladusa arquata
GATATTGCAGCAATAGATCTTGTGTAGTGAAGAACTATCAGAAGAGCTCTGCAGCAAGATCAGGTATTTAGCACGTAAAATCTGCTTGTTCATACTGTTTTTGTGCCTGACTGACCTCAAATCAGTGTTAAACTTTTCACTCACTCTGGATAAGAGGTGGTGTTTCCTGACATGTCTTCCTTTACATAATCTGTTTTTTTGGTTATGAAAGAGGGCACCTCTTTGTAGGAAAGTGTACTCATCTTCACCTAAAGTTCTAGAAAAACATCTTCTCTTGCATCCATTATGCAACTCAAAATCAATGTTTTCCACAAATTTAGAACTTACAAATCCTGGATAAGTTTCATTTTCTTTAAAAAATCCTATGGCTTGCCTCAAAGAACCATTTATGCACGAGTTTAACTGATTTTCCTTTCTGCCACATGAAGACTGTTTCTCTCCTCGCATAGTCTTCCCCTCAGCTGTCAATAAAGTGTTTGTGCTACTGAAAAAGGAAGCAAGCATTATCTTTAGTACCTCCACCTTCAGATGCTTTGAAACAGCAGCCAGCAAACACATGAATATTTTATCATTGTGGTTCCTATTTATAGTGCTCTTTACCAACTCTTGAGCATCACACTGCTCCTTTAATGTGTCATGGCAATGAGACCAAGGTGTAACACTGCCATCCTGACACGTGGGCATATCTTCATGGAAAGACTCAGTCCACATCCTGACCCACCCAAAAAACATGTTTTGAAAGGAAAACTTAAATTTGATCATTTCCTTTCCCCTAAATACATTGCAACTTGCTCTCTTATCTGGAAAATCCTGCACAATAATGCAAGGAGAATTACTTTTAAATGTACTATTTTTTGTTACATAACTTTGGAAATCAAGTATTCCCTTTGTGGAGGGTTTTGATTCTGCTTCATACAAGCGAATATCCCTGTTGGAATCATGCACACTACAGTGTAGGTTTAACTTATTTTTGTCTAATGCTTCTGTTGTTACTGGAATACTCATCTGCATATGAAATGTTCCCGCATACTCATTAGTGCTCTTCCTCTCTCTTCTCTGCAGAAGATCATTAAAGCTGACACATTTATCATTTTGAACATTTTTAGCACTAATGTAAATGTGAATCTTCAACTTCTGGTCATCATCATCCTCTGAATTCTCCATTATTTTATCTTTGAAGTCATTTTCAGCAAATATTTTATTATATTCAGTGTCAGTGCTGTTGCATCTGAAAAAGGTCCCAGATACTTCTCTTTCTGCCAAAGCACTGTTCTCCTGTTTGTTAATTGGTGGGCAAATCTTTTCTTTAAATTCAGAACCAACAGTTGAAGCTCTTACATTGCTTTTATAATTTTTCATTTGTTGTTTCCCTATCTCAGACATTTTTTGCACATCATGTATCTGTTTAGACTGCATGAAAGATGGTTCACCTTCAAAATTCTTCCAATCTGTCTCCTTAAAGTTAGTTGATGATTGTTTATTATTTATTTTATTTGAAATCCTAGGAAATTGAAAATTAGGGATTTTCAGTGGCTGTATACTCTTAAAAGGTTTCAATGTTCGAAATACATACAATGAACTATTTTTTTCTTTATTATCTTTTTCTGCAGTAGTCTCCTTATTGCAACTGGGATAATTTTTATTTTCTGCAGAACATACATTGTTCAGAAATTTACTTTTTTTGTTTTCTATGGGTGAAAACACAGAACTTGTTCTACTCAAAAATGGAATTTGAAAAAGCTGGTATTGCTGCCACTTTTTATTGAAGACAGACTTTTGACTTAACAATTCAGTCTGAAACCTGTGTCCATTTAAGAATGTATCTGAAGAACTTTGTTTGAGCTCATTATCCTCATTTCTTTTGTTATTTTGTTCTATACTGTTGTTCTGCTGCACTTGGGGTGGGTTTAGTCCTGGTAGATTTTGACATGTGTCAGCAGCACTCGACACATTGAGCAGCTCTGTTTCAAGAGGCTGTCCAGATACATTCAGGGAAATGTCATCTATAGGACTTTGGTCTTCATTTTCAGGACTCCATTTTTTGGTGAACGGTTCATTTTCTGATACTCTACATGCCAATCCTTCAGTACTACAAGTTCTAAAACTGAAAAACTCTCTCATACAAATTTTTCTTGCTATATCACAACTCTGTTTTTCTAATGCCCAGTTGTTTTGTCTTTCTGACAAATGGAGGAGTTCATGTGGTGATGTTTGGCACTTGCTCCCACAGTGTATGCTTTGTTCTACCTTTTGCTGCTCCTCTTTCTCTCCGATTTTTTGATCACTTTCTGCTTTATTTCGCTTTGCATACAGGTAACATTCAGTTTCATCTGGTGATGCAGGTAAAAATCTTTTGGAATATGCACTTCTCATGCTCACAAAAATAAGTACTATATTTGCTCAGACAGCCCTGAAAGTTAAAGAAATATTAAAGTTTTAGGCATAAATGTTATCTTAATGATTTCCAAACTGCGTAAGAAAAACAAAAAATCAGTAATTCTATCATCTGTACATTGCCACATTTATATTTGCTCTATATACATTACAGACCTGAGATAAAGGCAGGATCACTGAACAACATTTAAAGCCAAGATCTAGAACTTAAGGAAAAAAGGGTTTATTAAAATTGTGGTTTTTTGCAAAAATAAAATGGATATTTTTGACGTGCTGACAAGTTAAGGAGATTAATTTCATTTTGTATTGTATTTGTTACACAGTATTTTTGCCAAAAACCCTTGAATACTGAGAACAAATATCAAGAAAGTAATACCCACTGATGAGCTTCTCTAAATCTGAGAGTGGATCCTTTCAAGCTCTTAAAATTGTAATTGTTGAAAGAAATTGCCACTCTTGCCTTCACTGTGTGCCAAGTTGTAAAGTGCAGCTGTAGGAAAGTTTATCAAAAGCTCTCCGGAATGCCAAAACATTGTATCAGGTTTTTTCCTCCTATGCAAAGAGGCAGTGTTGTTGCAGGCACAGATCTGGGTTGTTAGATGTCCTGGTACTGGTGATGTTTAGTGCATGTTTCTTCAAGCAAAATGCACTCATCAGCTTCATTTAAAAAGTGATCTGCCTCATGTGAAGAACATAATTTGAATTAAATTCTGTATAGTGATCGAGAGGATTTATCACACTTGTAGCAGACTGGCTCACCAATGTCTTTGAACAGCCCAGTCACAGTGCAGAGCTGACATCTGAGAGCCAACAGGAACATGTTCAAAATGTTTCATTAACTACATAATTAATATAATTAATTTTCTTAAGCAGGACTGCGTGATTCAGTAATCACGTACTGTTCCTAACTTGACAGGTTTACTTTTTTAATGGCACGGGAAAATCCACTTTGGCAAGGAACACTCCAGTGCCTGAGGGATATACCTGTGAAATGAATCCTCACGTTCGGGGCTTCTCCGCCACCCTCAGGGCTGCTCTGACCCTCCCTGAGGGGGTTCCCTTACGGCTGCAGGGGACAGGACTCCCCTGTCCTGTCACTGAGGTGGTTTCCCTCCTGGCAGACACCCACCCGTCTTTCCCTCTCGGTTTGTACAACTTCTTGTAAGCTCCTCCTTTTAAGCCTTCAGCAGCGATTGTCTATCCGAGAGCCCCGTTCCCGCCCTGTGGCACTCTCCGGCGGAGCACCCCTCAGGGGCCAGGGGTTCCCCCTCAGAGGCGAGGGGTTCTCCCGCAGCCCCGCCGCCTCCGCCCTCTCCGGGCGCCGTCTCCTCCCGGGGCTCGGCGTGCCCGGTGTTCCCTGCCCTCAGAGCTCGGGGCTCGGCGTGCCCGGTGCTCCCTGCCCTCAGAGCTCGGTGTGCCCGGCGTGCCCGGTTCCCTGCCCTCAGAGCTCGGTGTGCCCGGCGTTCCCTGCCCTCAGAGCTCGGGGCTGGGTGTGCCCGGCGTTCCCTGCCCTCAGAGCTCGGGGCTGGGTGTGCCCGGCGTTCCCTGCCCTCAGAGCTCAGTGTGCCCGGCGTTTCCTGCCCTCAGAGCTCGGGGCTCGGCGTTCCCCTGCCCTCAGAGCTCCGGGCGCGGGACTGCCCAGCTGGAACCGGGAGGCGCGGGGCAAGGTCCTCCCTCCGCCCTCAGGGGGCTCCGGCCGCTGCCAGCGCCGCAGGGCGGGAGCAGCCTGCGAGGCGGGAAAATCCCGCCCGCCGTGAGGGGCGGCCCTGGCCCGGTGCCCTGAGCCCGGGGAAGAAAGAGGCCGGCGGCTTCTCCTCGGCCCCGGGCACCGAGCGGCCGCCTGGGATTCATGCACCAAAGGCTGCGGGTCGAGGTGCCCGGCGGCCGAGAGGCTGCAGCTGCGCTGGAAAATCCTTTATTTGATGCCTAAGGAAGGCGTGTCACGGAGCAGAGCAGAGCATCCCGATGCTGATTATTTCTGCAAGCGGGATGTGTTTTGCCAAATTCCCCGATTCCAAAAGTATGCGGTCCAGCGTGAGGAAAAGGTTATGCCCCTTTCCTTTCCAGAACAGACATTGCAGTCCTGATCTTTCTTTTTACCGTATCAAGCACTGATCCAGCCAAGGAGTTTATTCTCAAAATAAGCAGTACCCATATAGCTCCAGGCCTCTGAAACAGACATTTCCTCTCCAAACACTGGAATGCCCAAAAGGTTATTTCTCAAAATTTGCGCTAAACAAGCAGGTCACTGTAATACCATTACAGATGGGCAATAAAAATAGAAACGTCCTGAGGGCCTGCTGCTGTAAATATATATGGTTTTTTAAGGTTTGTCATCCATACTACAGTGAACAAATCCACTGAAGCCCAACAGATCCATTGTTCCTGGTAGTGAATGTTACACGCAGGAATTGTATAGAACTGAGCCTTAAAATAGCTTTCTCTTTAATATTGCTGCTTTTATAAGCAAAGCTGGTCAAATAGCTGCCTCTAATACTTAAAAATATAATTATTAATCAATCTTTAGTTAACAAGATACAGATTCTATTAAATCAAGATCACATACAAATCTTAAAATATTTTAAATACCATATGGAATGAAGGTCATAATACAAACCAGAAATAGGATTTTAAGGTGTGTGAGAGTGATTCACCATGCTGCTTATGTTTTTTACTCCTATGTGCTGGAATAGCATCTAGGACGCATTCCTGAAGAAAAGAATTGTATTTCTCTGAACAGAAATGCTGGAGGTTTCACCACTGTTTCTAACATATTCTGAACAGAATATTATCCTCCTCTCCCACCAGCCTACAGCCCCTTAATGTGTTTGGTGGGTGAAGGCAAATAGGAGCCAGTTTAAAATTACTCAAGTATTTGGCCAGTTAAATAAACCAGAATTACATTAAAAATAAAGAAAACTGCCTTTTCTTGCATTTACACAGCTATAAATAAAAATTGTTTATGAAACCCCATCCAGCTGTTCCACATCCATGGCTTACTTTGCTATGTGTAACTTAGATATCCAGCATAAACTGACAGACTTACAGTGAAGCATATCTTGCATGCTCTGAACTTTACAATTCACTACTCATGAAGAAGATTTATTTGTAACACTTGTTTACTTCTAGTACAAATTTGGTATAGCATACTTTTGGAAATGGAGTAGAAAAAAGAGACATAATTGTTTTCCCCACTGCTTGGTTCAATAGTATTTTAATAGATGTTAACACCATGATTTCATTGTAGAATTTTGCTATTTTCCAACTGTTTCTTTCGGCTCTTATGCTGTGTTTGCAAGTTGATGAAGTGGGTTGTAGAACAGTCTCTTGGCAATGTCATCAAAGAAGTTTTGGGTACTAATGCAGCAGCCAATTCCTTCCCTTCAAACTATTACTTAAAACTCTTACAAAAGGTTTAGCAGCTCTCATTCTCTCTCTCTTTTTTTTTCTTTTTTTTTTTTGAAAACTAGAAAAGAAAAACATTGCAAAATATTTAAAAGGAAGGTCAGGAATAAATTTTGTTAAATTAAGTTAAATATCCACAAAGACAGCAGCAAAACCAATTATGCTATTCAATATGATCTGTAAGACACTAAATTCTGACAATCTTGATTTGTCAAGTGAAACAGCGCAATTTGGCTCAAGTCCTTTGTCTCAATTTAGCTGTGCTGGTTTAATGACTGCAGCCTTGTGCTTAGAATTCACTGTGAGTAAACTGCCTTTTCAGAACCTGAAATTTAAAGGCTGAAGGACTGTTGTAATCCATCATGTTTGTATCATGCACTGTAATGCTAATATTTCCACCCTGAAAGTAGTTCACCTTGTAACACTAATTCATCAAAGGTCATAATTAATATTCCAAATGGAATTTACTGTTTGACTAGGAAAAGGTTCAATTTGATACTAGTCTTATGAACAGGATATTGGCCATCAACTGTATGAAGCTGCATTTTATAAATTACTTTTCTGGTCCTTTACTGGCACTTCATATAACCACCATTATTATTAAGCAATTATTTAAAGAATTCATAAAAAATCTGGGGTGTGAAAATAATTTCAATCTTTTCTATCACAACTGCTCTATATGTAGCCTTAACGCACATGCTTCCTATGTATACACGTAATTTTGAAATAGCTCAGATAAAAGCTTTAGTCCTTCCTCTTGTCCTAGAGTATTCCATATTGTCCCCAATAACTAATACTGATACACTTGTTTATTGATAATAAACTTTTTATTTGGTGTAGTAAATGTAGAACCTCATCTTACCCAATGTACTTTAAATCATAAGGAAGCTAATGATTGTTTTTTTCTGTATGCATTGCAGATATTAAGTCGGTATTCCCAATAGAGTATCCACATTGTTTAAGGAAGAAAAAACATCATGCAGAAGATGCTTGGTGTTATGATCAGTTTCCATGTGTATGCAAGAAACAGTCCTGGAGTGATTCAGTGATATGTTAGTCCTTCCAAGCTGGGCCTGGAATAAAACTGCCCTGGAAATCACAGACTCTCTGAAAGTTATTTAGTACAAGTTTAGTAACAGCTCAGTAACATTTCTTGAGATGCTATTATTTTAATATTTCCTCCCATTTTCATTTTTGTTTCTGCCTTTATAAACCCTTTTATGACCAACACAAATGTAGCTTTCATAAAAGAAGGAAGCTGTTCCATAAAGCTTTTTTTCCTTGTAGCTCCATACAAAGCTAAATTGAAAGAAAAATACTGCTGTCAAGCAAAGGGGTATTAAAATTATGCAAAATATGAGCTTAAAGGTGAAGATAGGACTAGATTTTCGCCTATGCAGCTTTTTACACTATTCCAATTGCTTTTAAACTCCCAGTTTCTTGCCCCATCTGACAAGGTCTTTCTACAATTCTTCACAGACAGTTCTCGTTTTTACTCATCTAAGTCTATATCATCAGCACACTTTGTTACTTTGCTATGCATTCCCCTTTCCAAATAATTTGTGGATGATTTGAATTTCTTTCTGGACTAGAACAGGGACATATAAGTAAAAGTACTGTTCCAGAAGCTTGACACAACCAAAGTACAGTACTTTTGCTGTATACTGGATTATGGAACAAAGGATGTGAAGAGATTCAGAAGGCACTGTGTCCAAAGCCAAAAGTAACAGGGAGGTACAAGACAAAGCCCCCTCTTTTAACTTTTGGGAAAGGGGCCCACACCATCCTCTTCCTGCACTGGTCTTCACTGTTGCCTGACTACCACAATGATTTCCAGAGGGAATAGGCTCTTGTGTTGCTTTCAAAGGGAGCTCTTTTACATCCTGAGAAATATAAAATGAACACATTTAAAAGGTGTTTAGGAACTTAAGCCAGTTCTATTTAACTGGAGGGTGAATCATACCCCTCCATGACCCCTTTATTTTGTCCACTGCAATGAAGTCACTGCTTGACTGCTTTGTCCTACTCATTTGACAGCTGTCAAGTTGAATAAAAACTGCTGTTTATTGGACTTGATATTTTGGACACATTATCTTTCACCTGATACACTGCTCGATCATACTGCTCCATTGCTGTCACCATATCATTCTCTGTTATATTGAATCCCCGCACATCTCAAAGATGTTTTCATTTTCCAACTGCAATACCTTGTTTGTAGTTTAATTTCAAAACAGAAGCAGCAAAAAAGGCCATTTGTATACAGAGCACTAAACACAGAGATACAAATGTTCTGCATCAAATTTTATCTGTTACAATCCATCTTCATAAAGGGCAGTGAAAATAGTTCTGCCTGCCAGACAGTTCAAAACCTCTTTGTTGAAAGTCTTCAGTGCTGCTGAATTCAGGTCACACACATCTAGAGGCACTGAGATGCAGTGCTCTTTCTTTCATGCTAGAAGGGCAATTAACTCAGTCCATATGATCCCTAATCCTATTTTACTTTTGATCTAGATACTGCATAGAACGTACAGACTTGTTCATAGAGCCACAGAAAATTTCATTTGGAAGGGACATCTGAAGATCATCTAGACCACTCTGCTCAGACCACAGCCAGCTTTCAAGTTGCATATAACTTCAGTCCTTCATCAGGCTTCTCAGGGCTTTCCTAGTCAAGGTCTGAATATCTCTGGGGTTAGATTCCCCAATGCCTCTGGAGTGCTTGCTACTAAAAGCTGGTTATAGTGCTAAATTTTGAGTAATCCATCTTCCCTTTTCTACTGTTGCTCTCTTCTTTTACTCTATGCTGACCACATATGGATTAACTAAACCATGTGTAATACATGAGTAACACACATAGCTCTTCACTCAGTCTTATACAATTACATATTTCTGATCAAAAGCTTTTTAAGAATAACAGATTACCTTTTGGTAAAAAAAGCAACTCTTTTACTCTATACACATCATGAAAATGTAAAATACTGGGCTTCTTATTTTTCTCTTGAATACTCTACAGCTAAGAAGTTATGTTTCACAATCAAAGAGTAAAGCTCAGTATTAGCCATATCTGCTTATCAGTAGTTCTTTATCCCCTTGGGAATAAGCCATTACTAGCCAGGTATATTGTAGGAGTTGCAGGGCTTAGCTGCTCAAGCAGCTTCTCAGACAAATGGAGCTATTCAAAAGGTGATAAAGTAATGCAGAAACTCTAGGGAAGTAGAGTTTATGTTGGGACATCTGCAGTGAAAAAATTAAGTCTGCTCCGCACCCACAAAATGTTCCTCTAAGGCATATAATCACAGAGCAAAATATCCATGGGGCAGGTGAGGCATTTCACAAGGTACTTTCCCTACATCTATTGCATCTCAGTTCCTGTATAAAAAAAAAAGACAACTTACACAGATACTCTACTGCAGGTTAATGACTTGGGTCCCTGAACTCTCACACAAAGATATTTGGCAAAAGTGTATTATGCATGATTTCATGATCGTTTGGGGCTGCATCAGACGCAGGAAAATAATAAACTCTTCTAATTCTCTTATCAGGGGAATTCTGAAGTGTTGTTCAGTCACTTCCCATCTAGCTTCTTAAAATTATCCAGATTATAATACCTGCTTTGTTGGCAAGAACAGATGAAAATTAAGTGTGCAAGATGAAAGCGTCTTTTGAAGGAGAATATAAAAAACTGAAGTGCACTTTTGAGGAGTGTGTATTTAGCTTACCTTTGAGCATCAAACTTCATATGAAAACAAATTGATGAGCTTGACAAAGCCTTTATTTGTTCTCTTTTTATTTCTGAAAAACCTGTGCTGAGAACTATGTCGTTTGACATTCTCATAAACTACTTACTATGTAAGAAAGATCACAGGTATTGGAGGTACTCAAAGATATAGCCAGTTGGAAAGAATCCCAGAATCATCCTCCAATAGTAAACAACTGCAAAATAATAAAATAGATCAATTTCATTATTGATAAATCAGACTTAATATGTAAAAGAAATATAACCCTGTCTTTACAGATACATTCCATATATATTTACTAGCTATTTACTACTCTGAAAAAAATATATGGGGCATTCTACACAAAATTCCTGAAAACAATAATTCAACATTCACAAGCAGTCAAAAAAAAAAAAAAAAAAAAAAAAAAAAGAGATTATTGGGAAAATTATACTTCTAAAATCCACAGTAGGTTCAAATCTTTAACAGTCAGTTGCACTACAATCATCCCACTTTTATGAAAACCCAAATGAATCAAATTGGAAAATGTAGAAAAAGCAACAGCGATGATCAGTGTAAAAGAAATTTCCTATGGAAAAAAGAATATATACTTTAACTGAATATGTAACTTATAACTGGAGAAGGGAGATCATTAGTAGTGAAGAAGATATGAGTCTATAAAATCTTTGGTAGTATAAAACAAGGAAAAAGAAAAGGACTATTCATAGAAATGAAGAGAGGCCATATTGGACAATAGTCAGGTCAGTCCAGCCTAGCATCCTGACAGCAACAAAAAACTGAGGCCCATGTAGAGAGGGTAAGACTGGGTTTAGCATGTGCATCTCCTAAGAGGCCTCAGTCTGCAACCATTTCTAGTTTGGTTACTGTCTACATAATCAGGATTTACGTGGATTTCTTTTCTATATGCAGTAGAGAGATACAGAGATAGAGAGTGGTGATTCTTCAGCCTGGAGGAAAGAAGGCTCTTTCTATTGTGGCATTTTAGTACCTGAAGGGAGCCTAGAAGAGAACTGGAGAGGGACTTTGCACAAGGGTGTGTAGAGATAGGAGATGGGGTTATTGGCTTAAGCTGGAAGATGGTAGGTTTAAATTAGATATCAGGAAGAAAATTTTCTCTGTGAGGATGGTGAGGCACAGAAACAGGTTGTCCACAAAAATTGTAATGCCCTATTCTTGAAACTGTTGAAGGCCCAGGTTGGATGGTGCTTTGACCAACCTGGTCTAGTGGAAGGTGTCCCTGCCTATGGCAGGTTGGGTGGATCTAGATGATCTTTAGTCCCTTCCAATCCAAACCATTCTATGATTCTATGATTTCTTTCCAATCTCCCTTTAATTCCACAGAAACTTTTAGCACCCACAACCTTCAGGATCAAAGAATGCACAGCTTAACCTCAATAATTTTACGAAAAGTTCCTTTTTTATTCATGTGGAACCAGTGCTCTGCTTTACTACCTTGCTGTCTTGCATTAGAAACACACAATGAAAGTTCAACCCCTACAAAACCCTGACATGCTATTTATGCTTCTTAGACCTCTCTCATATCATGATCAGGCATCTATTTACAGATTGAAGTAGAGCCTTATTTGGTTGATCCTACTACAAAAGAAATTCCACACTTTTGATAATCCTTGGTGCCCTTCTCTGAGCCTTTTTTAATTCTACCATATTGTCTGTAAGATGAGGGATCAGAAGTATATATAAAAGTAAAATTGCAGGTGCTTCACATATTTAAGAATCTGCATATTGTTTCATTTTGAGATTTATTCTTTTCCCAATAATTTTTAACTTTTAGTTTGATTTCTTGACTGCTGATGATCACTGACATTTTAGCTGAACCATCCATCATAACTTGAAGAGCTGGCTCCTCTGCAGTAAGGGTCATTTCAGAGAGTAAGGGTCATTTTAAATGTGAAGCTAGGACTACTTTTTCCTCTCTGCTGCACTTTACATTACTTCAAACAAAATTTCAACTGCCAGTTTATTGTCCCACCTCACAAGATTTTTCTTCACTTGTGGTTCTCTTTTTTACTGCTCTAAATTTGTCAATATCATCAGCAAACTTGATCACCATTCTATGCATTCCCCTTTCCAGATCATTTCTGGATGAATCAAATAAGGTATTACTTGCAGGACAAGAACTGGGACATATCACAAAAATTCCTGTTCCAGAAGCTTAGTACAAACAAAATACAATACTTCTCTTATGTAATTAAATTGCGGAACTCATGGTAGCATGTGGTTATGAGGATCAAAGATATGACAGGTTTAAAAAACAATTAAAATAAATTCAAGAAAGAGACCTCTATAATATATTAAGCAAAATGGCTTGAGAAAAAACTGAGATTAAAAAATTGCAAAATGTCAGTCACCAGAAGCTACAAGGTACTAAGTGAAGGATTACTTTATATTTGGATAATTTCTTTTACACTTCCTCTAAACATCAGCTACTGGTCAGTGTTGGAGACAATGTACTGTGTCTTCTGTATCCAGGGCAAACACAAACAACTGATCCAGTATGGCCATTTTTACCTTTTTTTTTTTTTTTTAATTGGATACATATTCTTCAGATTGTTATTTATGTTTCAAAAATGTGCTGTATTTTTACATTTTCTTATGATGAAATGTGCTACTAATGAAAGGTAATCAAGCCTAAATATTTATGAAATAATAAATCACTGGCCTTAAAACTCAATGCCCATTATACAGATTGAAGTAGAGGCTGAATATTCATCCCTCTTTAAATCTGTTAAATATTTTTGAATGAGTTCTTTCTTGCTTTTTTGATCATTCCTGTTTGAAATTTTCTCAAAAACTTATCTCTTTAGTGACAAAAAAAGAGATATGTTGATCTTTCAGCAGACAGAACAGCATAATGGTACATTTTGTTCTCATGATAGACAGTTTTGACTTTGAGAACAATTGACTGGAATCTGAAGAGCATGCTACTCCATTGCAAATGTTTCAGAGGGAGCTTTCATTACATATTAATAAGTTCTTCAAAACTAAAATCTCTTATTTGGACTTCAGAAACTGTTTCCTATAATGTGACTGCAATTGAATAAATTGTATTTCTTAGCAAAATCTCTACTCCCAATTACTCACATGTACAATCCATGGCTAAAGCTCTCCTCCAGACACATATTCCTCTGTTCCTATATATTAGCAGTGATAAATATTTTCTGAATTCTTTAATTCAGTGCTTACACTGTAAAGGAACAGGCACATTTTAACTGATAGATGCATTATTTTTCTCTTTAATTCTCCCTCACCTTCCTGATCTAATACAGAGTCTTAGTTGTGGGCATAAAATGTGAGCATAAAATGCATTCAGTAAAGTACATCTTTTCATTAATTTAATATGGAACCACTGGAAGGATATTGTGGCTTACTGTGAATAAATTATCTTTTATATTTAAAATTATGACTAAAAGATGAATGATGCAAATGAGATTGGCAAATTTGAAACTCCTTTAGCTTCCTTAGGCAGTAACACTGTTGATAGCATTTGAGGAAACTGTAGGTTATAATGATGAAATACTCTAAATGGTTTATAATTAAAATCCAAATATTTTTCCCCATGAAAGCACAATTCAAAATAATCTGTCAATAATAAGACTCTCACCTCCTGTGCAGTATTAGCAAAGTGAAACCAAATGAGTTTAAAATGTTTTATCTAGATCAATTTTA
>JAOTQP010001546.1:100691756-100713673 GCA_026413545.1 Cichladusa arquata
ACGAGCTGCGGCGCGAGCGGCGGCGGGCGCGCACCGAGGCGGCGCCGCGTGTCCCTCCGGCCCCAGCACCGCGCGGGACCCCGGGCCCTGCGCCCTCCTCCGCACCGCGGACAGACCCCGCGCCCGCTGTAAGTGCGGGGAGCGACCGCGGGGGCACGGGGGGGGGATCCGGGCTCCGCACCCGCCAGGTGCCGGGCTGCCCCGCGCGGGGCTTTCCCTCCCGGGGATGGAGGCGCGGCGGGGCTGAGGCGGGGGCTGCGCGGCCTCGGCGCCGCTCCGCGCTCGGAGATCATCCTCACCGGGACAGTTGGTGTGCGCGGTCCGTGTGCGGGAGTTGTTCCTCTGGCGAGGTGGAGGGAATCGCACCCGCGGCGATTTGCCCTTAACTGTTGAGGGATGGGACCGAATTCCCCACCGATCCGGATATGAGCACCCACAGCATCCAAAGGAAGAGCTGAGCTGTCGCGTAACAATTTGCGCTTGGAAACGCTTTGGTGGAAGAGGGAGTCTTTGGCGTTCGTGTTCGTTTGAAAACGGATAGCGAAAAGGGCGTGATTTTTTTTTTTTTTTTTCCAGTAGGGAAAGGAAAAAAAAAAAAAAGGAAAAAAGACCGTGCGAAACCAAGCGCCAGAGCAGCCCTCGCAAGGTCATCACACCACGGGGGAGGCAAAAGTGCTCCCGATCCATGCGATCGCTCTATCGCTTTTCATACTGCCTGCAAGGGATGTTTTTATCATTTAATTTATTTGAAAGCGAGGTGTTTGCAGGTGGTAGCAGGGTAGGTACGGGGCGGAGGTGCCGCGCTCCTGCTATTTACTAGGGCATCAATCGGAGTGAAGATGGAGGTGGGAGGAGATAACAAAAGCTGGTGTGCGATCCTGGGCATCTCCCACACGAAGGCGTGAGAAGGAGGAGGGAAAGGAGACGGCAGGAGAGAGAATTTCATTTCCAAAGATCAAAACAAAAGGTGGAGCAGGTTGAGGCAGATCGTGAGCAGCCGGGGCGGAAAGCGAGGGAGGCGATTTCCGCGCTGACCGAGCGGAGCGGAGTGCGGGGGCTCTGCGGGGGCCGGGATGTGCGCGGCTGCGGAGGAAGGGAGGGAGCGCGGGCGGGGGCTGCCCGACCGGCGCAACTTTGCGCGCCAGCATCGCTTGGAAATAAGCTCATCGCACCCGGAGCGACGCATGCTGCTTGTGTGGGGCGAGGAGAGGAACGCCTGCCGGTACCCCGAGGGCTTCTTCGCCCTCCTCTTCCGTGCCCCGCCGGGAAGCACCGGGTCCTGGCCGCGGGGTGCGGGGCAGCGCGGTGCTCAGCGCTGCGGCGGGGACGCCTCCCCAGCGCCCGGGGTGCCGCGCCGGGACACGGGGCTCGGCGCTGTGCGGGGCGCTGCGGGTTCCAGCTCGGTCCCCGCTGCCCGTGCCGCCGGCTCTCCCGGTGCGAGGCTTTTCCCGCCCGCCCGGGGGTGTCCCCACCCCCCGGTGTCCCTCGCTCTCCCACTGCCCCCACAAGGGAACGCCTCCCTCCTCCCGCCCCAGCCCCATGAACCCCTGCATGAAGCCACTTGCAAGGTTCCCCCCACCCCAGCTTCGCATCCCGTCCCCAATGCTATGAGCCCTCTGCTGGGTGTTCCCTCCGGCGCCCGCCTGACTTGCCCCAGCCTGGGCTGGCTGCTCCGGCCCCCAGCGTGCGGGGAAACCGTAGGGGATTGGGAGGGAAAGGGGAAGGGGGGTTGATCTTGCGCAACTGCAGACCCTCCGCTTGAGCCTATTCAGGGGCTTTTCAGGGGTGGGACGGGGCTCTCCGCCTTCCCCGGGCGAAGGGCGGCTGGAGCCGGAGCGGGCGGAGCTCCCGCCGCCGCGCAGGTACCGCGCTCCCTAATCCCGCACGACACGGAGCTGTGCAGCAAGGCGGGGAGGGGGTTTACCTGCACCGCCAGGCTTTTTGGCTGACAAGCAAATGTGCAGATAACAGAGGGATGAAAACACCTGCCCTTTTCATTAAAATTGAAGGGTGATTACTTGGGAATTAAAGCCATAGCCAAATTTCAAAAGGCCAAATGTGTGAATAAATTCCGTGTTCTTGTACAGAAGATGTTAATGTAACAGATGGATTTAAGAGATACAGGTACTTCTCCCAACAATTCTACTGGTAACATATTTTTAGCAATGTTTCGTTATTAGTGTGCTTGTGGATAGGCATTCTCTTCCTTCATATATTGGAAAGTTCAGGTCTCAGAGGTATCACTGTCTCTTTATGAAGAATAAAAAGGTGGACATATTTTATAACCAGAATATGATATGCAACAGATTAATCACAGAGAAAAATAAGTGTATGTGGAAGCTTAGTCTTTGTAGAATACGTAATCACTGTCCCTTTCAGAGTGCGTACTTCCTAGTAGATTTTTCTGTGACACATTTTCAGAGACATTAGTTTTCACTGCTACCCTATTACTTGACAGAATGCCTTTCCTTTTTTAAAGAACATAGTTCATTTAAGAACATCGGTTTGCTTGAAAGGTCTTCTAGTACAGTGTCCAAACAGCACAATCCATTTCAGGTTTGTGGACTGTGATCAATTCTAATTAAAACTTTAATTATGTTTTTCTCCATTCAAACAAAGCATGAAGTAGTCTGGGGTAATGTTGCTGTCAAGGAAAAGTAAGGAAACACGTTCTTCATGTTGCTTTTGTGTTATGCTTGCCTTTTAATTAAGGACTGAATCCTTAATCTTGTTATTTATCCACAAACTTTTATGTCATCAGGCTGTAATATTTAACCAGTTTTCCAGGTTGTCCTGTCTTCTTACCTGATACCAAAGTATACCTGCACACCACTGATTTTTCGACGTGCTTCTTGTTCTGGAGCATCCAGCTATTGCCAGCAGATCAGTTGTGTCATCAAGCAGCATCTACTCCAGAGTATCACAGCGTTATGTAACCAAACACAGAGCAAATGCCGGAGATGTCTCTGCCACTGTCGGTCCCGTTGTGCGGTTCCCTGTGAGCCTTCCCCTGCTGTATTGTACCAGAAGAGTCAGAGCTGGTACCACCCCACAGCACCAGCCAGAAGGGGAACTCTGCTGTGGCCAGGATGATGAGGCCAAGTCTACCAGGATGTGATGGGGCAGAGCAGAGCAGAAGAAATGAGGCTGGCTGTGCAGGATGGAAGCGGTGCAATGCTGCTGGCTTTGGTGCTGTTTGGAAAAGATGCCACTGTCCCAGGGTGTGACATCCTGCTGACTGCAGCATGTCTGGGGTCTGGGGGCATCCCAACACGCCTTCCAGCAGGATCCTGCTCGAGACCTGCAGCACCATTGTGCTGCTACAGGCCTCTTGACTTTTCTTTCTGTCTATACACTCAGTATAGCTGCAGAAGTATCCAAATCTAAGGATACAGTTTCCCTTAACAAACACATGGACGTGGTGAATTGTGTTGTGGGTGGTTCCATAATTGTTTACATTTCAAACAGTCCTGGTTCTGTTTTTCAGTTTTGGAATTGTAATGTTATGTCTGTCTGCACAATGGATTCCTAAGCTTTTTTGTATTGTATCTGTGCCTTATGCTCCCATTTTAGGTATTCAGTTCTGTCAACCTTTGCAGATTCCCATAGATTTCCAGAATTTTATGTCACTTGGCCAAAAAGTGCTGGCTCATCCTCTAATTGTGAAGCAAACAGCAATGTACACTAATCGAAGACAGAGTTAGAAAATTTAAAGTATGGTAGAGAGATTTGGTTTTAAAGTCCTAGGAATTGAAATACACAGCACTTACCCTGAGCAGCTGTGCTCCTCGTCTGTGATGTTAAACATTGTCAGCACTGGTCTTCATCTTTTTGTTTTTAATAGTTATTGTTTTAGCATGGGGGCTAAATACCCTTTGTCATTTGAGTGGTCTGTAAAGAAGCTTGTTTCCAGGTGGGTTTGATTGCCCATGGATTGTTTGCTTTCTTTAATTTTGTTTTACATTAATAGAGAAAAACACTGTGTGATCTTCCTGCATTATTTCTCATGCCTAAATTTGGTTCAGATTACATTGTAATGGGCCTAGACTATTTCCTCTCCCCATTTTCTTTTGGGTCACTGTTATCTGCATTTGCACACCTTTTGCCATTCTCTACGTCTTCGGGTTTTTTATTTCTTCCGTCCAAGTGTAATTTTGTTCCTTCTTTTTGTGCACATTCGTTGCATCTTTGGATCACTTTCCACCTTACCAATTATCTTTGCTGCTTATTGCTTTCTTGGGAAAGACCATGGTTTACCCCATAACTTCTCTCCATGGCATCTCTGAAAGCTCTGTGTGGTGCAGGAATACAGCACCAGCAGGGAAGGCTGTGAGCATTTGCTGTGCTGGAAGATGTAACGATCCAGATGGGCTCCCATCACAGGGCGGCGCTTTCTTACCTCAGCTCTAACTACTTGTCTTTATTCAGAGAGAGAATCTTATCTTTTGAATTTTATACTATTGGTCTGAGAATAATAGCTATAAACCTTTTCTCAGAAAATTAAGCAGATGATGAAAAGGATATTTGTTCATGGAGTACAAAATCTTGGAGTAGTGCTACAATTTTTTTATTGCTTTTTACATTATAAAGTGCTGAGAATATATATTTTTTTAACTATATGGATGTTAGCCACAGGGTCTCTGCTTTCAAGAGCTTTTCCACATTTGGATGTGAATGTGACTGAAAGGACAATAACACACTTGCAGGAAATTAAGGCAGATTATTACAGATGGTCTCATAGATGAAAGTTGAAAAAAGTAGTTTCAAGGAGACAGTTGAAGGAGAAGAAGATAAGTCACTTGATAGCCAAATTCACTGATTTGTTTATAAAAATATCAGTCTGTTTTTCTTTGTGATTATTCTCCTGAGGAAAGTAAGAAACAGAATATGTTCAGTAACATAGCTTGTAAAACCACAGCTAATTGAAATAAATTGTGCTCCTTGGGAGTGAAAGGACAATTGCATCTTTGTTTGAACTAAGCATGATGTGTTCTAAAATTATGATAGCAAGGACAAAGGAATACACATTACAGATATTATTGAACATTTTCGCCCTTAAATAAACCCCATGAAGTTATATACATAATACCAGACTGTAAAAAATTAGTGGTATGTATTGTAAATTCCTCAGTTTGACTGTTTTGAAAAATCAGGAGTTTGCTACATTCTTGAGTTTGTCAACAACCTACAGGCTTTGAAGTAATGAGAAGTGATAATTTGAGATTACCAAGTGGGTCTTTTAAGATAATTATAAAAAATCATTTATTAATAGAAAGATAATTTTAAAATCACTTTATCATCACAAAGCCATTTGAGGAAGATTGTCTATACAATCTGTATTAAAAAAGACTGAATTGATGTGCTGGAAAAGAGATGTAATGGTGATTCCTATAGCTTTTAGACTAATATAAATATGAGATACTAAGCTTTTTGATTAAAATTACCTTTAATCACTTTTGGCTTAAAGAAGGTTTAATTTTAAATGATTGATGATTTCAGAGTAGAATAATTGTTTTTATGCAGCACTATTAAATATCAGAAAAAATAATTTTACTTATTTCTTGTTCACTAACTTAGACTTTCTCAAAGTTCATTTATGAAAAGATCTAAAAACTGAGATCCATAATGATAAGTCTTACAAGTGATGTTGAAAAATATGGTTTTTTTAACTCCTAATGAGTTGAATCAACCAGTATAATATCAACCACTGGGATTACTTTGATTGCTCAAACTTTGTACGAGTCAAAATGTATACTCAAAAAGTAAACAAGTTGTGACAGTAATTTACTGAGTTTTTAGACTAGTAAATATAAGGCTCTAAAACTTTTGATGCAAATTACTTTTATTGCTTTTAACTTCTAGCTAAATAGAAAGTTGTGTGTTAGAGATGAAAGCTCTTAGGTTCATAAATGTTTAATCTACAAGGGAGATTAATGAACATTTTAACCATGTCTAGTAGAGGCCATAGCATTTGACTCAGCAATGCCTTTCCTTTTACATACGAATTTGGAGGAGGGAAAAAACTCAGTCTTGATTTAAAGACCATGGAGAATGGAAAATGTATCTCTGTTCTCTCTAAGCTTTTTTGGTAATTAATTATCCTTAGTGTTAGCATGTGTTGGTTCTGGACTTAATTACAGGTTCTTGAACAATCAATCCCCAAAGTAGTTGGAAAAAGCAATCTTAAATAGATCAGTTGTTGAGCCTGGTGTGTATAGAGTGCTTATGATTTGATTTTAATATCTGAAAATAATTTCACAAAGGTAATATGTTACTGATTTTTTTAAATGAAAGTTTAGTGTTCCACTTCATAGAAAACATTTTTACTCAGAAGTATATATTAAGTCGTTCACTGTAAGATGGAATCAAATGGCAGTGAGGAGACGTGAATATTATCCATTTTGTGGAATGCATTTTAGAATATATGTGGTTTAATTAGACTTTATTCAGAATGGAGTAGTCTAAAATTAGAAACTGTTGTTTATAAAAGCTCTTACAATACAGCATATTTCTCTGTACTCTTATCTGCTATATTTAGAAATACAAAGTAACTGAAGACTCTCAGAGAATGAAATCTGAGATACTAGTTAGTAGTTAGAATGAAAATGCTTTTGTTTTTTAGTAGAAGTTGGCATATATAGAGGAAAAAGTTGAAGATTTTCTAAAGTTAGTGAAAGTGAACATTTAAAAAAGTTTTTAGCCCTGAAAATAAAATCAGCTTATATAAGGGATAATGCTGCAAAAAGTTATTTGTGCAGTTATTGTTAACATCCAGCACATATCAAGTCAATTCATTACAGTCAATGTTCTTTCCTTACACCAGAAAATATACTACTTTTTAAAGCTGAGTTTTCCTTTTAAATATATATTTTTAAAACCATACAAATGAATACCAGCATTTGTGAATGTTCTTGAAATTTGTGTTTTGAATGCATAAAAAACTTTCAGTTTGGAAGACTGATCAGCCTGAAAAGTGGTTTTAGTTTGATGCATGGAACATCTGATGGTACTGATGATTTTTGCAAATCAGACTGACTTTTAGACTGCATCTTCAAATTTCAAACCAAGTTTCATCTGTTCTTTTTGGGGGGAGGGGAGTTGGATTTTGTTGTTGTTTTGTTGGGGTCTTCTTGTTTTGGTTTTTTTTTCAAATCTGACTTGGATATGTCACATCAACCACATTGTAAGGTTGAACAATGCTCAACAAAGAGCTCCAGTTAACTTGGAATCTCATTCCTGCCATCCATGTGGAATGAGAAAATTTAGAAGAATAGTATGAAATCAGTATGTTACCTGTTTAACCTTGTCAAAACTTTATATCATTCATCCTTAAAGAAAGAGAGTCAAATAATCCATATGCATAAATATTCTTGCCTCCTTTTGTCAGTGAAATCCTAACAGTACACCACTACTATTGAAATGCCAAAGTGCTTAACAGAAGTAGCTTCTAAGATTCCATTTTCCTCCTCAGGTATGGTAAGAAGACCACAAAGTAGCCTTGATCATTCTTTGTAAATAAGTTTTGTTTGCAAGAGTTGTCCCCCACACTGGGTGAGTTCTTAGCTATTTAGTTCAATGACTATTGTTCATTCATTTTCATTCCTGTTTGGGAAAATAGAAGGTTGGAAGGGGTTGTGATGTTTTTACATTTTTCTCAAGTGTCTGCCACAAAGAGGTGCTACTGGAACACAGATCAGTAAGTAACACTTGTTTCTGCATGGTTTAAGAGGTGAACATCAATCAGGCTTCCCACTCTGTTATATGAGAACGTAATCCTGAAGTGTCAACAGGTACTAACTGCCTCATGTCTTATCTCATCCTTAGCTTTTACTGATCCCTTTTTTCCTCCCTCTCTGGCTCTGCTTCCTGTCTTTGATTCTGCTCCAAAGGTCTCCTGTTGCCTGAGAGCCTCCCTGTCCCTGACGATACTGGCTGTCGTGTTTAACCATGGTGGATGCCTCCTTCATCCTTTATTTTAGCTGTGGTTTTGTGTTTGTTTTTAAAACTGTGAGCTTTATAAAGCAAGGATCTGGCGTTTGCATATGTTCAAGAATGCGCAGCTGTATGTACAGTGCTATATGGGTAAATACTTTTATTAAAATTCTAACATACAAGATATATACTGTACCTACAACCTGTGCAGAAAGATAGGGTGCATGTACAGGGATTTAATGGAGTGACTTTGAGCCAATCCAAGCCTGGTGGCAGTGCCTGGGTTTGGCTCCTGCAGAGGTAATTAGGGTACACATTCTTCTTCCCCTCATGGGGCTGTTCACAGTGGCAAGACCAGAGTGGAAAGCTGGCTGAGACACCCACTGTTCTCCAGCTCTTGGGCTGTAGTGTAAGTACACCCTAGAATATGTCCTAAACAGCTGGGTTTGTATCTGGATATCTCTAGGTATGTCCAAGGTGTCTGGTATTTTCAAAGAGCAGTCTGTAAGAACGTCACAGTACAATGTAAACAGATGTTGAGTACAGCTGTGTCCTTTCTGTGTGTCTGTCTGCTCTTTCTGTTGAATTGCTCTCTTCAGTGCCTTAACTCTGTATCATAGTGCAAGACCCAAAATGCAGAATAGAAACACAGCCTGTGTATTTCTTTTTCTTTTCTTTTTTTTTTTCTATGCATGTGCGGTTTTGGGGTAGGAAGATTCAATATAGGAGATTGAAAATGTTACAGTAATTTAGCATTACATTCTCTGTGGTTTTTATTCCTGCATAGTGCTATAAATAGTTCTATTGTATGTACGTATCATCTAATGCCATAATGTCTGTGTTGTCAAATTGCTTAACAAAACCTATCAGTGAAAGTCCTTCAGTAACAAAGCAGTTTGCTTTCTTAAGATGAGAATGAGCTAGAGAACTGTTGGCTAGTTACTTCTATTGTTTGTAAGACACATTATTTTAGATTACCTTCTTCAAATATTTATGACCAACTGTAGATTTTTTCATAATGTGCAACTATAAATAAATGAAAACAGTCTAACAAGATTCTGAATTGTTGTGTGAGAAATCCATGGTATATATAAAATACAAGAGTAATTTTTATTTCAGTGTCAAATGCTCCTATCATTACTTGGTATTACTGTTTTAATGTTGGTTAATTAAAGCTAGTCAGTTTAAAATAAAAAAATAATACTGCAACTTCAAGCACTTCAAATATATGAAGAATAACTGTCTGACTAAGACTTGAGTTTTAGTGGGTGTCTTGCATTGCACAGTCGGCTGAGGAGGAGACAGAGATGTTTTTTAAATTGCACTTTCTTTCCATATAAATTGCAAGGTCTTGCAGTATGTGACTCACTTCAGCTGCTAGCATCTCCCTGTTGCCAACAGGAGTGTATTAGTGAAGACCAATATATCAATGTCAGCTCATCTCCAGATAAAGGAAAGAGTTCATGAAATGTTCAAGGTTATTCTGGTGTTATATGTAACAGAGATAGCTGGGGACTGTAATTCTTGTATTGCCCAGTAAACCCATCCATTTACTGTTGATAGTATTGATATATTCAGAAGGTCTTCAATATCTGTAGCTGTGTGAGGCAGCTAACACATTCCCTTATTTTTCCAACTCTGCATTTTGTCACTCTAACTTACAAGATTCTCAATTCTACAAAGACCTACACAGCAGCTTGCAGCCATTTCAGTCTTGTACTTCTGTTTTCCTTTGAAAACACCTTCAAGAAGTTTGCAGACATAAGCATTTTTGGTTTGTTCTGAATGAACAAAGTTACTGGTATCACTCTAGGCACTTGACTAATGAAGTATTTGTGCATAAACTGAGAGAAGTTGAGTCTGAGAGAAAGAAAGAAACAAACTAAAAAGGTAGCAAATTCATGCAAGTTACAAAAGCCAAGTCAACATCTGACAACTGTGCTATGCTTCTTTGCCATGCTTCAAAAATTTAAATTGCAGTAAAAGTGATTTAGACTCACTTTTATAGTGGTTGTACAGTGAAAAGAAATGTGTGCCACCAGTGGGCAGTGGCATTAGCAGCACTATTGACAAATACTGACATCAGGAAATCTTTAGGAGCACATAGAAAAATGGCTTGATGGCCATTATTAAAAATTACCATACAGTTAAATATGAAACAGAGATTTCTGGATTAATCCCTTCCTGAAATAACTGGACCAAAGTCCAAGGCCATACAAATATAAGGACTCATTCTCTGAGCTGATCTTTCTGATCCCTACTGGAAAAAACTGGATCAAGGAGTGGATTTGAATAGTGCGGAGTACATGCTGAACCACCAAAACACGTCTGTGAGTGAGAGCATTTCAATACATGGGGAAATCTGTTGCTTTGAACACACAGAGTTGACTAGAAATGTAGGTGTAAGTGTTCAGCAAGCTCTGAGCCTAAAGAAGATGAGACTTGGGGAAAAGGAGAAGGTGAGATCATGAATCATGTCAGAAATGTAGGCAGGATCAGATCTGTGAGGATTTCTGTGTAGGGAGATTCATTATAAATGAATCGAAAAGGACAGGGGGAGCAAGGAAAAGGAGTAGGATAACATTTGAAGATAGCAGAAGGCAAAGGTGTCAACATCTAGGAAACACTGAGGAGTGGAGTCTCTCACAAAAAGGGTGATTAATATGAAAAGTACTAACATGCACCACTTTATGTGATTTTTTTTTTTTTTAGATGTTGTGAGAAAACATCCCAGGGAAAATTTGAATTTGCAGGAAACATTGAATTTAATGATAAATCCATTTGATTCTTGCCACTTTTATCTGAGCTGCTTCTTCTGATGTAATGACAGACAAGCTGTATCAGAACTGTACTAGGGCAGAAGCATCTGAGTTAAGTGCTCAGAGGAAGCCCCTACTGAACTGCCAATGACTACCTGAGCTGTGATAACTTATACTGTGTGTCAGATGGGTGGTAGATGTAGCTATTGGAGGAAAGGAAAGAGAATTGAGATGGTTTTAAGTCACACACAAGTCCTAAAAATGACCACAGAAACACCCCCAGTGCAGGCTCTCTTTGGCAGTGAGCTCTGTGTGGGTGCAGGAGAATTTGCTCATCCAAAAGCATTTGGGATGTGAAACTAAGTGGGGAGAAGGATTGAAAAATAAAATGTGAAGTATTTGCATAAGACTTTATATGTTCTCTCATCATATGATTCATTGATCTTATGACTGAACAGCTGCTCTTAAAAATTCTGCTTTTCTGAAGTAAAAACCTGTTTGGAGAGCTGATTTTGTAGAATTTATGTCACAAGTTTCTCATTGTTTTGCATTTGTATTTATGTGCCATGTAATTTTTCACTGCTGATGTCAGTTTTGAATGGGATATGGCAACTAAAATATTGGCAACTAAAAAATTTATGGAATCTAACATGATTTCATTCCCTTAGTATTGCGTGATGATGATGCAGAAGACAGAAATACACCTTGTCCAAGAGCTTTTACAGAATTGATGGCAAAGCAGAGGATGGAATCCCAAACCCTTATTCTTAGAGACTGTAGACACTATTTTATGCATGTGCTTCATGACAGAACATGAAGTTCCTGTCATGGGAGCTCAGTTAGCACTGATAGATTTAAAGAGACTCTACAAAAACCTCAGACGTTTTCTTGTTGTTACAAGTCAAGGTGGAAAAACATTTGGCAACTTATGTAAATTTTTCACCTCTAATTATTTCAGTGCCACGCATCAGTAAAGGCCAGTCTCTGCCTCAGAAGAGTTGTTCACACAGTTCTGATACCATTCCCATATTGATGATTGTCTTCTGTCAGAGACAAGTAGTACAAAATTTGCTGGAGGGGTGACCACATTTGGGGTTTTAAAAGATTGAAGATGCTGGATTAGACATTTGGATGAAAGCAGTGTCCCATTGGACTTCTGGTGTGACACTGGTGTGCCCCAGTCTGTCTGGACAATGTCTGATTGCCCCAGCACAGGTAATCTCTGCTCCTAGGAACAGGAGGGGAACATGGCACCAGCCTGAGCTGAGCTCTCCCTCCAGCCCAGCCCAGCCTTTCCTGGCAGGGCTCCATGGTCACATCTGCTACAAAGGGAAGTTTTCCCTGTTGGCTCACTTTCCTATTACCATTTTTTTTTTTTTTTTTTTGTGGCTTACCTCACCCAAATGACCCTTTTTTTCCTTTTCTGGGTTAAGAGGCATGACCAGTTTTTTCTTATCTACTTTGGACACGGCCACACAAATCCTGGGATATACCCAAGACATTAGGCAAGGAGTTCTTTCCAAAAGTGAATATGGTTCTTTGGAGAGTATAACCCTTTTTGGCAACAGAACTGCATTGAGATTGAAATCAGTGTGTAATCATCCCATGGTGCAATGGGAGCAATAGAGAGCTGTGATCATTCTTGAGGCCTGTCTTTCCTCTTGGCTCTTTGAAGTATTCGGGAGGAAGCTAAATATTGCAGTTTAGTAATATTGGCAAACCTTATAAATTGTTACAGGAGCAAGTGCTTGTTTGTAGTTGATGACCTAAAAAAAATAATAAAATTTTAAAATAATAATAGTAAGTAGCAAGTAATAAAAGTAATAAATATTATATTGTAAACCTTACATTTAAATCATTAGTATCAGCAGCAGTCTAATTTTGGAATGTTAATGAAGTGGAAATAAGCAGGTATTTACATGTCTCCCAGTTTGCTGTGCTTTTCCTGGTGATGTGTGTTGGGTGGTGCTCTGATAATGATGATCCACTTGGACTAAATCTGATGAGGAGTGAACTGCAGAGCATGGACTGGGCTCTTTAAGCAGATAGTGAGGAGGTGCGCCTCTCTGTTATCTCTGAGTTTTAATTACATTGAATTAATTACATCTTATATTGCATTTACAAACAATTCTTATGTCAGTTTTAATTATTAGTTCAGCCATAGTCCTTGACGTATTTTTTTCTTTTTAGGCTTTTGCATTAAAAAAATATAGGTGTCAACATACTCACTGCACATGCGTGCAATGTTGTCAAAATATTATGAAGAAATAAGGTCAGGCCAGTTTCTCATTTGCATTTGAAGTTATCCTTTCAAAAGAAGCATGAGACTGACCCCTGTGCTTGTACCATACAGCTAAGTGGAAAAGCTCTCCTATAATGTAGAGACAAATTCCATTTTAGACAGGCTTTGTAGCTTTTCCCCTTGGACATTAGCAATACCTGGAACTCAGTTTGACTGTGAATGAACAGAAATGTGATGATTTTTCAGTACAGTGCAGAGAACAGGCATAACCAATTGCATTCTGCTAATCCACAGGTTGTGCCTGAGATTTGGCACTGCAGTAAGCCTTGGCAGGCGTGGTTATTATCTGCTCTTGCTTGTTTCAGAGAGGCATGGGTGTGACAATGTAAAGACCAAGACCTGGTAAAAAATAGTGGTTTTTAAAGTACTAGAGCAGAGGAAAATGAAAGGTATGTATTTTATGTGGAATGGTCCATAAGTTACATGCTTCCTGTTTTTTCTTTGAAAGATCCCTTACTTCTTTGGCTTGCTGTGGGTGATCATTGCTTCCCATTTATTATTATGGCAAAATATATTAAAATTGAAGTCATTTGAGCACCAGTCATGCTGGATGTAAGCCAATTCAACTCCATCAGGCTCCATCAAGTTGTTATTAAGTGCTGTCCAAGTCCACATTATGGAAGACAAAAGAAGAAAATTCGCCATGTGTAAGAGTTGGTTATACAATTTTTTTTCAGCACATCAAGACTTGAGCTCAAACAGCAAACTTTCCATCTTAGGTGTGTATTCTAAAAGTAGAACTGCAAAGTCTGGTTGTCTTTTAACAAACAAACTCGCCAGTTTTACTCTGCTCCTGTAGCAGACTATTCAATGGGACTTTTTATACTCTAAATGAAAAATCTAAATCTATGCTTCAGCTGTAGTGGGACTTTGCTTTGGCTGGAACAGCCTTGCATCCCATGGCTAGCTGAAGGGGCTCGGTCACTTGATACTTCACTTATTTTTCTGCCAGAAGCACTTTGACAGCACATGCCCTAATGTGTCACTGCTGTCTAACTTGTTCTCAGGGGAGTAGATGAACAAGCAGGGAGGAAATGATCATCCTGCCTCTCTTCCCAGGCAGCTTGCATCGATTAGTAGGCAAGGTTGCTCCCTGCACTCTGGCATTCCTGCAAGGATTTTCCATATCTATCTTCCACTCAGCCAAAATCAAAACAAGCTGCAAGTAGTGGAAAAGCAGAATATGGCTGGTGGGAAGTGGCAAGCAGCCCTTCCTATGGTGAGCAGATGAAATAGCTTTTCAAAAAGATTCTGATGGAATATAGTCACTAACTTACTCAACCTGTCTCAATTTTTTTCTCCTAAGTTTATCAGATGATTTCTTCGGGTTTTGTGTCAGGTGTAATCTCCTGTGCATCTGTATTGCATATATTACCTTATGTCTAGACTGCTTTTGACTGGAATACATATTTTCTTGGCTGGGAAGTAGGAGGTGTGGAGTGAAGCACAGGGGATGCTGCTGAGGTCCTGTTTCTGCACCTGGTGTGGGCAGAGCCAGCCAGCATCAGGTGTCTGCCTTGGGCAGGCTGGGGAGAGCTGTCCTGGGGACAAGCCCAGGAGCTGGGGCAGATCTGAAATCCAGTGCAACTCCCCTCAGCACCCACCATTTAGTGACAACTGGCACCTGCCATGGAGGTCCTCCAAGAGAGTGCAAACCTGAAGACTGCACAGGCAGCTTGAATGATGGCATGTTTTCCCCTAAGATATAAACATCCCACATCAGTTATGCCCAGGTCACAAATTTAACCTTGTATTTTCCCAAGGTCTGTGTGAACCTTGGAGAAAAAATTTCATGCTTGCCTGGGTCACACACTGACTCAGGATATTGTGCCATTACCTCTGCTCTGTAAGTTGGCTCTGAGAGAGCCTAACTTACATTTACCTACACTATTCATGAAGGAATTTGCACATCTACCTCTGACATCTGTGCAGAACCTCCATATGGTATAGTATGGAGTATACAAATTTATAAAGTATTCAGCACCAATATGCATAGCTTGTGTGGGGATTTAGGGATCTGTGGGGATTTTTTAAAAAGTAGATTTAATTTAATTTAAATATTTAAAAAAGCATCCTATAGCTTACTGCAAAATCTTTAACTCTTTTGATTATTTTTATGTGGTAATTCTCTTTCCAATGTGGAATGATTTGGAGTGGAACAGACCCTTCCACTAGACCAGGTTGCTCAAAGCCCCATGCAGCCTGGTCTTGAACATACACAACTTCTCTGAGCAACCTGGTTCATTGCTTTACCACCCTCACAGTAAAGAATCCTACTACTGATAATCCATTATAAGAATTAATAAATAATATGAAATTTATTACTGTTAGAATCTAGGTCCGTGTATCCTATACCTTCTATAAGGGAAGCCTTATAGCAGCCTTCCAATACCAAAAGGGGTAAAGCTGCAGAAGGAGTTTTTACAAGGGCATGGGGAGTGATAGGACACGGTGTAATGGCCTTAAATTGAAAGAGGGCAGGTTTAGATTAGATTTTTGCAAGAAATTTTTCACTATGAGCATGGTGAGACAATGTAATAAGTTGCTCAGAGAAACTGTAGGTGCCACACCCCAGGAAATGTTCAAGGCCAGTCTGGATGGGGCTTTGAGCAACCTGACCCTAGTGAAGGGTGTCCCTGGCCATTGCAGGGGTGTTGGAGCTGGATGATCTTTAAGGTCCCTTCCAACCAAATTATATGATTCTATGAAAAATGAGAGTCCACATTTTTGTAGTACAGTGAATAGCAAAGAGAAGTTCTCCTGTTCTTGATATTCTTTGGGAAATGCTATTCCAGAATAATGCCATGTGTAAGAACTCTTAGTCCAGGGAATTATTATTCATTGGAAACATAAATGTATTAACAAGCTGCTTTTCTGAAGAATAAGGAAGGAATGAGAATGTCATGTTGAATTTCTCAGGAATGCCTTGTGTAGTTCATATCCACTACTGATTTTAATTTGATCTATTATTCAAGTACAGGCATGTTCATAATGATGAAATCATTAGAAGAGTTTGAAGAAATTGCAGAAACTTGAAAAATGCCAGTTACCAAGGCAGTAAAATTAGTTCTCTATATGTAAGAATAGAAAGCTAAGTCTGAGACTGAAGCCAGCTCCATAAATGGCCTTGCTGCACATCATGCTCCTACCCACAAAATCCAGGATGCAATTACCTGGCTTTATTAGGCACAAAAGAAGGGCTGTCCCAGGAAGAAATTACCTCATCCTGATGTTGGAACTAGGACAAAACTCTCTGATCCTGAGAAAGGTGTATTTACCTTTCTCAGGGTTTCCTTGTTGCTCTGAGGCAATTGGTGGTTAATTGGTGGTTAACATTTTTAACATCTCCATTTTTATCAGTGGCACAGTCAGCCTCCATTCTTTTTCCAAAAGCTCAGCTTTGTCTGAAATGCCACTGTGTGACCCGTGGAGCTGGCTGCTGGGAAGCAAAGCTTGATGGACAGCTTAGGCTGTTTCCAGGGTGTAGGAAACATTAGGAAATACTGACAAGATCAGTGTGATGAAATAAATAGTATTCTCCAGCTGCTCTTCGTCTTACTTTGAAAACATTACTTTTTATGGCCACAGCTTTTCCAATGGGAAACACTGAATACAGTTCAGGATCAGCTTTATCTAGGCTTCCACTGGTCCTAACTCCAAGAACCTATTTGGTTTCTTGTGCTGTAACAGTGTTAGAATTAATTCTGGTTTCTGACAGAAAATCACCCTGGAGCAAGTGCTTAAGGCTGCTTAGTTAGTGCTGCATTAGAGGTCCACATCAGCATTTTTGATGCATAAATAACTGTTGCATTACATCTCTATCTAATATCTCAAGTATAGCATTTGGGGCACATTTAATGGTATTTGGTTATCTAAAAAGTGCTCTGTCAGAGCATACCACATGTATCTAGGTGGTGGATGTAGTGTTGCTATTTATATCATAGTGCTCTACAAATACTAATAACACTGTGCTTCAGAGTGAGCTATGGTCATAAACCTGTAAAATAACTCCCCACAGTTCATCTTGATAGTCTGTTGAAATTGGACTGCTCTGACTATACCCCCTTCAGGCTCACTGCCAATCTCATATTTTATCCTGAAATTCCACAAGAAGACACTCAAAATAAACACTACACTAGCAACTGCTTGAATTATACTTAAGGCAGTAGCAAGCATTGGTTTCACTTTAGCCTCTCTGTGGCTTTCTTGAAAATCCATGAAGTTTGACCTTTTGAATACATTTTGCTCTTATTTATCTCCCCTGTTGACTGCAGTAGGAACTGAATGAGCATAGCTGAGAAGGGAATGGATATATCATAGATGCTAGCCTGTTATGACTAAATTATCCCTGTTAGTCCCATGTTGCCCAGCACCAGGAATTTTATACAGTGCACATCTCCTCACTAGCTTGCTTTCAGCAAAAATACAGCTATTAGATTTGCTTTTGAGTTTTCTTAGGAGGGGAAAAAAAGAAAAAGTAAACTAGAAATTGCAGTATCATTCCAGGCACCATTTCAGATGTTCAGCTTTTTGTTCTGCAAATGCTTTTTCTTTGCTTCTTTTGAAAATAGCTGATCTTGTCGTTCACTATTAAACCCTAAAGGTGATCAAAATAGCCCATCACCAAGGTCAGTATACCCTTGAATCATACAGGTTTGCTAATTTTAAACTTCAGTGTTTTTCAGAAAGTGGTGTGTTTAGCAAGAATAAATAGGTAGAATGTGGGATTGGGACAATATGAATGTTCACACATCGTTGCCAATGAAAGCAAAGCTTACAGGTCTAATTTTAGGCTTTTCAGCCTTGGTATTGTTCCTTACAGCACAGTTATTTTCCATATGATACAAAGCACTCATTTTTTTTTTCAAGTTTATAAACTGCTTTAGAGAACAAAAGCAAGGACAAAATGAGTATTTGTCATGGCTGAAAGCAAGTCAAAGAAGTTTAAGTAAGGCTTAAGTTAGTGATGGTTGCATGCCAGCTCTATATTCAGAGGACAATTCTTTAAGAAAAACAAGAATCTTGAGAAACATGTCGCAAGACTTGGAAGTAGAGTTACATGGTGCCTGAACTGGGACCTTTGGCTGTGACTGGATGTGCTTCAACATTTAGTTAATTTACACTCAGATGCCTAGTAAGTTAGTCCTCTTTAAAAATGTCAAAATGACCTGTGCTGTTTGGAGAAGTAGGACTTTCAGGATACTTACCTATCTCTTGGTGCTCCAAACTAAGCATTGTAGATGCAGTGAAAATGTCACAACTAATTCTTTATGTAACACCAGATAGAAGCTGTTTTCTAAAGTTAACTTTTACTGATGCATTAGTAAAAAAAATATTTTTTAGAATTATAGAAACATAATATTATAGAAATGGTTGTATTCTTTCCTGTGGATTAATTACCAAGGACTGGAACCAATTGATACTAAGTAATTTCCCATGGAAGTGTCAGCAATGGTATCAACCTGTCAAAAACACCTTTAAAAATCATTAAGTTGTCTTCCCCATTTTTCGTCAAAGAGAATCTTATTATCTGAATGAATATATGACATGGTTTGGAGAAATCAGAGAACATGAATCTGTGATTATTTTTAGTAAATCTGCTGTTGGAAGCAGGTTGGTATTGGCAGAAAGAGTTTCCTGGGAAGAGTCTGTGCAGGGGCTGCTGTAATATTGAGCTGGTATTTTGTCCCACAAGTTCAGCAGAGGTCCACTGCCTTCACTGGGCTTCACCAACCAGGCACTGCCAAGGTTTGGGTCACAGTTTGGCTGAAGGCTCTGCAGTTGTCCCCAAACTGGGAAAACCATCTCAGTCTGAGCACTGGGGGTAGAATATTTTTTCATGCTTTTCTAGCTTGTCTAGAAGTTAAATGTTTAGTCTAAACTAATTGTGTAGACCTCTTTTGTTAGTCAAACAAGAGTAAGCATTTCCAGAGAGCAATTAATCCCAGTAACCTTTTGTATAACATGGAATGAATTGCTTCTTGCTGAAATGGGTGCCTGTTTCTCTCCATTGCACATTGGAGCCTTGATGACTAGTTTAGATTAGATATCCAACTTCTAATGGCTACCACCCAGGTAGAAATAACCCAGATTAATCAAGTTCCTTGCTACTGACCATAATTACTTCTCTGTTTTCATTCTGTATGATTTATGGATGCTCTGTTAGAGGAGAAGAGTCTTCTCTTGTTTTTCTTTGCAGTAATTTCAAATGGTTTGTCACTAATAGTACAGTTGCTCAGTTTTCTGTTCTTCCTGGTCATATGAAAGTTGTAAAAATGGTGGTATTTTTGCTATTGACTGTAATCATTAATATTTAAAACAACACTAATTCATTTTCATGATGGAACAGATTAAGTTAAAGGTTGGCTGTTGGATGGTTTTCTAGGTTCTGGCCAGCTTCTTGGAGTTATAAATCAATGTCACACTTTTCAAGTTAAAGAAAAGTTGCTTCTAAGAAAGTTTGAAGCACAGATAGTGAAATAGGGTGGGAGCATGACATTAGTGAAGAATAAGACAACTGTCAAATGGCTTTATTTGGACACAGGCACTAATGTGAGGGAAACTTCAGTATGGTAATTATTTGGATATTCTGGAGATTGTAGCTCCTCAATGCTTTCCCATGCATGTCAGATCTAAGATTTTTTTTCCTTTTTTTTTTTTTTTTTTTAAACAGACCTATATGGCAAGCAGAGCACAGGAGTAAATCAAATGCTCCTCTTAACCCTAAAAAAGGTTTTTCTTAGATGTTCTAAAAAGCTTGTTTTGGTTTTTTGTTTGTTTTTTTGTTTTGGTTTTTTTTTGAGAAGTAGAGTTAGTTTTTAAAACAGAAAGTACAAATGCTAGTGACATAAGATCTCTGGCCTTTTCCATTTTCATTATATCCTTTGTTCAGGGCAGATTGGCATCAGCAACAATCAGGTTCATTTCTGCATTTGTTCTGGGAAAAACAAACAAAACCAGTTTAAGTCTTACTGGGAAACCTCAGCTCTCTTCTTCAGTGTTTTCTCCTCTGACCAGTCTGTGATGCTTTAGGGTAGTTGGAGATTGTTTGCCCAGGTGTGAGAGAAACACTTGTGTCAATCTTGTCCTCCCTGCTGCACCCCCCCCCCACCTGTAAACCATGGTGTTTCTTTCATGGCTGTCTTGGGTTTCTTAGGCTTTACACAACATAAATCACTTAGCTTTACAATCTGTTTTTAACATTAAGTGCTTTCCAATATTTAAGAGTTTTCAGCATCATTTAAACATGCTGCATCCTGCTGCCTTGCCTCCCGGTCAGCCTCTGCCTCTCTGAATGATGCTGGCAGCTCTGCTGGCAGCCTGGGCATGCATCCCTCCCTGCTCTTTGGGAGTGGTTGTGTCATCTTTGTGCCAAGACTCTTTAAATGTCAATCAACAAGATGCTGCCCAGATGAATTCCACTGCAGCTTTAACAAGCATACCTGTTTTTTTGCCCCTGTGCATCCATCTTGCATGCTATGAACACCACTGCTCTCACTGCTTTTGCTGATGAAAAGTCAGAGAAGGAAAAGACAAAGCAGATAAAACACCGGGGTGATAAGAATTGGCATTGGGTGGGGAGTAAGAACCAGACAGGAAGGAAAGTGGGAGAAAGAGTCAGGATGAGCTGGTACAGATTTAGTGGGACTGGCTTGGCAAACTGGGGAGCCAAAACTAAAGGGTAAAGATTAGACAAGGCAGAAGAATAGAGACAACATGGGCCTGAGACTTACAATCGATTTGCTGTTCCCTAAGTGTCTGTCTCACAGCAGAGCCATGGTAATGCTGTGCAGGCATTCTTAATGCTAAGCACGTTTGCATAATAAAACCAGCTTAGCCTATATTTATTGTGTGTGTACATCTCTATATGTGGTGCTGTTTCTCAGCAACACTTATAGCCTGTCCTTTCACCAGGCTGCTCAGGCACGTGCTGTACCACACTCTCTTAATGTGCCCTCACAGCTTAGCACTCACAGTTACCCAGGACTAACACTGTCATAATACAGGATTATTCACAGGCCTGGGTATTTTCATGAAGAATCAAATGCCAACCTGAATTTTCACAGGTTCACAGTGGCAGTGTATGAGAAACTGGGACCTTCAGAATGCTAACAGGTGGTACCACATGAGACAAGGCATGGATTCACAGCCTTATGAAGTTCAGTGCTTGGCCTGACTTGTATGCTGGTGTTGTATTCTTAGAAAGTAAAGGTGACAGAGTTTAAGTTGCCTTTTGAGCAGGGGATGCAGCAACTAAATACTTGATATGAGATTTGCATAGCTATTTAGGTACCTGGTGAGATTTCTGAAGAGCACTCAAGCTGCCAGAGGGATGCTTGATACATTTGTACTGAACATCACCTTGATTTACTTGAATAGAAATGAACTAATGCAATTAGGCAACAATAACTACATTAGCCAGTAGTCCAGACCCACAGCAGCACTTACATGTTTTTGTAAGGCTGGCCTTATATCACTTGCCTTGAATCTACATTTTTCCTTTCCAAAATATGCACATTTCCCACAAAAAAATAATAATGCAGATTTTTATAAGCAAGAAGAGAGATTTTCAGTCCCTTTTCTTCAATCTATTTCTTCACACCACTCGCTCCCCTCCCTTCTTGCTTGATTGTAGTAACAGGGCTACTCTGATCAGGAAAGATAAAGGGATTGCTTTTCACCATGTAAAAGCAGGTTTCCTGAATACTATTTGTTCTGTACTCTCTTTTGTTTTGGAGATCAAAAAATATTCCTACCAGAAGCCCATCATTTGGAGCCTTGTTCACTGTCCAGAGGCCATTCTGTAACAGGTTCTTTTTATACTGAATCTTTTGGGAGTAGTGCAGCCAACATCGTGTTCTCAGGATAGCAAGGAGCTGTGTCAGCTTCTGCTGAGCTCTCCTGGGTAATCCTTGGCCCCTGCT
>JAOTQP010001546.1:100713773-100785650 GCA_026413545.1 Cichladusa arquata
ATTGTTTAACATATCAGTTACCCATCTGCAAAGCAAGCTTTAGCAAATTAATAAGCCTGTGCTAAACCAAGAGCATGAAATGTCAAAACTATAAAAGATACAACATTCAATGCGGATAAATTATTTACACAATGGAAATATGCAGTATAAATATGATTATAATTTTGAGGACAAATATAAGATAAAACGTGATGGAGAAATGGTCCATGAAACTTAATCTACAAAATAAAGTTGTTACTTGAACCATGTTTAGATTACTAGTAAGACTGGGATACTTTGAATACTGCTTGTACCTTTAAAAGTGATCTGAAATGCTATAAGTTTGACATTCCCAAACAAGCTAACTCTGCATAACCTGAATTTGACTGGCCTTGTTCCCAGGCCAATTCATCTCATTGACAAATTCAGGCACATAAAATAAAAGCACAGTGTCACAGGATATCTTGGTTGGAAGGAACCCATCAGATCATCAAGTCCAGCTCTTAGCCCTGCCCAGGATGTCCCCAAGAATCACACCATGTGCCTGAGAGTTTTGTCCTAACACTTCTTGAGCTCTGTCAGGTTTGGTGCTGTGACCACTTCCCTGGGGAGTCTGTTCCAGTGCCCAAACACCCTCTGGGTGAAGAACCTTTTCCTGTTATCCAACCAAAACCTCCCCTGACACAACTTCAGGCCATTCCCTTGGGTCCTGTCACTGTCACCACAGAGCAGAGATCAGTGCCTGCCCCTTCTGCTGCCCTCACAAGGAAGTTGTAACTGCAGTGAGGTTTCCCTTCAGTCTCCTCCACACTGAACAATCCAAGTGACCTCAGCCATTCCTCATATGGCTTCACTTCAAGGCCCTTCTCCCATATTTTCTTTCCCTAGTCCTTTGGTGTTGAGAATTCATGTAACAAATGCCTCAGGTACAGGGTCAAAATTCCTTACATAGATCATCATCCAGTGTTTCTGGATAAATTTTTGTGTGTGTATATTTCAAGCACACTATACAGTTATTTATATTGAACTTCACTTCGTGCAGAACTTTATGCAAGCTATTTTCTCATTAATTCTCAAATTTCCTGAGCAGCATCTTGTCTGGTAAGCTAATACTCTTGATGGACCTTCTCTGGACTCACTCAAACGGGTTCATGTCCTTCTTGTGCTGGGGATCCCAGCGTGGGGAGATCATCCTTCTTGTGCTGGGGATCCCAGAGTGGGGAGATCAGATGGTCAGAATCCCCTCCATCACCCTGCTGGCCATGCTGCTTAGGGTGCAGCAGGATACACAGTGGAAGAGACTTTCCTACCCCTACTCTCATCTCCCACTCCATCCATATGAGGCATATAGGGAGATAGGTTGCATTGAAGATTCAGGCAAAGTATTTGTTTTCAGTTTTTTCTCAAATATTAAAGCTGACACTGGACTATTCTGTTTTTTCACAGCTGAATTTGGATCCTGAGATGGATGGCTATGAACAGACATGAGTTCACACAAACCTTTTTTTGCTTGGCTATTGTCAGCTTTCATGGAGGAGGGTTTATGTTGCTGATACCAGCTAAGGACATGAGGTATTTGTCAGGTAGTGAAAAACACTTTTCTCTTCCTTATGACAAGGTATCTGCAAGGATTAATATTGTTTTTTCCAGATATGACATGCTCAAGAAGAGGGTTATGGTAAAATATAGAAGATCACAAGATGAAAGTAGAAATCAGCAACATGAATTAGAAGTCTGAGACTGATGAGGGAATTTAAATTCAACACAAAATTGGGCATAAGAAGAGGGTCTTCCAAATGGATAAAATAGGATTAGAGAGATGGAGCATCTCTCCTATGAGGAAAGGCTAAGAGAATCGGGATTGTTCAGCCTGGAAAACAAAAAGCTTCAGGGTGACCTAATTTCAGCCTTCTAGTACCTGAAGGGACCCTACAAGAGAGGAGGAGAAGGACTCTGCATGCTCTTGTAAAAGAGCCCAAAGCAGTGGATGGCCCAGTGCTGTGAGTGCTCCAGCCCAGGCTGGATGAAGCCTGAACAATCTGCTTTAGTGAAGGATGCCCTTGTACAGGGGCAGGCAGGGGGATTGGAACTAGATGATCTTTAAGGTCCCTTTCAACCATGTCCACTCTACGATTCTCTGACTAACATGCCAACTATCATATAATAGTGCTTCTAATTGTCAACATTGGTCATACAGTCAAAAAATAACAAAAAATTTAATATTGTTCTGAAATTAAAATGAAGTAAAATCTTTTCCTGTCATCAATGCCTTCTGACTCCTGGTGTGTAGACAAGTGTGTAATCATATTGGACTTGTCAGCAAATGTTAAAGGTAGTATGAGAGAACTCATCTGCATTACATGGTTTAAGTGATTCTGAAAAAGAACTCTTCAAGACAGGGGGAAGAAAATTTTTTCAATATTCCTGCGAGAATACTGTTCCTGCCATACCTAATATTTATTCTAAAGAACCGCTTCTACTATTCACAGGAATGACAAAATATCACCTGAAACCAAAAATTACCAGAACTAAATTTGATTTTCCTGCATTATCAGCAGCAGCTAGCAAGTCTTGTTAACACATAATTTATTGTATTAAGTTATGTGTTACTTTGGGGATTTTGCTGGCACTTAAGCTGTAAATGTGCAAATTATTTATTCGAACACTTTGTTTCTAGTAACTGAAAAAAAAAAATTATTATAAAGGTGTATTTGTAAATTCTGGGAAATTCTCCTACAGTGAGAGGCGGAGATATTTCACAGGATGTGTGGGAAGCTACCAGGTGATGAAAATGAAAAACATTTTTGTGAATATTTATTTATAGCCAAATTGCTTTTAAAAAGAGAAAAGCGCAAAAGTATAACACTTAAAAGCTCACATATAAATGAATTGTTTCTTGACAGAATGTATACTAGTTATAGCTCATTTTACTACTAGGAATCTGTAGCAGAGCAGGTGGTATTACAAGATAAGTGGAAAGCCGACAGGTGCTTTGAGCAACGTCATTAGCTAATATATTAATATATTAGATTATTCTTTTCATAAAGGCCTTGCAAAAAAAAAAGCAAACAAAAAAACCCACAAAAAAACCCAAAAACAAAAACAAAAAAAACTCAACAACAAAACAAACCAAAAACAACAAAACACCCCCCCCTCCCCCAATCTACAAATATAACCAGCTCAAGCAGTTCTGCCTTCTAGCAGGGAAGTCTTCTTATATTACGTCCTCTGATTAGATTTAGTAGGTGTTCCAAACTCCTGGAAAGTGCCACAATAGTTTTTAACATTACTCTGTTTTGTGATGCTGGATTCTGGGGATTTGGGGATTTTTAATTTTTTTTATTATTATTATAGTTTATTTCACTGTTTATCTTATTCCTAAAGTACAGCCTTAGTTTATTTTCACTTTTCTTCTTCATTGTCACACGAGAGAGAATTAACATCTCTTCCAGCATAGCATTTTAACAAAAGCAGGGCCTGTTCCAGCTGCAGACTTGGTAGATTATCTGTTCTTTCAAACTTTGAATCAAAGTTTGATTGGCCTATGAAATCCTAAAACTGTATTCTTGTTCAATGACAAATATTAGGGATTAACCAGGAATTTGGGTGTGAAATCATACTTTTTCTGCCCTAAAAGATCACAACCCTTCTTCCTAGGTTGTTAAAATACAGGACTCTATGAAATATTTTATCAAGTTTTTAGCCTTTAATGATAACAATATGTTTAAGGCATTTTTGTCTAGTTTTACATTTTCCAAGTTGTTTGTAGTATTTATATACCCATAATATGGTAAAAGGTAGTAGACATAAGAAACAGTTATCACATAACATGTTTGCAATTTATGGGGAATGGGAGGAAAAATGAAAAATATTCATAAATGACTTTTGGAATTGACTGGTGAAGTGAGAAGGTTTGTGTATGATTTGAGATTACTCATAACAATTGTATTTAAATCTGACTATAAATTGCTGCAGCATGATAGTGAAATACTGAATATTGGGAATATAAAATGTCAGGCTGATTTATTGATAATAAAAGGAGGGCAATGCCTGTGGGACAGAATACATTGATGACTATAACAAGTAGAAATTGGGAGAGGAAATGGAAATCAATGAGGATAGAGCTCTGAAATTACCAATTCATATCAAATAGCAGCTAAAATATTGAGGAACTAGTATGACAGTAGAAATGTATTCTATTTTATAAGCATGTGGAGCATTCCATGTGGAGCATGTAATTATAGTCACTTGTATGATAAAGAATTAGTAAATTTTTGAAAAAGCATAGGAAAAGGGAGTGAAGTTGTTTAGAAATGTGGCACATAGGCTGGGCAGAGTCTGGCTATTTCATGTCTGATGAGAAGCAGGTGAATAAGAAAGAGTCACTCTTTCTCATAGCCAGAAAGAGGGTCACCAATGAAATTATTGTATAACGTTTAATTAAATAACGAAACTGATTTCCACAGGATGTTGTAGAGACCAAGATATAAATGTGGCCAAAAAGGGATCAGACAAATTCAGGAAAGCTAATTTAATCAGTGATTATTAGACATGATAGTCTGGAGAATCAATGGAGAGAGGACAGCACCTCCAAAGTATGACTCATCCCATCCTAGGAGGTGTCTTAGATCAACTTTGCTGACTCTACCTGGAGATGACTGTGCCTCTGTTGTCTAAATTACTAGCTTAGTAGTAATTTAGTTAGTTAGTAATTTAGTTAGTACAGACACCAAAATTTGAGAGCATTAAAGCAAGCTGATTTAAATCCCACCGTAAATGTTATTTTCCTATACTAAAGGTGTGGGGCATTTTTGCAATTAAAAAAGCTGTGGGTGCATTTCAGTGGTGAAGAGGGTGTTTGATTATAAAGAAAGGTTATTTTTCTATTTGTCACTCAAAATATTTTTTGTTCTTTCTTACAATCAGTTTAATTTGTGTGCTTTGTAGCAGAAGCATAATAAACATGAGAGATATTATATCATCACCGAAGAGATTATATCATTCCCAGCCTCTGGAATCATTAGCTAGAGCAACAACCATTTTTATATTAAACCTTTTTGCCTCCGCATTCTCCAGTGATGAGTGAAGTAATCATGAGGTAATGCCAAGGAAGGCAGTGTTTGATATTTCTAGCTTTCCAGATTCTACAGACTTAAATAGTCCAGGATAGCTGCCAGTGCAGTTCCTGCTTAGTATCATGACTGGGAATAAAAATGGTTCACCCACTGCTGTCTCCTGTCACCTGGGAGTAGCAGTTCCTGTGAAAGGCACAGCCATGTGAAGCTGTCCAGGCTCTTTGTCCTTGTCTGTTACCTCCAACAATTCCCCCTCAATTTGGAGAGATCCTCCTTGATCAGCTTTGGCAAAAGCCTCAAGGTTGTCTCTGCAAATGCAGCTCTGCTAGAAAATGAAAATGTCTTTTTTTGGTTGCTTTTCCTTTTTTATCCAGCACCTTTGTAGTTTGGTTCCAGGGACCTCAACTATTCCCATGGACGATTCAGTGACAGACAGCCCTAAGTTAGGAAAAAACATGCTGCCCCTTAAGGATTAGAGTTATATGTCATGCTTTCCAGGATGCATAGCCTACAATAATGTCTTTTCCTTGCTTGTTTTTCTAAAATAGTTTCCTCTGCAGGTCCTTATCTACCAAAGGTGGACAGTGAATCAGAACAAAATTATATTTTCCTAGACAACTTAATGGAAGTGTAGGCTGAGATTTTAGATTTGCAATTTTGAGACTTTAGGAAAGATTTCTGAGTCAGCTTGTCTGTGCTTAGCAACCTCCATCAATTGCTTTATCCTGGTGGTTGCTAAACTGAAGGAATTAAGACATAGTTTTTGTGAATTTCATAATATTTTAAGTGTTTATATGGCTTTCATTTGTTTTCCTCCATATCTTTTTCTGCCTCACTGTTGCTTTTTTCTGTTTTGTTGAATTTATTTCTATGGCCTGTCCCAGTGCTGTTCCTTTGTAGCAGCTTTCCATGTGCTTTGCTGAAGGAGTTCTGCATGCAGTGATACACTCAAATCAAAAATATTGCTTACCTTTATATCTCATTGCCAAAAATATAACTCCTGAACTGTGTGTCCTAGAAAAACACACATTTTAGAAAGTGATCTGAAAAGTAGGCATCTCTTTAAACTAAAAAAGCCCAAAACACAACAAACTTGTTGTTCTTAGCTGGATGAGGCACAGAACTTGGATGGAGATGGATGATGTGGTATTACAAATGTGTGGTGTGTTGTATTGGTCTCTTCTGTCTTCTCCTCTTTCTTCAGTATAGATTTCATTATTCTTGGCCATGGTAAATGCTACTGGAATTTCGACTGTACCTCTCTCTCTTTTTTTTACTTTTTGCATACCTTTTATTATTTCACTAAAGAAAAGCATGTTTGCACACACATGGATTCAGCTGAGCAATTTATCAGTTTTATTACCACAGCGGCAGTAGCCAGTTTTTATAAAAATTTATTCCAGTAGAGTTCTCATTGAAAAACAGTTGGAAGAAATTGTTCCAATTACTTTTAATGTATGAAATGATGAAATTGTGCTGTCCTTTAGCATGAGATGCTTTCTCTCTCTCCCTTCCTGTCTCCCTCTGGCATCTTTTAACCATAGGCTGTGATTCATATTTGGGACCCATGGAATGTTGTATGTTTTACCATGCTATCTCACAGAACTATTGTGCTGTAAAAATGAAGTCAAAACTAGAAGAAATAGCTAACAGCTTTCAAATGCTTCATAGTTGAGATTCACTGGGTTGTGTTTGTAATTAGTCTTTAGTTATGAAGGACATACACGAGGCTCAGGAGCTTGCCATTAAGGTCATGAAATAATAATGAGGTTCCTGTACTGGGGACATAGAGTCTCCTCTGAGACAGCCAGCATTCAGTTTGCTTTGTCCTTTTTGCTCATTTTGCAGTTTCTATCAATATTAATGTCAGAGTGCATTCTTTTTTCCTCTCAATATATAACCTTGCTAGTAGCTCTGTTATCTGCAAAAATACTTACATTTTTCCAGGAAGAAGGGTTTGTGAGGCTCATCTATATTATCTGAGTGATTTCAAAGAGTTACTAACGTGTTAATTAATGAGGAACACCCGGTAATAGTTACATACATTATTGCTTTTTGATGCTGGGCTTGCTGGTGCAATAGAGTCAATCTGCACTAAAGAACTCATGTTCTCAGTCTGCATTAAAGCCACATTAAAATTTAAATCAATTTTGTGCTTTGGACTGGCAGCTCTGGAAAGGGAATCTCCTGGAGGAGGAAGCACAGTTGTCAGTGTGTACTTCTAAATTCAGTCCTGGTGGGACCAGTTAATTTTCACACATTCCCAGCTTTCATGTTTTTGCTCCAATATCCATTAAGAATAATATTCAAGGTTGAAAAATGCGATCAACTGTGATTTGGACCTCTTATGTATTATTTTATGAAATAGCAGAGGAGGCTTGGTAGTGCTGTGTTAATGGTTGGCCTCGATGTTCCTAAAATTTTTTTCCAACCTGAACAATTCCGTGGTTCTGTGATTGATCTATGCACAGGCACAAAAAACAGGTGAGTTGGCAGTTCTACTTTGGGCACTGCTGACACAGCAGCTGCCTGCACATGCCCTCTTTGCTGGCTGGGTGTGTGCTTGCTGGAGTGGGCAGGGAGGCTCACAGCTGGATGTCTAACACAGAATTGCAATGTCAGTGGGTTAAACGAAATCAGAAACACCTTATTTCCCTGCCAGCATTCAGATGCTGCCTGCATTGCATATATGGGGATTAAGGGAAGGCAAGCATTTTTCATAGACTCCAGAGGGAGAGCCTTTAGGTATAAGCTTGATGAATCAATTTCAGTGGGCAAGGTTTCTCTGCAATGACTCTTCTCTGCTATAGTAGCAGGGCACTGCAGCATTTAACTGCTAGGTTCAAGCTGGTGGTGGGTGTCAGTCTCTTTGCTTAGGTAACAAGTGACAGGGTGAGTGGAAATGGTCTCAAATTGCATTAGAAGTTTAGATTGGATAGGAAGAAAAATTTCTTCACTCAAAGGTTGCTCAGACATTGGAATAGGCTGCCCAGGGAAGAAATGGTGTCACCGTTCCTGTAAGTGTTCCAAAGACACACAGATTGTCACCTGGGGAAATGGTTTAGTGATGAACACAGTGGCACTGGGATAACAGTTGGACTTGATCTTAGACGTTTTTTCCAAGCTAAAGATTCTAGGATTCTAAGTTAGCTGTCTAAGTCTGGAGAGCAAGATCTCATTTGGCTGATCCATCTGCTTAAGTGGAGGTGTCTAGTGCCTGAAAGGACCTAAGGTGTCTGAGCCATCCACACAGGACACCCTGTGTCTCAGCAGCTGAGTTGGCTGGAGTGGCTTAAGTGATACCAGTGGGTACTTGTTAGGGCATCTCATCCTTGTTACCAGCCTGCCAGCTTAGAGCTAGAATGAAGGAACTATTCCAAATGTTATTTCAAATGAGCCATCCAACTACTTTAAGTAAAATTTTTACATTTATTCCAAACCATAGTATCAGAAATGATAAAAAAACTTTGCATTTCATAGTAATGCAAAGAAAGAATTTTTATTTGGAAGTTCTGTCTTAGGGAAAGCATTTTCAGGTTTTCTTGTGTCTTTCTCTCATAGTCAAGGCTACTTCTGATCGAATTTTAGGTACCTTTTTCCTATCCAAGCTGTGTACGTGATTCATCTGTTCACTCATTTGTATGAGTAACATTTTTGATCAACCCTCAATGTCCAACTCAAAGGTGTAAAGCCATTGATTTCATTCTGCAGAATTATGATTCATCTTCTCAGTAATATATTTCCTCTGCATTTAATCAGGGTCCATCTGAAGCAGTCACAAGGGATAGTTCAGACAATTCACTTATAATGAATTTGGGGAGAGCATTGCGCCAATGGATCACTAGCCACAATGATACAAACACTTTATTTTGACTTTGAAAGGTTTTTAGTAAAATAAAAAGCTGTAATCTGCTTTCCTGCTAATCACTCCCGTCAACATCGACTGTAACACAGGCATGTGGTTTTTAGTAATGTAGTGTTTAGCCCATAGGTCAAAATGATCTGTTGAAATCAGATCATGCTCAAAAGTCATGGGTGTTCAAAAGCCAGCTAACACCAGAGTCTGGGCTGCTCCTTTTCAAGCAGAAATTGAATGGAAATGAAGGTATGAAGTGTGTCTGTATGTGTTAAATTATATTTCTTTCAGTTAACTCTATTTATAGTCCACATGCTGATATAACTGCTCAGAGTTTTACTCCATCCTTTGCGAGTCACAGTTGTCATCACAGGACACAGGAGCATGAACTAGATGAAAAAGAGACCTTCTCACTGCTGTGTGAGTTTGGAATAGAGAGAAACCAGTCTGAGCACTGATCTTGGCTGCTGTTATTCCCAGCAGACTGGAAGAGGGCCACACAGTGCTCACCATACCTGCTTGTCCCTGAGAATCCAGAGCAGTGATCCAGGGCCCTGCACCATTGGACATGGCTGCTAAAGGGCCTCTGTTGGGTAAAGAGGGAGCTGGAGAATTTAATATAGCATTTAGATCAAAGGTCAAAGTGAAATTTGTTGCAAAAGAATATTGTATTTAATAATAATAAAAAAGATTTTTCTTAGAGGCCAGGACTTTACTTGGTTAAGAACTATATTGAGGAAAAAGCAGGAAATGACAGGGGCATAATGAAACAATCGTGAACAATTTGATCTCTGCAGTTCAGCTATTAAACTATTTTGGTTTGTGGGGTCCTGGAAAAGAGCAGAAGAGAGTTTTCCCACTGCTATGATGGAAGTAAATATCATTGTGGGAAGGATTGCATTTGGTACAGCAGCATGTTGCACTTGTAATGGCATTAATCACACCTGAATAATTGTGATGCATAGGAATAACAATCAACTTTGGCAAATGTATGTTTTTCCTAGTGAGATCAGGAACAGCATTAGGTTACCACTGTCAATCAGCAAGGTGGGATTTTTCTTGCGTCACTTAAAGCAATTAGAAATCCAGTTTCAGATCCAAGAAGGTTTACAGGGCTGCCTCTACAAGTGGCAGAAAAAAAGAGACACTTGCTGATTCATTCCATCTTAAAATACACATGCATATATTCATCCTGCCTCTTTCAGATGTCTCTCTGCACAGGGTGAATCATTGACTCTCTCCATTGACTGCAGAGGGACCAAAGACAACTGACTTTTAAACAGTAAAAAATTGATTAATCCACTTTTGCAGAAGGCAGGGCAGTTATTGTTTAGGAATTGTGATGAGGAATATGGATATAAGTGAAGACTGAAGTGTGTACTATTAAGTAAAGACAATAACTTATGAGTCAGAGGTGAAGTCCTAAAAAGGCACCTCCTGGATTCAAACTCAAATTAAATTGAGGCTGGAAGGTGAACAGTAAAAGTACTTCTTGGTAAGGCTATCAACTTAGGGAATTTGGTTTTGCACCTATCAAACAGAAGAGTAAAATGACATATCAAACCAACAAAAAAACCTGATAGCAAATAAGACATACTGTAATTTAAGTGGAGAGAGAGCATGTTACTTTTTAATAGGATTATATTACTTTTTTATGGCATTGTGACAGAATAAATGAATATTTATTTACAAACAAATGAAAACAAAGGAAAACAATTGTGCACGTATATAAATGAAGTCAAGGCAGTAGCTAAAGTCTAAAAAACCTTATCCCCAAGCATGAACCTTCAATAATCTTTATCTCAAAGAAAAGCAGCATTTTAATGGATGCTAGAATTGACACCAGTCTCTACAAATTGACCAAAAAAATCTGTATCTCAGGCAGAGGAAATGTTGATACAGTTTGGCATAACAAAACTAAATAGTTGCTTACAGTCTACACAAATGTAGACTGGTTCCAGAGCATACTAGAACATACTCAGGGAAGCTATAATGTTCAGGCATGCCCTGTCAATCTCCCTCAAAAAAGAGATGTTTACAGCAACTATCCCAGAAAAGGTGCAGTACTGAATATTGGATAGATCTCTGACATATCTAAAATTGTATAAACCACTCTTGAAATGCAAGGCTCAGGAAGTGACCTTTGTGTAATGCTGCTGTGTAATTTGCTCCAGTGGCCACTTGGAAGTAATGATGTCCAGGAGGTTACACGTTTCTCATCTCATGAGGGAAAGACTATCATAAATATTTTAGAATAAAGTCTCAGAAAAAGCAATCAAAAACTCTTATATTTCATATAAGGTACAAAACAAATTTTTCACAGAAATCAAGGCTATGATGTTGGAGCATTATGAATAATTAGTTGATTGCAATGGTGTTCACCATACAAATTATTAGAGAAAGGTAAATGTTCTGCAGGCTTTGTAAGATTATTATTTAAAAGGACAAAATTTACCAGACAACAGTCCAGTGAAGAAAATACTCATTCCATTACTGAAAAATCAGTCTTCCTCCTCAAATCACACCTCCTTTTTACTTACTGACACTGGACCAATAGCAAAATGAAACTATGGCAACAGATTTATTCATGTATGTGTCTGACACTCAGCATGAGCAAGCTGATTGTTCTCATGAGAAATTTATCACTAAATTCTGTAGAACATATAAATCACTAAATTTTATTGAAATATTGGAAAAGAAGTGGACTTGGAAGAAAATAAACCACAAACAAATGAGCTATGACATGTCAAAGCCAAATAATGGAGGTAAGGGAAGGGAAAAAATTTCCATAAGGACAACTGAGCGTTCAGAGCCTATGCTTTCTCCAGAAAAGTGGACATTCCTCCATGTGGTCTAAAAGAGCCTGAGAGAAAGAACAAGCAAAAGAAGGATTTTGTCCCTGTCTTTCCAAGTCTAAAACTAAATGGTAGAGCCTAGAAACTCTTCTGAGCACTTGTGTCTTGTCCAACAGTTCAAGTAAGTTACACTTTGTCCTGTCACCTATGTCCATTTTTAGAGGAAAGCAAACTATGGCTTTTTGTAGGCAATCCAAATGAGGAAAGGGGGCAGAAATGAGACCCTGCCATGTGGCTCAGACCATGTGTCTGCAGGGCTGTTTCTACCCAAGCTGCTGGCATCAGCATTGGGCTTTGAATAGAGCCCTACTGTGACTCACAGGGCTGCATCAACAGTGGAGCTACCTGTGGGTCTGCAGTTGCCCTGGATGTTGAAAATGTAGAGAACACCCTTTTGCTTTATTCCAGAATTAACAGAAAACAAATACATACTTTTAATGGAAAAAGTTCAATGTTAGCTTTCTAGTCACCTGGAGAGTAAAACCCTACATATCAGTCATTGTTGTGTTAGAGCATCCCCCTCTAAAGGTTTTACCCATTCAAATGCTTTTTTTATTGCTTGAATCTAATTGAATATCCATCTCATTTCAAATAAAATTTAAAAATATCTCTCTCTTCTTTTGTTTAAACCTCTTTTCTGCATTTATTATTCAATTTGGTTGGATAATTTCATTCCTTAATGCCATTACTCTCTATTTTCCCCCATTTATTTTACAGAGAGAGATTACAGGCCTGCATCTGATATTTTGTAAAGCCAGTAATCTGAAATCACTGGATTTATTCCAGTTTTTGCTGTAGTGCCACATAAATCAGAACCTAGACCATTTTTTTCATCCACAGTTTGATGTTTATGTTAGCAGCAGTAAATCATGACTGCTTCTAATTTCAGTATGTTGTTACACAAACACAAAATCACAGAATGGGTCAGGTTGGAAGAGCTGCAGTGGGTCATCTGGTCCTGCTCAAGCAGGGTGATCCCAGAGCACATGGCACAGGATTGTGTCCAGATGGTTTCTTGAATATCTCCAGTGAGGGAAACTCCACAACCCCATGGCAATCTGTTCCAGTGCTTGGTCACCTGCACAATAAAGAAGTTATTCCTTAAACACACATACATGTTAATTCTTATTTTTTGGTCATGGCAGATTGAAAACTTAAAATAGAGCATTAAATTTTGTATGAAGGAGGAAGCTGCTAGTTCAGGGTCAGTTTTGCTGATGAGTAAAGGGAACATCGTCCTGAGGTCCTGAGTATGGGCAATATAACAATATGAAAGTATATATGTCTACCTATACCTGATAATCAATTTTCTCCCACAGTAACTACTGAAAGGATGTCTGCAGTTCTTGAGTTTTAGAGCTGTGGAGGTTGGCAGGGACCTCTGAAGACTGTGTAGTGCTCAGCCCCACTTAGTAGGGTCAGCTGGAGCAGGGCCACCGTGCTTGGCATTGCCCAGCCCCGTTTGGCTGTCCCTGTTTTGGGCACCTTCTGCCCCTGGTACCTCTGCCAGTGTCTGGCAAGCTGCTCCTTGCCTGCCTTTTCTGTCCTGACAGCAAACACCTGGAGGTGGATTGCTTTCACCTGCCACTCCTACAGGTTGTTGCAGCCCTTCTTTCTTGTGGGCAAAGTGCAGGTGTGGAGCTGCTCTGTGTTTGGATCCAGGGCTTCTGAGAAAGGAGTAGGAAGATTGCACTGAGCTGAGTGATGCAATTCTTGCCCTGTGGGAGTTTGGAGGGCTGCAGATGCCATGACATCATGAAGTAAAGGCCACTGAGGAGGATGGCTTACAGGAGAGACAGTGAAAGTCCCTTCTAAGCTAACTGAATCCCGTTTCAGAAGGTTTAATCATAGTGTAGGGCTTACATCATGTCAGAATCTTAAGAGCTGGTATCATGCCACAGTGCCAGAACCTCCTCTAAAATATCTTCATCTTTTGTGTGTATTGGGAGAAAAAAAGGTCTTTCCTGAATGGTTCTTCCATTGGTTCTCCTTCCTGTGCAAGGTATCATCCCTGTTACATGCAAGCTGACTTAGAAATTGTGTTAACAACTGATGTGAAGAGCTGCTTCACTAATTTCTTAGGGAAAATATAATTTTATAACAATTTGGGATAGAAGGGAGCTTAAAGACCATCTAGTTCCAGCCTCCCTTCCCTGGGCAAGGAACCTTCCCTAGAAGAGGTTGCCTGCAGCCCCGTCCAACTTCGCTTTGAACACTTTCAGGGATGGGACATCCACAACTTGTCTGAGCAACCTGTTCCAGTGCCTCACCACCCTTACTGTAAAATATGTCTTCCTTATATCCAGGATAAATCTTCCTTCTTTCAGCTGAAAACCAATACCCTTTGTCATGTCATTACAGCCCCTAGTAAAGAGTTTCTCTCCATGGGAATGGCAAAATTCCTCTTATTTTCCAAACATATAGTTCCTCGGATACTTATTTCTGTGGGGCTTTGGGTATGAGGCTGTTGTTTGTTTTGTGTGTGAAAGACAGACTTTAGCTCCAAATTTCTTCTTCTGTGAGATAATAAATGTATTTGAAGGATTGAGGCATCTGTGTGGCTTGATAGCCTTTCTATCTATCCTTCATGCTGGCATTAGTAGAGAAAAGGCAGGATCTGGCACAGCCTGAAGAGAAAGGAACAATGCTGGGAGTTGTTAGGAGTTACAGTTATCAGCACAAGGCTGGAAATTTGATAAACAGTCTGCTTAAAAATCATGTCAAAATTATTCTGCTATTGTGGATTATAGACATAGATCTCTGCTTTCCCCAGCATTACTTGTTTGGGGTTTTGTTACCCCTATATATGTGTGTATGTTGGAGTCTATACACTGATGTGCCATTTATAGATTTGCATTGTGTCAAAGGCTGCAAAGACGCCCACCACTCTTGCTTGCTCAATGCCTGGATTTCACATGTTGTCCCCAGGAGTCAGCACGTTCCTGTGGGAGCCTGGGGGCTGGGAGTGGGCAGAGGGGTGGGGATGAGCCACAGTTTTCCTTCCAGCCTAATGAGTGCCTGCCAGCACAGCTGAGCTGGCAAAGTGAGTGTTGTCATTTGCTTCTGGCATAGTCCACACGACTCATTCCCAGTTCCCAAAGCCAGGGAAGAGCAAGAAAAACATGCACCATACAAGGGAGTTCATTTAGTGAATTCACAGACCTCACGAGGCTGCAGAGGTATTGGTTGACTACCAGCTACCTCAGCTCCTGCAGAATTACTGGGAAAGTGAGCATGTGAACATGGGCAGGTGCCAAAGCAGCCAGAGTACATGGGAATACATTGGGGTAGCCTAAATCACTGTGGTGCTTGTACCCAAGGTTATGAGGGGAATTTTTCTGCACTCCTGGAATCAATGTGGGGGTGCAGGTGGCTTGAGTCACCAGTACCTCTTCTCCAAAGGTTGTCTTGGAGGAGCACTTTTTCTCTCAGCTACCCATGCGGGAATGTAGTGAAATTAGGCAGCTAGTGTGGATATCAAAAATAGGTGGTGTGACTGCCCTATTTATGTGTGAAACACATTTCCCTGTGTTTCACAGAATGACAGAATCACCAAGATTGGAGGGGGCTTCCAAAATGCTCAAGTCCAAGCCCCTGCTCAAGTGTGGCCAGCTATAGATGATTGCTCAGGGTTGTGTCCAGTTGGGTTTTAAATATCTTCAGGGACAGAGACTCCACAATCTTTCTGGGTAACCTGTTTCAGTGTTGGATCATCTACTCAGTAAAGAAATGTTCTCTCACGTCAAGACAGAATTTCCTGAATTTGAATTTCTGCCCATTGCCTCTTGTCTCACTGGGCACCTCTGAGAGGAGGCTGCTTCTGCTGTCTTTGTTCCCCTTAGTGGGTGTATAGACCCACACTGATAAGACCCCCTGAGCCTTCTCTCCTGCAGGCTGAACAGCCCCAGCTCTCTCAGTCTTCCTTTGCATAACCAGTGCTCATCACCCTGGTGGCCCTTTGCTGGACTCCAGTGTCTGCCTCGTATAGGGAGCCCAGCACTGGACACAGTGACCTGGGGAATGGTGAGAGGTGTCTCACCAGTGCTGAGCAGAGGGGAGAATCACCTCCCTCAAACTGCTGGCAACACTTTTCCTAATGCAACTTGTAAAGAGAATGGGTTTATGTAACTATGTCTAAGGAAAGTAAGCAAAACAACCAAGAGCTGGGTTATAGGGACATTGTTGAACACTGTTGGTGCTGTCTTCTCAGTGGAATTTAGGTCCTTTTACAGCACAAATAGGAGATCTTTGGCAGCACTGTACTCTTGCTTAGGATCAGCCAGAGTTCCATTTGTTTGCTCTTGGTCCCTTTGAACACTGAGCACATGCCAAGGCCGAAGGGGAATGAGGGGAGGGGAAATAAGACTGGGAATGGAGCTGTGTAAGCAGCAATTTGCAGGATCTTTTGAGATCACTAAACAGCAGACTCCATAGATTCCATAGGTCATGTTTTGCTATTCAAATTAATCTTTTTATTTCTTGGGTGTTTGGTTTAAATTTTGTTTTGTGAAACTCTGTTCACACCGATATTCACTACTGACAAGCCAAATGGGAGAGGCAGACCTGAGAAACCTGTGCAGGACTTGCTGAGAAATATTCTAGGAAAAAAGCTTTGCCTTTGGCCAGGAGTTTTGGGTGATGATGGAGTAGAGAGCTCTTGAAACAACATGAGCATGCGTGGGACACACGATGGCATTGCAGGAAATGCACCAAACAAACACCACCAGTTCTTACAGCTGCCTGTAAGGGGGAGCTGCCTGGCATGGGTCTCCTGAGGTCCAGCACAGCAAAGAGCAGGAAGATCTGTCCTCATATCACCCCTGCCTGCTGCTGGCACAGCCTGGGCTGCTTTAGGTTGGGGATTGGCTGTTTAATAAAATTCCGTCTTTTAAATCTGACTTTCCTATGGATCTGTAAAAGCAGCAATTAAAGTGTTACTTAATGAAATACTGGAGCAGCCTACTAAGTATTTCTGAAAAGCAATTTTCTCTGGATGGCTGACAGCCTTTTCACGTGTTTCAGAAAAGTGATAATGTTTTTAAACTCAACCTTTATTGCTCTTGCTACTTGTTGCACAACAGCAGAGTTTTAGTGTTTTTCTTGATCTCTAACTTGGACTGTGTTGCCCTTGCTAGTGTTAATAAGAATTCTCCTGCCAGAGAATCTCACTGGGAACAGACTTGACATTGTATTGATGCTATGTGGCACCCAGGTACCTGGTTCCCTGTACATCATGAATCTCTGAATCTCTCCCCCACATGAACTCCTTTTTTTTCTTTTCATGATTTTTTTGCCAGAGAACACAACTGAATAGGAATAGCAGTGCTTGGATTGTCACTTTGCATGTTTAGAAATATGGCACTTAGTAGCAAATTTATAGTTGAAAATGATAAAATGTAATTTAAAAAATGCTTGCAAAGTGAGCTTTCCTCCTCTTGAAATCTTAGTGATTGTGCAGCTGTTCTCTCCTGTCTTTTGCTAGGGCATATTTGTAGATATTCACAAGGAAAAAGCATGTTTGGGAAACTGTGATTGTTAGTTAATTAAAAATAGTTTTCATTTTAGAAAACTAAATGTGTTGGCAGTAGCATACTCATTGTTAATGGGTGATTGTACTTTTTCAATAAGAATAAGAGATTCAATGAAGCTCTAGAAGATGTTAGGATATGATTAACTAGATAATCTATGTATTTGAGTTTTATTCCCAAATAAGATGGATCTCCCAGAGACAGAAGTCTGAGTTTATATTTGATAATTATATGAGACTCTTGAGCTTTCTTGCAGATTGTAATTCAATTCCCTAAGAAAAGAGCTTTAAAACATGAAGAAAGAATGAGTGCTTCTAATTCCAGGAAAGTACTGTCACCAGCTTGGTCAGTTTGCTCTCCCTCTCCCAAACAGAGCCCAGCAGATTATGCCCCATGCTGTGCTGGAGCAGCAAATATGAGTACAGAACCCAGCAGTCACAAATTATACCTTTCTCAAATACTGGCTTGGTTCTGTGGAAAAAATACTTTCTGAGAGTGTTTCTCAAAATGTCAGCTGTGGTTTCCTTTACTAGAGGATATTCTGTGGTGAGGTACATCAGAAATGGCTGAAAGGTGTTTGGCACTTACTGGACAACCTGTGGCAGACAAGCAGCTGCCCAGAATTAGGGACCTGGATCACAGAGGCAAAAAGCTGGTGACTTGTTTCTCTGGCTCTGATGACAGGTTATGTGTGGATATGTGTGTCTTTATTCATGTATTCTTACACACATGCAGACCCACTCCATGCTGTGTAGATGTTCTACAGTGGATTATGTTCACATCACTCAAAACAGCAGAGGCAACTTTGGCAGATGTAGCTGAGATTCACAGTTCTGTTCCACCTCTCTCTAGTGCCAGGTCCAAGGGCTGTAAAGCTGACATGGATAAAGATAAAAAAGCTTCTATAACAGAAAAGTGGTCAGCTCATTGAGGATGCTTTTTTTCATCCGCAAATATTGTTGAGTTAAATACTTATAGGGATATGAATTCTGGTGAAGAGTGAAGCAAAAGCACAACTGGCTAAATTAAGAGAGAAAAATAATGTTTTTTGAATCTACCTAGGATAGTTACTATAACTACTGAGTATCTTTAGAGGTCTTCTGGGTCCTAAGCAAAGCACCTTATGACTGCAAAAGCTAACAGAGTGCAAATAAAATAGAAAAAGAAGAAGCAAACATGTCCCATAAAGAATAAAACAAATTTTAAAAAGTCACTGTTTCTTGTAAAAGCTATCTGAGCTGGAGCTAGAGAAATAAATACATTGGTTATTCCATCCCAGTCTCCTTGGGATTTAGATTCAGAATATGCCAAACTGAATCAACATCATATATGAGAAGATGGGGACTTCAGAGATAAGGCTGGGGCAGTTGCTCTAAATACCGTAAATTGCAAACCCATTATTTAGTCAAAATAGCTGATTTCTGGACATCTGTGTGTACAGTATTGCCTGTGGCAACTAACTGAAAGATTTAGCTCTCACATATTTGTGCTGAGTTTACCAAAATGTGTGAACAGGAGCTTGGCAGAGTCTCAAAGTAAGTTTGGAGCACGGAGTAAGTTTAGACCAGAAAGGACCATGACCAAAAGGGAGAGAGCCATGAGGTCCTGTAGGAACAGACCTGGTGCTGCTGGCACTGTGGCACCAGGGATGTGTTGACCATACACAGACACCAGGAAGAATTATTAACTTTGCACCTACTCAAGGAATGTTCCCATAAAGGAAGTTATATAAATATATTGATTTGTTGGAACAGAACAACATATATACTTCAGAAGAGAAAGAAACTTCTTTTGGAATAGGGGAAGATGCCAAAAGATGCCAAAATAGATTAAAATCAGGAATGGGTGGTGATATGGACTAGAAATCAATGCATTCAGTGTGGTGCAGTCATTAGACGCAGATGCTATACTGGAGATAAAAATGGAAATGCAAAGCTGGGCTCTGGAAAGAAATTATTCATTGCTTTGCAGTTATCTACAGGAAAAGTTAAGTGCTGTCTGTCATCTGATTAAAAAGTAACTGAAAGACATCTGTCATGAAAAAAACTGTAGAAAAATGGGAAAGAGTTAAAGATGAGGTTTTCTCTAAAGTCCTCACAAAGGGCATCTTTGGTCAAATTTCAAAGAACCTGAAAGTATCTCAAAAGGCCAGCATGAGTAATACTGAAATTACTGTATTTATCTGTACACACACACATCTTTTATTTCTGCTTTATATTTAATATTTTAAGTGTACACAAAATGTTTATAGCAACTGCAGTGAATATCTTCAGAGTTAATGGTGATGAAATGTAAACAGGGATGAATATGTAAACCCTATATTTTTTTATATGTAAATGTAAACCCTAATATAACCCTACCATAATTTTTATTAATTATGCATTAAATATATAAATCTACATCTATTTATACAAATGTGTAAGCATACATGTACATGTAAAAATATGTAAGAATTTAATTTATTCTTCCAGTTTGGTTTCATCATTTTTTGAGACCAAGTTTGTGGATTCTAGCATTGCTTCCTCCCAGTGGAATACCTAGTGCTGTATGTTACAAGCCTGTCTGTCCACAGCCTTGGACATGTGAAGAGTAGCTGCTAATGTAGCTGTCATCTCAGAAGATATTTTCAAGACAAAGATAAAAAATAATTCTATGGACATCCCTGAATCTGTGAAACTTTTTTGTTACATTCAAAGAAAAAAATAAGTAATTCTTTTTCAATCTTACTGTAAAAAAAGCTGTAAATTGCCTAATTTTAAGGCAAATGAGTAGTCTGTCTCCAGGCCTTAAGATTCCTAAATGAAAGAAGAATGTTTCCTTTTACACTACTTTCAGCCTCAAATTATCAAGCATAGCTTAGGTTCATGTTCACTAGCAAATCTGTGAAGTTGCATTTGACTGAAAGCAGCAGTGAATGCAAAACAATTGTCCAAGTTTTGTGGCTAATTCCAGTTTAAAATGTTCACATTTGGCTAATGGTATTCATTTATTTCTTCCTAAGGCAAAATGGGGAAACAAAATAGTAAGCTGGCCCCTGAGGTGATGGAGGATCTGGTGAAGAGCACGGAGTTCAATGAACACGAGCTAAAACAGTGGTACAAAGGATTTCTAAAGGACTGTCCGAGTGGTAGACTGAACCTCGAGGAGTTCCAGCAGCTCTACGTGAAAGTAAGTTATTTACTAAGTTATTTGTTAACTTAAAAGTAAGTTATTTGACTGTAGAAAAAGTTAAGAAGCAATGTAAAGCAAACATATGGTACAGTGCTGCTGGTCATTTAGACTGAGAAATAACTTTGCTTGGAGAAGCAATGGTGAAGATGAGGCAATGAGTGGGAAGTGTTACCATCATCACACCAGTGATTCATGTAACTAAAGTGACCAGAACCTTTCTAAAGCAAAAGTTTAGGGAAAAAACCTGTGATTTATTCACAAGAAATATAATAAATTTCCTGTGCTCATGGATGTCGTTCGCCTTCAAAGGATGGCCATGGTCCTGTTCAATATAAACCGTGTGATTGCTGGACATATATAAAAGTGGTGAAGTGTCATGACAGTATGACCTACAGAAAGAGTATGCACTGTGCACAAAGGATTTCTTCCATAAATTTTAGGTATTGCTTTCATTTTTCCCCTGCTGTCACCTTTTTCTCGTTTTATTGAGAGGGGAAAGCAGGCTGATCTATTAATTTTCTTCTTATTTTTCACAACTTAGTCATGTTCAATGCAGTCTTTCCCTTACATTACTATGTATTTATTCTGTAACAAGAAGAACATGGGGGTAGCATAAAAAGTGTATTAATGTTACAAAGTTAATTATATTTTAATTCAGAATTGAGCATCAGCCTAAAGGTCAGAGACTTCAAAGTAATGTTAATTAGGAGAAATATTGAATGGCAGTGATGAACTGTAGGATCAGAACAGCCTGTAAATACAATGTGAGGCTGAGTAAAAATAAAGCAGCCTTTCAAATATAAGTATTTAATATTGAGAACACTGGCAATTTTTGCAGACAAGTGGGACTGTCGTTTCCCTCAAATGCATGCTACAGTTCTTTCCTAAATTTCTTCAGCATTGAACCAGATCACTCTGCAAAGTATTACTTAGACCTTTTTTGTTTCTAATGAATGGTTCTAGCAAAAACTTCTAATTCAACTTACACGAATAAGCTTCTGTCTTCATATTTTAATATTTATGGCTGAAGAAGATGTTGCCTCGCAATCCTTTTCTTAAGAAACAAATGGGTTTGTAATGAATTATGTTTTCACATGAAAGAATTTGTTCAGCCTCAGATGTTGTGCTTGTTATTGACTGGTAATTTATAAATTCCATTTTAAATGGTACTCACTGCACATCCAGCAAGAGCAGACATCCAGTCATTTCTCATACATGTTTCTGGCAAAAGTCAACAGTCTTTACAAAATTCTTATTAAATTATGTCAACTCTTCAGAAATCATTGTTTCTTTGTTGAAAATTACAGTAATGGTGGTTTGGTTGTTTTTTGTTTTTGTTTGTTTGTTTGTTTTATTTTGATGCTTTTTTCTTTGTTTGGGTTGGTTGGTATTGGTTTTTGTTGTTGTTGGGGGTTTGTAGGGTTTTTTTTATTTTGGTAGGGTTTTTGGTGGGGTGGCTTTATGATTTTTGGGAGTTTTTTTATGATTTTGTATATGTGAGAAAAAACATTTGAAAATAGCTCAGAACCCCCAGGACTTCCTTCCTTCAAACAGGTGTTTGAAGTGTTCATAGATATTTCACAAGATACTTTACTCATGAAGACACATCAGTGAGTAAATTCTATATCATGTTTGCAGAGATGGCAGTGCAAAAAAAAACCCCATGAAGAGCACAAGCAGTATTTTGCTCCTGAAATTTGAAGACAGCTTTGTCATCTTACTAAGTTGCAATATCCAGGTTTTAATTTTATAGCCTCGTGTATCTTTAGACATGGACATCAAATATGATTCTCCCCCTTGCTTTGGTAGTTGTGGGGTTTGATTTTTGCTCTGTAATGGCACTGCTATATATTTAGTCCAGTTTATTGTCATCCTATATTTAATATCTATACAGGGCAAAACACTAATTTTGTGAGGAGAAATATGATTAGCTGTAGTAAAACCAGAGCTTTACTTCTCTCTGTGTCGCAGAAATGCTTGTAAATAATGTCTCTGAGGAGCTCACAGTCTGGGTGTTGGCCATGGTGGAAACTTCTCCTGTGTAGGACATTCTTTCTACCCCAGATTCTGGCTGCAGATAAATCCCCAGATGTGAAATTTGATCTTTCCAGGAAGAACCACCAGCAGGAGACCCAAATCACTATGATTACATTTATAGCATCTCAGGTCACTTAAATTATATTCAGGGTGAAAATGCATGAAGCATCTATTGATTCGTAATTCCTCTGGATAAACTTATAGTTGGGAGGGATGACATTTGTCTGTTGGTCTGAACTGGATTTTATTGGGGAAGATTTCCGTATATCAATATATTTTGAAAAGAAATACAGGACTTTCCTCCATTTCCAATTCACGTTGACCTAAGATGACATGGTTCCTTTGTGGGAGCTGTGGGGTGCATTTTAATGTGTGTTGACAAAAAGATATTGGTCATCTAACTTAGATGCAAAGGAAACTCCTTTTTGTTCCTCACACACAGTAGAAAATATCCTCATCTTAAACAGCCAAAACATCTTATATTAACCATACTTTGAGGTGAATTTGAGGTTATCTGCGCTTCTCTCCCATCAGAATTACAGAGTCGGCATAGAAATTGTTTTGGTTTATTTTTTTTTTAAATGAAACATAACTAGATGTGTCCTGGGATCACACCTGCTGTGTTACTGTATCTAATTCCTGTTAATAAGCTTGGGTGGAAAACCTCCAGAACATGTGGGATGTGGATGTCAGGTCCTCAACACGAACCCTTCCAACTCTACATATTTGCATCAATTGTACTGAGCTGTTTACTGATGTAGATGAAGACTGTATTGACTAAAGGGGGAATTACTCTAGTTTGGCTTGGAAACATTTGCTATTGAAATTTCCATTATGAAATACAAATCATCCAGTGCTTAAAATAAATAGCAGTTACACCAATGGACTCTACAGAAGATTATTTGCAGCACTTTTAATAAAAATATTTAGTCAAGAATACCTCTTTTAAATAAGCAACTAATAGGCAGAAATACACTTTATACTGTTGCATATTTAACATTTTCTGCAATATAACAGGTTAATTGAAAATACTGTCTATTTTTGGGTAAATAGATTCTTCTTGGGATACAAAATCTGTGGCAAACTTTTAGGGCTCATGTTTCCCTGCATGGCACTGAAGGAAGTGAATGCTTCTGCAGTTTTTTAAATAGTTTACTGAAGAGTTGGCCATAAACTGCAAGCCCAGAGCCACAAAGAGTCCTAAATACTGAAGCATTGAGTCAGCTGTCCTGACAGTCTGCACAGAACATGGGAGGGGGAGAAATCTCTGGATAGAATTCTGAGGAAGCCAAAACTCAAGCCAATGTTTTGTAAAGAAACGTGCAAAACCACAAGGCATTACTCAGGACAGGAGCTGGTGCTAAATTCTAAATCTCTCCAGGGTATGGGAGTTGCATCTTCCTACTGCAGAGAACTATCTAGAACAGCAGAAAAAGCAAAATCAACTGACTGGAGTCCTTTTGCTTTCTCTCTTAAGTGACGAAAACAATGTAATTGTCTTACCTTTTTCAGAGTGGTTTATGCACTCCTTAAGCTGTAGAAGACTGAATCAGTTAGAGAAAGAGCATTGCCAGCAGGTCGAGGGAGGTCATCCTGCCCCTCTACTCAGCCCTGGTGAGATGCATCTGGAGAGTTGTGTTAGTTTCTGGGCTCCTCAGAACAAGAGAGAGATGGAGCTCCTGAAGCAGAAGGTGACAAAGATGATGAAGGGATTGGAGCATCTTTGTTATAAAGAAAAGCTGAGGGAGCTGGGGCTGTTCAGCTTTGAAAAGAAATAACTGAGAGGGATCTCATCAATGTCTCTCAGTATCTGCGGAGAAGGTGTCAAGAGGATGGACCAAGCTCTGCTCCTTGGTACCCAGCAATAGGACAAGAGGCAGAAAGTGGTGCACAGGAAATTTCACCTGAATATCAGGAGGAAATCCCTTACTGTGCAGTGGCCATACACTGGAACACATTGCCCAGAGAGGCTGAGGAGTCCCCCTCACTGGAGATATTCCAGAACCCTCTGGATGCAGTTCTGTGCTGTGTGCTCTGGGATGACCCTGCTTGAGCAGAGAGGTTGGACCAGATGATATTGTGGTGACTTCCAACTTTACCCATTCTGTGAATTATCATGTCTCTGTTTCAATCTGCACTGCTTGCCCTCTCATTTATCTACCTGGGATGAGATGTGACCTTCTGGGCTGCTGGTAATATCACAATTAACCTCTTTTTCTGTAGGAAATAGCATCAGACAAGCTGGAACCTAGAATTTCCTTCTTCAAAGAGAATACCCTAACTGTTAAGCTTAATCCTTACTGGCTGGCTTAATTTTCCTTTTTCTCTCCTAAAAAGTCCTTGATTCTTTTATCTTGCATAAAACTTCATTAGCATTGGAGGCAGAGGGCTAAGAAATTAATATACAAAATTATCATTACAATAAAAGATACCAATAAAAAACTCTTGACTGTTCCTATCAGTCTTTAGGGTTTCTTGCAGTCTAGAGGGCCAAATACATTTTCCTTCAGATCTTTTGAATTCATAGATGAATATGCCCTAGAGTGTGTAAGTGTGCATAATCACTGCTAATATTCACAGGAATTATTCATGTTTATTAAGTGGAAAATAGGCTTCTATATTGTGATACTTCTTGGAACTGGGTCACTGAACATGAGAAGCATATCTCTGTTTTAATAGAAGCAAGCACCAATGGTCCTTTAACTGGAAGAGCAGAGTTAGGAATGATCATGATATAATGCTAGCATTAAATAAAGTAACTCACTTTATTAATTTATTGCACCTATATTGTTTAGGTATGTTTTAGAGTTTTATAGATACCTTTTAAATGAAGGAAAAATAAAAAATAAAAAAGAATGCTATTTCATTAATTAGAGTCAAATGGTTTGTCATATTTTTTGCTTCTATCTCATATTTCCAGCCTTAAAGGGAATTGATTTCTAGTCCTTCATTTTAATATGTGTATAACAAAAGAACCTCAAAAATCTATTGAAATTTAAGTGGGTGTATTTGCAGCCTCTTTCAAGACAGACTAGCATCTTTCTAAAGATGGCACATAGCTCCTCAAAACATGAGGTTAGAGCTGGATTTTGGGCTTTCAGTGGCTGTAAAAAAGTAGAATTCCAGAATGGCACAGCTGTGTTTACAGATGTCCCAAACATAGATGCAATTGTACTGGCAGAAACTGATGTTTCCTGAGGTCATCTCTTAACTGATAGAGCTGTGCTGGTTTTATGAGTGTGCTTTGGTCACTTAAGGTATTCTTATAACAGGAATACTTTCAAGGTATATTATACCAATGTGAAGTATATTATGCCAAATATAATTGATATGTTTAGCATATTATACCAATCCTGCATTGCTGTAGAACTGCAGCATGTCTTGAAATAATATAGGTTATAAAAAGTACTGATTTATCTACCCACACAATGATTTTAGCCTTGTTGCTACCTTCTAGAAAATCACATCTGGTGTGCCAGCATTATTCCTGGACATTATGACAGGATATTTGCTTGCATGAATCACCTAAATTTAACTGCAAGACAGAAAACAGCATATGTATTTTTCTGTAAAGATGACTCAAAAAATCTTTAAACCTGTTAATATTACTGCTGTGTTATTGAATTTTTCAAACTGATATGTAATAAAAAAACTAATACTGTTATTTTTGAAATTTTTGATGCAAACAAGTAGAGCAACAAATAGCACTGGTTTGAGGACATCACAATATGGCTCTATAAGGAGCAGCGCATATCTAGATAGGCAGATAGAGTCTGAAGAAATGACAGTAACATTATTGGCCTTGGTAGAAGTTTTGCTTGTGAGGGGTTGTAAAACAGTTGATGAGGTAGAGTTTTTTAATGTGTTCCTAAAGCACAAATCTGCACATCTGAGACAATGTAAATCATTAGAAAGAAATTCTCTTTTTCACCAGAGGTTCAGTGAAGTTGCTATGAAAAGAAAATTATTATAGCAGAATCTAAATGGCAGTGTGCTGAAAAGCAACTGTGCTTGTGACCCAGCACTATCACTGGGGAGTGCTCTCCAGGATGAGCAATGTGCTCGGTGCTCCAAAGCTGTATTAAAACTGGGTTGTGATAACTTTAAAACCAAAAGTGATTGCAATTGCTTTTCAAACAGGACTTGGCTAAAAAAAGAGACATGGTCATGTTGCCTGGATGTTTTCCATACAAAACTGCTTTTGCCATTATTCTTTTTCTTCTCCTTATAGACATGAATAGGCAGGTGCTGTGCCAAAATGCAGGTCTACTCCTAAACCACATAAAAGGCTTGTTATATATTTCGAACAGAAGCTGGGATTGTGCTCCATGAATTTTAAAACAAAGGGCCAGAATACTTCTTACTCATAAAACCAAAATCAAGCAAACCCCGAAGGCAGTATTAACTTTGAAGCTGACTTTGAGCAATTCAGGGAAGGGGAGGATACTGGTAATGTGCCTTTCTGTCTCTGTCTTTATCCCAGGAAAAATAATGTCTGGACTTAATATCATTTTGTGAGACAGATTTTAAAATCTGTCTTTAGTAAACAGAGCTTTAAGATAAAGATCAGCAACCATATTGAAAAAGAAAATACAGTAAATAAACACGGATTCTCCTTTAAGCTGCAAAGCAAATTGAAAACAGTAATTTCCAGAAGAGGACCAGCCTTCTGGGTAGCAAACAGTTCTGAAAATATGGCTGTAAATCACAACACTGGATTCTAAGAGCCTTTAACAATGTGGAATGGAGTCAGTTTAGATTGAAACACTAATCTCAGTGAAGCTAATGGGAATTTTCATTCCTGATCCTTACTTAAGAGCTTAGGACTGTACTGAGCTCCTGAAATTGTTTATCTTTGTGAGACCCAAGTGCTGTGAAGTCTGGTGCAAGCTCCATTAACCATTAGTGTTCAGTCCTACAAGCTGGATCGAGAGTCCAGAGAGCTCCTCTCATCACATGTGAAGATATGCACATTGGGAGCTGTCATTTAAAGGCAGCTACGGTTTACAAACTAAGTCTGGGGGGAAGGAGTGAAAATATGAGTCCTAAAGCTGGCAAAAAAGTTTGAAAGGCAAAGAAGGGCTAGTCCTTTTCTCCTCCTTGCACTGTTATGGCCAGTGGCTAATTTAAAGGCTAAAATTTTTTTTTTTTTTTTTTTTTTGAGCATATAATGGCCCATATCCTCTAGACAATCTTCTCTGGAGACTCAAAATATGGGAAATGAGGAAGTCAGACAATTTTAAGAGGTGAAATCTAAACAGCTAAATCTTAATTGCTCTAAATAGTAGCTTGTGGAGTATCCAGGCTAGTGGAATGAATCTTGTTAATGCTTGAACAAATCAGTAGCATATGCTGACACTCTGTCTGGAAGAGGCAGGAATCATGGTCACATGAATCCAAAAAGCAGTCCAACTGTCCAAAGGCATCTTCAGGGCTTCCACTGACTTCCAATACATTGAAGAGAGTAAATCCAGACAGGACAAGATGATCCAGCTTGGAATACTTAAAAATATCACCATTTACATGCATGCCCCAGTTTCCACTGTAGTCTGATAAAAGAATGCAGGCTGGGTAAATTTTCCAACAATAACATGCAAATTACTTTCATTTCATCTTTTATTTTGGAGGAAGTTCACCAGTTCCCAAAACTGTCATGCATTTTTATAAGAGACCTTCCTCCTCTGCAGCTCACCTTTGATCTATGTTTTATTCCTCTGAGAAATCAAAACAATGAATTTGGGATACTGTGATTATTTCTGAAGCAAAATACTGAATTCATTAATAAGGTTGTCTGAAGGCTAATAAAGGAATGCTGCAGCTTGGATAGAGAAAGCCGTTGGTAACACAAAGAACAAAAGAGCACAAAGGAAAAAAAACAGTGAACTGTCAGCACCACATCCCATAGCTGTTATCATGTTTAGATCTACTATTTGCTGTAGCAATGCTTATTTTACCACTGTTACATAGTCCTACCAGCAGCTATCAAGACTGATCAGTGTTTTACAACCTTTTCATAACCTGTTGCAAAAGTCAAGTGTTTCAGGCTTGTCATCCTGAAACTTCTGCTTCCTGCCTTCCTTCATCCCTCCTCAGTGCTTTCCTTCTCATCACAAGGAAGAGTATTCACAAAACCAGTGAAAATCCTTCAGGATGTGCAGGAGAGAAAGAAAGAGGTAATATTGACTACTTCTTTCAGAGATCTTCCCTTCTCTTGCAATCAAATAAAATCGTCATGAATGAAGCACATAAAGTCTCTGTATTATATATGAACAGTTGAAATACTAAAAGGTTAAACCATTTGCTTGGTGTCTTTAGTAAAGTCAGGGTTGAAATTATTCCATGGGTCAAAATATAAATGCCCTTTGCTTCGTTTCTTTGGAATGAGGGTTTGTTCTTTTTTCCTACAGAATGGCTTGACAATGCCTTCCTGGAGCTGTACATGTACATAACAGTATGGCACTTCTGGCCAGATGTTAATCAAATATCTAGTTTAGATCTGGTTTCTGTGCCTTGTAGTTAAAGTGTGACCATGGAATCATTTATTTTAGGTCTTCAGTAACCTGGATTTTGAAATGCAGATCATCCTTTTTAGGATGATAGTACCCTTATTCTGAAGGCTAGTAAGCATGTGTTTTTGTTATTTGAGACAAGGTGAACTAGGGTCTTTCCAGGGACGACTTCTTGTCACATTTCTTGAACTATAAACATTGATTTTTGTTTCATATATATAGATATATATATAAAGCTGATTAGTTTTACAGGGTTCCTGAAGGAAGCATTAAACCAGGGCACTTCATTTCAGCACTGGAATGATTACTGTAATTTAAAGTTGGGTTTTTTTAAACATTGAAGTGCTTTCCTCTAGTATTAAAGTGTCCTTTCAGTATCTCACTTCTACACAAGGCCTGGAGCTGAAAAACAGCATTCTTATTTCATAAGGTATGGACAGAAACTTGGTGCTCTGAACTGCATCCCTTCACCTCTCTGTGCCATCCCTCACTCCATGCCTCACATTCTCCTCCCACTCTCCTCCCAGGAAACCCATCAGTCTTGCAGCAAGTTAATTTACCATACTAATATGCACTTGATGGAGTGAGTCACTGTAGCTCGGTGTGAATATCTCAAAAATTAAAAGGGACTCATTAGAGTTAACCGTGGTGCTCACAGCCAGGCATTGCCTGTGTCAGCCTGCCCCATCTGCTTGTGGAGTGCTGAGAAGGCAAATCACTGTCACCTCTGCAACCTGTGCTGCTGTGGGAAGCTGTAGCTATGCAGCCAATGGAACAAGAAGTGCTTTTTCAGGGTACTGTGGAATGAAAAAGCATTTGGAGGCTTGGTTAGCTATCAAGTCAAATACTGTTTTTATTATCATGTAGACATTGGTTGACATTCCAGTCATATTTCTGCTGCTTGTAGTCTGAACACTTCCAGTACCTTGGGATATCAACTTCCTTTTTCTTCAATGAAAGCAAATTTCCATCTTTTCATGTTTAATTAAGGCTCATAGGAATAGACTATTTGCACTGACAAACCAAATGATTGCCGAGTTGAGATGACTTACTGCTACCTGGAATGAGAATTAGGTAACTATCTTAATTTTATATTCAATCACAAACAAAGCAAAATGAGAAAAACATATGGTTTGGAAAATAAAGTGATCAACAGAAAGAAAATTAGACAGGAGGCAATTTTGCCATTTTACTAACATACTTCTGAGACATTCTCAGAAAAATGTGGTGTGAAATCCACTAGGTTAAGAAGATGTGAAGCTCGGCTCTCTGATTGCATGAATAGCCCAGAATTGAACATGCAACTCTAAATAAACCTCCCTGTAGTCCAGAGAAAGAGCAGTATATACAAAAGTGTAAATCAATTCTGCAGTTCACCTCTAAGTGAATATCAATTGGGGATTATTTCCACGTTAACAAAAAAGGGAATTAATTGAAATAAAAGTGTATGTGACCCTTGTCAGCAGCTTTCAGAACAAGTATATTCAACTAGGAAGTTATTTCTAGGTGCCTCTAGGTCCCCTTTCATTTGGTAGGATATACCCTAGGATTGCTGTTATCCCTTACTAGGAGATTACACACCTCTAAGCATTCTTATGGCTCCACAGCTTTCTTTGACAGATATCCTCAAGTTTGCTCCTCCCTGTCAAACCCATCAGGATAGGAGATGGATGAAGCCCTATTCCAAGATACACGGATTTTGGCAGTGTGGTTCCTGTCCCTGGTGCCAATACCAGATACACAGAGATGGATCAAATGGAACAGTCCTGGAATTTGGTTTTGTGTTCACAGGCTCCAGCTTCTACTGCTAATGTCCATGTTGGCTGTACCTGTGTCCCTCTTACAAATACCTTTCTGGTTCTGAAAAACATTAGTTGTTTATTACTGTAGCAATTACTGTGCCCAAATTTTATTTGTGGGTGAGATAATTTTAGCTGAAAATATTTAAGTGAAATGATGGAATTGTTTAAGAATGGATCAGCTAAAACAAGAAATTGTGTTGTGAAAGCCTCACAGGACATCAGAGGTATGCAGATTGATTTAGGGGATGTACTTCCTCCTAGCATGGATCTGTTTTCACCAGAATAAACTCCAGCCAGCTGCTTTTTATCCAGCTGCTAAATGCTGGATATGGTCTCTGGAAGGTGATGTTCTTCGGATGTGGTCCTGGTGAAAAGCAGATGTCTTTAGCTTCCTTCAGAGCCTTTCTATCCACACAGACATGCCTTAGACCCGGCAGCAAAAGATGGAGTTGTGAAATCACTGCTTCCCATCCACCTTCTGCTTCCCACTTCCCCTCTCACCCACACCTTGGCAGCTCAGGTGCTGTCCCCTGTGCTCAACTAAGAATCCTAATTTCATTCAGGAGGAAAACACATCTTTCCTCAGGGTCCAATTTCTACATTTCTGTACAAAGCATCTTCAGCACATTGAGTCTTACTTTACATGTGGGTTGGTACACTCAGTACAAACATTATATACATGCATTAAGATTCTTGATTAGGACACGTGATTTAGGTGGCAGTCACTTCTGAGCTCACAGCTGCTTAGTGATGACCAAATCCCACAGTTTTCTTGGAGGAATGCAGTTGTAGTTTATCTAGAGCCACAGAAGGATACAGCTGAGCATCATTAGTTTTCGTCTCATACACAATTGGTTTCATCTCTTCTGCTGCACAATTGTACAGAACAAAGGATGTCTTAACACTCTATTTATTACTCTTAGAAGCCGAACTTCCTGATATTTTATATTTAAATATTTTATATATTTATTTATTTTTAAATATAATTTCCATACAAGACTTTTGTTAGGTTGATTGTGGTTTTTTTAAAACAAAGTAACACTTCAGATAACATCTGGACTGAGAAAGGTACACTTTCTGAGTTCTATATTGTGGTTCTTAAAAGCCCAGCAAGAAAACTGTGGTTAAAATCTAGAACATGATGCTGAAAATTGCAGTTTATAATAGTAATAATTGTATTTATTGTAAAGGTGCTATATTAGTCCTGGCTCAAAGAAGCAATTATTTATCTGTTGATTAGTTCTTGCCACAATTAAATACAGTATATGACAAGGGAAACCCAACAAATTAGTGTCCTTGTGTTGGAATTGCTTACTCAGTGCCGCAAATTAGCCCCTATGGTGTATTAGTTTATCCACTCATTTATTTTTAAGATTCTTTTCCCCAGGAGCTTTTCTGTATAGCAGGAAAATGGTGTTTAATGGACCTGAGGTTATTTTCACAGAGACATAAATTCTGGGGTTATTCTAATGTACAGCCAAGAATCGTAGGGATAAGGATATTTCTGCTTCCTGTATCTACTGCCCTGGGGTATCTTTGAAACATGAAAAATCATGAGAAAGAGCACATGCTCTGAAACAACTTGAAAGGATTTTCATTCTCAGAAAGTTGGGTTTCTCATGCAGAAAATCACCAGCAGGTCCACAGCAATAAAACTGAGTAAAAAAATAACTGCTAACAAAAGGTAAATGCTGGTTTTTGTACCCAGCAGTTTCTTTTAAAGTGATGTACCTCTTTGTTACTTCTCTGAAAGAATAATGACATTTTGGCGAAGAAATGGAATCTGTTTCCAAAGTATGAATTGAACACATTCAGTGTAAAAATTACATTAACTTGTAGCCAAATTCATTAAAGATACAAGATTCAAAATTATTAATTTGGCACACAAGCTTCTAATAATTCTATAGAAGTGGACTATCTGTGGGAAATTAGAACTTGAGCTCTATCCAGAAGGCAATTGCCAGCGGGAAAAAAAAAAGAAAACTGTATTCTGGCTGTCCAAGGCTGGAATTTTTTTCTGCACAAGCACAATAAATAGTTTTTGCTAGAAATAAAGAGACTGCCAAATCAACCTAGCTGAATAAAAAGTATGTTGTGCTTTACACATGGGAAAAGTTCTCCAGAACAGTTAATCCCTACGAAAACATTATCCCTGGATTATCACCAGTAGTACTTGCCTTCAGGCAGTTTTCAGTTATTTGTTTCCATTTTCTATACATGTACCCAGTGTTTTTATTTCCACATGACTGCTCATCTCAATCCTTTCTTTGCTCTTGTCTATTCTGGGCTCGTGCATGTGCATCTTACATGTTGCCAGAGTACTTTGGGCTATATTTACATTTCCAGATTCATAGAAATATTGTTCTACATATAATGCTGTGAAAGGCAGTATGTAGTCCTAAAAGGACCACTGATTTCTGTGGGGTGGCCCATGTCACTTCAAAGCACATCAGTGGACTAGAATACTTTGTGTCTTTTCTCCATCCCTTTTGTGTAGGCAGGATATAAAAATTCTGTGGTAGTCAGTCCTGTGTGTGGGTGGTGTGAGTGAGTTCACGTAGCTCCCTGGCTGAAGAAGCCTCACACAGGATTTATTGCCAGCACGTTGGTGCAATAAATGGTGCAGCTGGGTCAAGGGACAGCTGAAGTCGTGTTGCTATGCAGATAAGATGTCTTGGAGCCAAAAGAAAAACAAAGGGAGAAAGAAACTCTACAAGAAATGCAGTCCCTAGTTGCTGTGTAGATCACTCACTGTACAACCAAAGGAAGTGGTAACAGTTCATGTCACATCTACAGTGGAGTGGAGGCATTACAATGGAGGGTAAGAGTTTGACCAAAATGAGGATAGTTCCATTAATATAATCCATTATGGATGTGCTTTTTTAAATTGCCAGAACTCATTTATTGCATTAAAACCTGAATTCATGCTATCTTGCTATCCTAAATTCACAAATTGCAATGCAATGAAAAAATAAATGTTTTCCTCCTAAAGGAACAAAGTACCCTCCTTCTTCCTGGAGTGCACCAGAAGGTGCAGCCTTGGCATCTCCAAACTCCTATACAATCCTGTCAGGCATGAGAAATCTTTAGACACATTCCCATCTTTTTCTTAACCATAATGTTCTTTCCTTCTCAGCTAGCTCATATCCTGCTTCCCTAGGACACTAGCTAGATGAGTGGTGAAGCCTGATGGGATGTCTGTACCTCTGTTCTCTTCTTTTCCAGCTTTTGAATTTCTGCAAATTTGGCTTTGTGACTTCAGCATATTGAGAAGCTTGCTGTTAGTTGTGCTCATTCAGCCTGTCACTAGGGCTCGGTCATTTTATTTTCATTTGTCTCTCTCCTTACTTCAAGACAAGGGCAGTCCAATATCAAAAAGCCAGCCCAATCCTTTATGCAAAGAAGAACCTTATAGCTGGAAACCTTTCTAAATAATTAGCCTACAAGCTCTGGCAAGATGCTGCATAGCAAAGCAAAATTAGTGGACATAATTAAGTGTTTGTTATTCACTGTTAATGGTGCTGAGAAACACTTGAGAAAAGGAACTATCCAGACTCTATTACCTGAACTAAAATGAAATGTGTCCAGAAAGATTTTTGAAATGCCTTCATTTTAATCTTTAAGCATATACATTTCTAATTTATAAAAGCAGAGTTTGGGTGGGGGACATTCTTTGTAATTTTTAAATTTTTAAAACTTCTTTTGGCAGCAATGCAAGTTACATACATATATACATATGGTATCGAACAGTACAGGCTTGAGAAATGAATGTAAATTTAAAAGAGAAAAAATTGAGGACGGGTAAGGGTAAACTTGCTGTACACTTTCGAAGATTTAAAATTACATTTATTCTTATAAACCTAAGGGGTTTAAAAATTAAGACAGATGATGAAGATTATGTTGGCAGGAGGACATTATCTAGATTAGCCATTCCATATTTAAGGTTGTACATCTATAATAAAACACATGGTTGTGAGAAGACCTGCACTTGCAGCCTTTAGATAAGGTTGTAAATAAACAGATGAAATAGCCAATGGTGCTGTTCAAATCCATGGGAGATCTGACACCTTCTGAGGGACCAAGGTTTGGCTTGCATTTTGCCGGTTTCTTGTTTTATAACATATGAAAGTGCAAAAGAATGACAGATGGCTGTGTGGCTAATTTTTTTTGTGATGAAAATATGATCTTTTTTTTGTCTCTTGTATGGAAATTCCTTCTCTCTTGGTAACTCCCACAAGCAAATAAGCCATTACCAAGCTGTTCCTGAAGAGATAAACATAATATCTGGAAGCACAGAGAAGATGCTGGATTGGGCACTCCTGGGAGCTCCCATTCAAGCCATTGTGGGGTTTTTCAGTTCATTGGCCAAACAAATCAGATTACCACATTTGTTTAGCCAGATGGTCTTTCTAGTGTCATGAGGAAAGTGCAGTCAAAATACTATCCATAACTAGCACAAGGATTGTATTGGCAACTTAATGCAGAAAAGGAGTTACATTGCAGAAAATCCTTGTTGTGATGGTATCTGATGGCAATTTCCTTTTCTAACATGCAGATGAACTCAGCACCATCTCCAGGCATGGTTTGGGTAGGTGGAAGCTGTCATGCTGAGTAGAGCTACAGTTGGTTTCTAGATTGCAAGGTGGGAACACTAATCTATTAATATTAGAATCATTGAATCATAGCATTGGTTGTGTTGGAAGGAATCTTAAAGACCATCCAATTCCAACCTACCTGCCATGGGCAGGGATGCCATTCACTAGATCAGCTTGCTCAAAGCCTCATCCAACCTGGCCTTGAGCACTTCCAGGGATGAGACATCCACAGCTTCTCTGGGCAACCTGTGCCAGTGCCTCACCAACCTCATGGTAAAGAATTTCTTCCTAACATCTAATCTAAATCTGTCCTTATTCAGTTTAAAACCATTGCCCCTGTCCTGTTACAACCTGTCCATATAAAAAGTCCTTCTCCCTCCTATTTTAAAGCCTCCTTTAAGGTACTGAAAGGCTGCTATAAGGTCTCCCCAGCTCCTTCTCTTCTCCAGGCTGAGCAATCCCAATTATCTCAGCCTGTCTCCACAGGAGAGGTGCTCCAGCACTCTGAGCACCTTTGTGGCTTCCTCTGGACTTGCTGTTGACAGCTCCATGTCCTTCCTGTGATGGGGACCCAGAGCTGGATGTGACACTGCAGGTGGGGTGTGATGAGAGCAGAGCAGAGGGGCAGAATCCCCTCCCTGCCCTGCTGCCCGTGGGGCTCAAGGACACACTTGGCTTTGTGGGCTGTGGGCTCATGTTCAGCTTTTCAGGTATGAGAACCCCAAAGTTCTTCTCTGCAAGCTGCTCTCAGTGAGTTCTTCTCCCAGTCTGTGTTCGTATGTAGGATTGACTCAACCCGTGTGCAACACCTTGCACTTGACCTTAATGAACTTCATGAGGTTCTTTTGGGCCCGTTTCTCAAGTGTTTCCAGGTCCCTCTGGATGGTATCTCATCCTTCTTTTGTGTCTTCTATTAATCTCAGCCTGACCTGCTTGATATATCATCAAATCTTTATTTGTTTGTTTATTTTTCTAGCACTTGCCAACAAGAGTATTGTGTATATTTTGGGTTCATTGTATATATTTGGGTTCATTCTCTTTCTTCTCTTCTGCTCAATCCACTCTACAAACATTATTATTATCAGGTCTATCCTATGTAATTAAAAAATAAAAAGGAAACTATCTTTCCAACTAAACAGAAATTACATGAGATCCTTTTCCAAATGATCATTTGGTTAATTATGGCGTTATAAGGAAAATTCTCCCATAGGATGATCAAGCCCTGATTGGTTTCTAAGAATTTGCAGTGACTAGCTATTTGTGAACATTCAAATGTTGTATGACAATTTTGTGTAGCTTATAAAGTAGATTTTGTCCCAAAAGACCTTGAAAATTCCAGTATTATAAGAGAAATGCATGGGACTTGGCTACTAGTGGAGAGCAAAGGCACTTCCAGTGGGAAATAATCTCATTACAGGACAGATGTGTAAGAGACATGGTAGTAATCATTCTTGGAAAGAACCTATCTACCTATATCTAAAAAGTGCCAGTGAGCTGTTAGTTGTCTAGAACTGGGAAGAGGAATCCAGACCTTGGTAAGAGGTATTTGAGAGAAAAGCAATTTTGCATAGTAACAATAATAATTATTGTCGCACACAATTGCAAACTATCATATAGATTTTATAATGTTGTTTGGAACATATAACTATGTTTTATATCAAGATCTCATAATATTTTCTTAGCAAATGGTGAAAATCATAGAGATAATCCTACTTCACACATTCTTTATCTTTTTGTTGTTGTTAAATTCAAGTATCCACTGTGGTCGTTGAAAAGAATTTCTTCCCCTTTGGTGGAAACAAAATCAAATTCTCTGGCCTCAGATGAACAAAGGGAAATCAAGAGCTTAGATACATGGAAAAAATGTGCTTTTAGGCATCTGTAAATGATTTATTTGCTTAGCTTAGAGCATATTAATGCTGTGAAAAAAAAGTTTCTGACTTTTTGTCTGACTTTTTGTTGTTTCTGATGTTTTATTAGTTTTGTGATAATTACAATAATTACTTTAAAAGTCAAAACCCAGGAAATTCTAAATGAGAACAGTATAATTATAATATATAACCATAATAATGCTTCCTTCCATTCCTCACTTGGGTATTGTGATGCTTAATTAGTTAATGTTTGTACAGCAGTAAAATGCAAAACACCGTAAAAGTATTAAGCATTTTTCCTGTTTCAGTTCTTCAGTATAACCAATTATCTTTCATAAGGTTTTTAAAGGGGATAATTTAAAAAGATCTATGTAAACCAAACTGTATTTTATATCTGTCTTGCTGGGAGATGGAGTGGCAAATCAGTGTTTAATTGCATCAGTATTTCACATGAGCCTGCTGACACTGTGACAATGGATTTGGCCTAGAAATATTTGTTGATTATCATATTTCTGGGCCATGCAACAAAATTAAAGTGTTCTCATGGGAGCCAGAGACACAGCTGATGAAAATGAATAGAAAATGAGTGTCACAAGCTGACAAACCACCATACTTAGAAGGGAAAAAATCGTGAATAAATAGCATTCTGTTGAAATAAATAAAATCTTTTTGTCAAATATTTAGAATAGGAAAATCTGTTATTTCATCATTTTTCTGTACAGAGTTCAGTGAAGAAAAACAGTCTTTTGCCATGTATAAATATGCAATGTATAAATAACAAATGGAGCTAGAACTTAGGGAATGTGGCACTGTAGAGCAAAATACGAGATTTTAAATTATCTTTAGGTCAGAGAAGTCCTGAAGAAGATCTGTGTGTCAAAATAACACACTGTAAGAATCAATCTGGGTTGGAGGTAGAAATAGACATAAATTTTCAGGAGATTACTTGCACCTTTGGGGGTGATATGCAGAGTCTGTCATTTAAAATCCACAGCATCCTCCAATAAATCATTATTTAGTCACCCTTATCTCTGCCACTGAGCTTCAGCACAGAGTCAAGGGTTGGGATTAATTTTGCCATATGAAGGCTAGTTTGTTATTTGGGCTGCACTAGAGTCAGTGGAAAGACACAGGTAGTTCCATGGGATTATTCATTTTGTCTGACTCACGCAGAACCACCTTTGTTTCGTTAATAGTTGCTGGACCAAAGGAGAGTTCTCAAAGGAATTAATCTGACCATAAACCTTTATTTTTGAAAGAAATTGATGATGCTATGAAAGCAGCATTCTCCTTTCACTATAGAGGGATTCTCATGTTTCGTATCTGTCTTTTAGACCTAGACAACTTGGATGCAAATTAACTAGATAAATTGCATGAGGAGCATGGGCTCACCCCTCAACATGTTACATGCCAGCAATGCAGAAAATACTGAAAATACTAAAGTACGTGTAGAAAGGGGCAGTTCTCATCATTGACTGGGGTCATTCTCAAGTTAATTTGTTTTGGTTTGGAGACCATTTTAGGTTCCCTTCTGCTGCTGGTACTGTAGAATTAAGAAGCTTAGGTTGTAATCTGCATGTTTCTGTGAGCACATGTGTCACGGTGTGACTTGGGTTTTGCCAATTTTATTATATTTAATTTCTTTTAGAGATACGAGTTAGGAGCAGAGACAAGGCAGGCTTAAAACTTTAAAGGGTATAAGAAGAAATTTATTAATAACACAAAAAAGAATTCAGAATAAAATTTCTAGATTATTCCCTCCTTCCCCTTCCTTCATTCCACATTTCTTAACAACAACATACAGAAAACACTTCAGTAAGTTACCTACTTAAATAATCATTTCAGTTCTCTCTAGAAAGAAAAGTTCCTTTTTTGATTTAGGCTTAGAGGGTGTTTCACTTTCATAATCTACATCCACCCGGGAAATACTGCAGATTATGACTCTCCTCTCATCTCCACAGTCCTTCCAGAGCTGTGCTATGGGTCATGTTACACACTTGGGGTACTTCTTTTAAAGGCAAGCTGCTGAAAAACAAATTTCTCTTCATGTCTTTTTCTCTTAAATGTCTCTGTCCATATTTCCAGTCCCAAAACAAGGAGCCCCATTTCCTCAAAGAAAAAAGGTCTTCTTTTCAAGCACTTAAACCCCCCCAAGTATATTTCACAGTTTAAAGGAATTTTAGTGTAGTCACAGTCCCCTTATAGCCCACAGAAAAGAGTTTCAGCTACTTAACAGTGGCAACTCTTCAATCTCTTCCCATCTGGAAACTTAGCTTCCATTTCACTGACTTCAGTAGAAATTCCGCTTCATTCCTCTCATTCCGGGGAGCTCAGGAGATCCAGAGTCTCATTCAGGCATGGTCAGCTGGAGGCCTGTCCTCTTAGAACGGGGGGGAGAAGGGAGAGCCTTTGGTGGCTCCCCCATCCCCGCCTCGGCCACGCCGCGTGGAGAGGGGAGCCGAGCCGAGCCGAGCCGAGCCGGGCAGAGCCGAGCCGGGCCGAGCCGAGATGAGCCGAGCCGAGCCGAGCCGGGGCCGAGCCGGGGCCAAGCCGGGGCCGGGCCCTGCCGGGGCCAAGACGTGCTGGGGCCCTGGCCACAGCCCACCTTACCCTTCTGAGGCCGGGAGCCAAAAGAGAGCGGCCCACCCCATGTGGGGTTTATGAAAATGTGATTTATGCAAACAAAACAACTCTCTCCTTGGCCACCTGGGATGCCAACCACCAGATGAGCCCTGCGACTGGTCCCCGCAGCCCACAGGGGAAGCTCCCAGAGCGGGGACAGCCCCTCCGCTCCCCCCGGCGGCTCCGCTCCCACCCTTCCATGTGCAACCAGCACAACATGGATCTGTCAAATGCAGATTAAAACAGGTACGTTTTCAAGCAAAGATGGAGTGCTAAGCAGTTGGCTTTAGATCCACACTGACACTTGGATCAATGCTTTTTAAAATAAGAGTTAATGAAAGCAGATGTAGAAAATAAGAAGTCCCAGTTCTATAAAGGCGGTAAAAGTTTTGCAGTTGATTTTTGTGGCTCTATTATTTCACCTATTAAATGAAATGAAGATTGGCCTATTTTACTGGTAATCATATGACGGTTAAAATACTGGGATAATCAATATGTAAAAAAAATCATAATGAAATATTGACTCTTGCTTTTTTAGCCTGTCTCTATTACTTGGGTCAGGCCAGTTGGATTTGTATTCAAAACTGTATTTTGCTAGAAAGAATTTTTCTAATCTAATGGTGCCACTTACTCCTCTCCCAGATGATTTATAACATCCTCTTTTAGCAGGCAAAGGCTTTCCACTTTTGAAACCGCGAGAATTTCCATTACTGCATTTACATGAGCCTCAGCTGCTGCTAAGCAACAGGGCTGTTACCTGCCAAAGCCTGGAGTTAAATCCCAGATCTGTAAAGAGGATGGATAGAAACACAGATGTATAATATACTTAAAATAACAAGTGAGGAATGTGGTTTTGGAAATGTGTAGAAATGTGGAGGTATAAGAGGAATACAATTCCATTCTAGAGATATGTGAATAAGGGTGATATAATGTTTTAGAGAAAGTTAAGAAAATCAATCAGTTTATTGTATTTTGGTGATTTGTTCTTGAAAACACACTGTAGTCAGGTTGGTTTTGCTTTGCCAAACCTTAGCAAGAAGTGTTAGGTGTATATGCAATGTTGGATAGTGGGGAATAAGGAATAGAGAGAACATCACCAAGAAAATTTAATTTAATGTAATTTAATGCATATAGTATTGCTAAATCATAGAATCATGGAATGGCCTGGGTTGAAGATCATCTACTTCCAACCAAATTTGATTCATAGTATTTCGCGTGGTGATTTTGCTTCTTCTTTTAGAGACAAATGTATTTATATTTGTATAAGAAATGAACCAAGTGCTTTTCAAAGGCTTTCTTTTCCAATGGTGTTTTTGGCTTCGGCTTTGGCTCAGTCGGGTGGGACTGTTTCTAAGAAATGGTTTGGGTGTTAGAAATGCTGTTGCAGTTAATGGAATTAGCATTTAAGTCCAAGGGTGCATGATCAGTAGTCAGTAGTATTGTACCAGCACAAGGTGTATGAGGGTCTTTACCTGCAAAATAGCCTGCATGGAGAACAGACCAGGAGAATAAATGGGAAGAGTAAAACACCAAGACTCCCAGAAGCCACAACCCAAATGCCAGCTGCCTTATTGTCAAGCCTTGGGTAACAGCAGACAGACTTCAAGGAGACATTTTGAAAAGGAGGAACTATCCTGCAGTGGGAAGAACGTGTAATGCTGGTTGCTACAAAATTGTAATTGGTAACGGGCAACATCCACTGCTTGAAGTGAAGTCCCACTCTGCCTTTGTACCTTGGTACACTGAAGAAAGAGGTACCATGAAGGCTGCAGTTCAACTGACAGGACAGGCAAATGAATTGGCATGGTGTTAACACTAGAAAGACAGATTTTGTAGGACAGAGAAAGTTTTCAATAAACAAGTTCAAACTGTGTGGACAGTGAAAGTGGCAGATTTTCATTATATTCAACGGAAGCAAAAGTTCTTTATTCTGCTCTAAAATTTGTTTATATGTTTTCCTAGTTTTGAAGGCATTTTATAATTCTTTAAGGCATTCCCTCCTCTAGAATAACACTATATGCCAATTAACACACTTAACTGTCTTTATTAAAGCATTTAAGGGAAGTTTCCTACAAAATGATTACACTTTCCTGCACTTCAAGACAGAGAATACTTCAAGATGAGAATATAACATCATAACATATCATTTTAGCCAGGCAGTTGATGCAATAAATTCCTTATTCTTTAGTTCTCTTGGTTGTCTTGAAACCAAGGTATATACATATATACATATATACATATATACATAGGAATATTGTTGTAAGAGACAAAGCATTTTCACATATATTGCTTGTACTTTGGTACACACTGCTTTAGTAACAAAACTGTTGAAATGAGGCAACAAAACTGTTGTGGCATTTGGGGCAAAATATTTAAACTGTGAAAAACATTGAAGCAAAATTCTATGCAGAAAAAAGATTCACATTTATAGCTGCGCACAATAAGATTAAAAAAATGGATTTTTAACATAGTTCAAAAAATTAGGATTAGTTTATTTTTTTATAATAAAACCATGCTGTATTTTTAGAAAAAAAAGTGGCAAATGACATGGGAAAAAGTGACATACCAAAATTCAGATTATATCAATGGTTCAGTCTGACAGGACAAATTTTTTTTCTTTAGCACTCAGGTAACTGCCCAATTTATCTATAGTTCTTCTTTCAGCATCACTAGTGTGAAGTCTGAAATGTATCCATTGCTATTTATGTATTTACAGTGTTCTGGGGAAGAGTCAACACTGTGTATTCTTTCCTTACCTCTCAGAGGTGTCTGATGGGGTAGGTGGACGTCTGTGTAAAGATAATCTTGTTAATACTATTTCCTTGACTTTCCAAACAATCTAGCAAAGACCTTCACCAGACTGAAATTTGTGTCTCCTAGATTTTTTTATATAAAAGTTATTCAAAAGAGATAAAAATTCTCCCTAGAATCACCAAGAACAAGAATATCTCTTCTGAGTGTAGAACAACTTTGAGAAACAAGTCCACCTCAGATAACCCCAGGCTTTCAACTCCTCACTCTAACATCTATACAGGGTCTTTAACTGGATTTTCTGGATTTCTGTGCTTCACAATACTTTATTACTTTTTTTACAATATTATGTCAATACTCTTTTGAAGGGCAGTGTATTCTTAACCTTAACTTTTTTTTCTTTCCTAAGGATTTGCTTAAGGTTGTAAGGAGAGTCAATGGCTCTCTCATTTGAAAATCTTACTGCTGTTCTCAGAGCAGTAATTGCTATCTCACAGAGTATTGCTACCTTTTTCTTTTCTCGTGTGTATTATGATTCATTATGAAGGATCATATTACTTCTTAAATGGCAGCACCTGAAGGTGCCAACCTGAAGTGCTTGGAATAAAGAGATTGTGTCATCAGCACCAGTGGAGAAAAACCATGGGAAGAAAAATAAATCTCTAAATATTTTGATATTCCTCATGCTATCACTTCCAAGAAATGTTCTCACCTGCACTCACATGTTTTAACTTAGCTGAAGGAATTTGAGCTAATGTACCCATGGAGAAGTTGAAATACGAATTGAAATAGGACCATGCGTCTTGTAAGCGCACAAAAAAATAAATAAAAAAAAAAAAAAAAAAAAAAAAAAAAAAAGAGCCAAGAAAATCATGTAGACATGGTGGTTAGGGACATGATTTAGTCATGGTCTTGCAGAGTTAGGTTAATAGTTGGACTTAATGATCTTAAGGGTTACTCCCAAAGTAAATGATTCTGTGATTCCATAAAAACCACATCTGGATGACATCAGTCAAGGGAGCATGTAATCATCCTTTCCAGTAGGACTGTTGGAATGGAGGAACTGTGTCTTTGGGTTAACTATCTAAGAGAATGAATCTGTTAATCTGTCTGATTTTGGATGAGAGCAACACCTGCTCTGGCATTGGGAAGTTGTGTTTGCCAATGGTTGTGCTGGCAGCTGTGCTCACCATGACCCCATCTGGGACTCCTTGGGACACAGGGGTTGTGCTGTCACTCCTGAACCAGCAGCTTTTGAAGCTGGGACCATAGGGCAGGTCCAGAAGGAGCGGGTAGCCAGTTCTTATCTTCCTCTTGTATGTAAGAGAATCCTTCTAGCAAGGCTTACTGATGTCAGTGAGCTGTCCCTCCACCATGTGCAAGATAGTTGTTATTTTCCCTTGCACTGCTGGTGGAGGGCTCAACACGTTGTGTGTAATCAATAATTTATGTGAGCAGTGGCTATTCTCCATGTAAGCCTTATTTTTTTACATGTCAGAGTGCAGTTTATTGCAGCATCTGTGCTTGGGTTTCATCTCTTTTTCTCTGTGCCAACATGAGAGAAGATCATCCTTTGTCTGCCTTTGCCAAGGAAAAGGGACTCAGGATGGATGATAAGATAAGGTCTGTGAGTTAAGCATCCCTCTGCAACACTCAGAATTCAGAAGTGAAATCCAGGTGCTGACAGTCTGTCTCAAAGAAATGAAGCACTTCCACATCAAGAGCTGTGATTTGCTCTAGTGGGCTAATTTGGGAAAAGGAGCGTGAACAGCCTGTATAGATAAAGAGCACTTTTGGGAAGAATTTGCGCAAACAGCATGTCCACAGGAGATCCTGGGTGTACCAGCATAACAGAGATGTTAAAGAAAAAAAAATTACAATTAACCTAAATGGATAGATTCAAGAGGAAATATATTTTTCCTTTTTTCTTCACACAAGGTGTGTTTCTAGGTGCCTGCTCAATGGGATGGTCAGCTTAATCACTTGCACCAATAGTTTCAGGGGAGAGCTGATTCTCCAATGAAAAATGTCGAGGAAGAGGGGGTTTAGATCTAACAGTGGTCTCAGGAAGCACAACATCCCATGACCCATGCTGAGGGTGGCTGTGTCTGTCAGTTTTTGATTCCCAGGATGGAGAGCTCTTCCTAGAACAGGGCAAATCAAACCTTTCCACAAAAGCAGTGTCTCTGACTCCATTAGAGCACCTAAAGTAGTGCCTTGAAGTATACTGAGGCTTGAGATGCAATCTTATCACCACTGGAAAGTATTATTTCAACGTTTCTAAGCTCCCATTAAGGTCCCCTTGACACTTGGTATTAATGTGGTTTTGTCAGTCTCCCTCAAGCTCTCCTCTGTTATGCTGAGCAAAGGCAGCAGTGCTGGGCTGGGCTATGGCAGAGCTGCTGGCCAAGGTCCCTGGTTGGGCCCAGAGCTGGTCTGTGATATCTGTTTGGGCAATATTTGCTGTCTCCTTTCTTGAGAAAATGAAGACAATGTGATTGAGCTGAGTGCATGATTGCAACCTTCTGATGTATCAGATAATTTACATGGGCACTCAGTTGTGAGATACAATGATGAGTTTCTCTGAGCCTGATGCTCAAGAGGTTATTTGTCCCCTGTTAGCAAGTTTAATAGCTTGTTCAATATCATACTTAATAATGAAACTAAATTATTAACGATTTCAATAAAGTATTTGATATTAACCAATTAAGATTATGAAGCCTACGGAAGCAATCAAGTACTTGTTTCTCTGCCATTCTATTAATAATTTAAAACAAGATAAAATGTATTACATTATTTTTGTCTTATCATTAGGATTTTAAATTTATTGCTTAAACCATAGTAGGTTATGATTAGTAGCTGTACATATAGACCTTGATAAACCTCCATGTCTATTATAAGTTTGTAATTCAAGGCTTCAGGTATGCCCTGCAGACTATTTTCATGTCTTTTCAGTTGTGATATATCCTGTAACTCTCCAGTGATGTGATAGAGTGATTATGTGTGGAAGAGGTTTTCATTAATAAAGGCAGTAGCTCTTTTAACATAACTGCTTTTACTCAAATGGCTGCATGTTTTAGAAGCATTGTTAGATTGACATTTGTTTGGGATTCATGTCTGATTTCTGAGGAATGACCAGTTCAGTGCCTCAGACAGCATCATGCATGTTCATTGCTTCCAGTCATGAAGCAACAGATGAAGTCCAATGACTTCTCTCCCCATATTCTCCATTGGTGATATCTTGAGCAGCATCACTCAGTTCACTACTTGATGAACTGTATAGCTTGTATTAGAAAATAACTGCTGAGAAAAGCAGTATAATTAGGGCATAAATAGAGACAATATTGGCAGGTAATATCAATAATCACTAGAAACCATGAGCTTGCTAAATGACTTTTTTTGCATGACAGCTGAGTTTAATGGGTGCTTCACTACAATATCTCAGTTTTATTAGCAGAGAATAATATTTATTCTTTGCATTGACAGACCAACTCTGTTAGTCTCCATGTAAATTCAAGTGGTTGAAAGTTTGTGATGAAGGAGACTGGACTGTTTACTGCATCACTTGTCCATTACTATCACATCACAAGTGCACTTCCCTCTTTGTAAAAGTAACCAAATGATCTTTTCTCAGGTTAGATCACTGAAATAATCTTCTTTGTTTCTACTTTGGGATGATAAGCTTTAAATGAGGTTTGGGGGGGTTAGGGCTTTCCATTTGCCTGCTGTTCCCAGCTACTGGCGACTGTATTGGAATTAAGTCTCTAGAGTTAAGCTGTTAATGCCAATAAATGATCGATTTATTATCACTCTTTGGAAATGAGTTTATCATAGGAGGGAGCTGAAATCTCTCTGTTGTAGAGTGAAGGGGACAGGGTCTCAGTTACAAAACAAAACAAAACAAACAAAAACAAAAAACAACAACAACAGCAAAAACAAACAAAAAACAAAAAAAAAAAAAAAAAAACAACAAAAAAAAACAACAACAACAAAAAAAAACCCAAAAACCAAAAAACCCAACCTAATATAAAGCCTACAGATGAGAGAGGGATAATGCCAAGTCTTGGTGCAGGCAGCAGAACAGCCCTCGGTGGGGAATGACGGGCACTGATCCGAGCAGTGGCACAGGAGCAGAGGTCCCAGCTGCTCCCTGTGGGAAGGTTTTCCTCCTGCCCTGTTCCCTCAGTGTTCCTCTGGATGGCTGTGCAGGACTGATTTTAATATTCCCATTAACATCTAAAATGCCATGTTGCTGTTTCAGATCAGGTTGGAGAGAGGATTTTTAAGGAGGATAAGCTGTTCAGGAAAAAAACCTGTTCTACATGGAGGAGCTCTTGACTACACAGCCTGGCTGTGCTCAGGGACTGGATGCTCTGGGGACGTGGTTTGCAGAATGAGCTGTGTAATCTGGGTTCATATCAGCAGCACAAGTCAAAACTGGGCTCCCAATTGTAGCACCTTTTAAAATGAAGAGCTTTTAAAATGCAAAATGCAAGAAATTTATGTACGGGAGAGTCTAGGTTAAAGTATACTTGAAGAAGTAGTTCTACTTAACGCTGAAAAAGCCTTTGGGATACAATCCCATTTCATCCAACCTGTTTGCAAATTAATTATGCTAAGCAGGCTTTTTAATTACATTGCTTGAAGGAAGAGCAGCAGAACATGTAAATTCCATAAGAGAGAAAGGAAAAAAGTTTCCACTGCCAATTGGGGAGCTAAATTTGACAAAGGCAGCTGAACCATGACAGGGCAGAGTGTGATTATTTTAAATGAAATCTAGAGAAACCCCTGAATTCCTCATTTTTGTTTTTGTCAATGTCCTGCAGTGCTCAGTTGTCTCACACTGGGCATGACATTTTTCCAGAGTTTTAAGACTTTCCTTTATGCAGCTTTTGACAGGGATGCAATAGCCTGTGGCAAGTTAAAGCACTTAGTTCTTGCCTGGGGAGGAATCCAGGATAATGTCAGACTTAGAGCACAGTGGAGGTTTCCACAGTGTGCTCAAGTGTTTGTTGTGAGAAAGCCAACCAAGAAGTGCCAGGTGCTCCTCGTGTGGCATCCACCACCACCATCTAGTGGTGGTTACCCTCCAGCCTGATGGATAACTGCTTGGAGAGTGCTATCAGAATTATCCTGGAAGTGGGAAAATTCTCACCTGGGCCTATTCTACCTCAATACATTTCTGCATCATTTATTTGTTTACTTAGTGAAAACATTAAAAAATTCTGTAGGGAAATCTGTCCCTGTGTAACAGCTGGAGAGGCCATGTGAATGATCAGTATAGAATGAAAAATGTCACATGAAAGAACACTGGTATTTATAAGATATTGCTGAATGCAAAATACTTGCAAATGTGACTCTTGAATGTCATGTATACAGTTCTAAAAGCAAGTGGAGAAGTTTTAAAAGGAAAATACTTTGAAAAATCCAAACAAAACCCATGACTCCCTTTTTGGCATGTTTCTTATTCTGAGCAGTTTAATCAACACTGGTAAAGAAGAAGTATTTAAACCCATCATTTTTAACTCTATACTATTCTTTTTAGACACATACTTGATTTGTCATTTTCACAAACAAATAATCTTCAGACAATCTGACTATTGCACATAAAAGTACTGTGCTTTATATAATAGGATCAAGAGCACACTGGTCAAGACAGGACCCAAAATATCCATGCAAAATGTCCATAAAATGCTTCAAGAGTCTCTCCAGGTTACAAAAGATTGTGTTCAAGTTACTTAACTTTGTCCCGTTGGAGTCCAAACCAGGTATACATTGGGCACCTGCAGCGACCACCACCTGAGAGGAGAATTCATCCCACCTATTCCAAACATCCTCCTAGTTTAAGAAGAACAATCTCCTATTGGAGGTGACTGTTTCTCTTCAGTTACTGTTGAGGAAAGCTTGATAAGTAACTGAGATGAAATACCTGGGTTTGGAACAGATAAAGTCAGATAAATTTTGTCCAAAAAACAAAGATGCAGCTGTTAGAGAAAAAGAAAAGAAAAAAAAAACATCATTTACTCTTATGAATCAAAACTGAATTTTTAAATCTGGTCGTTATTTTAAAAAAAGAAATAACTAAAAACAAAAACAAAACCAACAACAACAAAAACTCCAAATAATATTTTTTCTTTTTAGTTAAACATAGAAACCAGAGCTTTCTGTTCTGATATGCAGTTGGGAGGATTTGTCTTGCAAACTGTAAAATAATCTCTTCTCTCATCTCCTGAGGTGAATGTCAGGTATTTCACATGGAGTTTGGAAATCCAGACCTTTCTCTTATTGTAAAGAAAAGGCTTTGAAAAGGCAGCAGTAAGGAATTCTGTTTGCTCATCATTTATGAGTAGACCCTTTATTCCAATCATGTGAATTCCAGCTTTAACCTCTCCCCACACCACACTTCTCAATTGGCAAGTTTCTGTGACCCTGGAGAGGGACCCTGGGCTGAAGGGTGGGCCAGTGATATGTGGCCAGGCTGTTTCTGCAGCCCTGGTGCCCTCTGTGACCCCCTTGGGAGACAGAGTGAGACCAGCAGTGCATATCTTAAATTCTTAATGGACCAAGATGTGAGAACCAGCTCCACAGGGCCAAAGACCCATGCCAAGGTCATCTTCTGCACTGTCATCCTCTAGGCTTGTTCAGAGCACTTTGTCCTTCTCAGTGTCTTTTTTGAGGCCATGATTTGCTCTCTGCCTTCCTTCCCTGGCTGCACGTGTCTGCCCTTTCCTCTGCTGGTCCTGGCTTTGTGCTGCTCTTGTTGGAAGGAGCAGGGAGCAGCTCTGGGCCAGTGAGGGCTGGTGTTGTGCTGGCACTTCCGTGGAACCACCAGCTGGGCAGCTGGCCCTTGGTCTGAGTTCAAGGCAGCAAAGTCACCACAGTCTCTTTGAACTGTTTTTTGCTATCTTTATCCTCTGTTCACCCACAAAGATTTATTACCCTTGAGATATATCAGGTTGACACTAATAGGAAATGAAGCTTTTTGGTAAGGGGGTAGAGATCCTCTGTCAAAGCCCAGTCAGTCCTTGACCTTCCTGCTTAGACTTTTTACAGGATTGCAGCTCTGTTGATATGTTATATTCTGCAGATACCACTGGCAATTAAACAAAGACCACCATCTCATTCTACATGGCTGCCAGACAGCTGTCAGATATTAATGACTGGAGTTTGCTATGAGCAGAGCTGGATTAAAACGGGTGACCTACATGTGAAAGACTTTGTATCTCATTTCCTCAAGCTATTCACCCCTAGACTTCTTTGAAATGTAATGCTGTTTCCTGGCTTGCTCTTATTAATCATGTTTACTGGTGTTTGCCTGCTTTAGTCAGTGAAATGTCTGGGATCGATATTTCATGGTCCTCTTTCTTGGATCACACACAATTTCTACCCATCCTAACTTTTATTCATTCTGATTGACCTTAAGAGATCTGTAAACAGGATAATAAACCAGAAGTAAGAAGATCAAAGATTTCTGCATCTAGGTCACTACTAGTAATCCAGTGGTGGTCATTAGAGCATATGCTTAGCAGCCGATGTAAATTCTTTCAATCCCTTTCCTTGTGGTCACAAGGTAAAATTGGCACTTTTGATGACTTCAGAGGATGTTTGGCTAATTAAGAAAAAATCTGTGAGCAAGAAAGGCATCTCTTCAGGATTCAACCCTGTTTTAGTAAGCTGCTTGGTGACTGCTATTGTTTCTTGTAAGATGGGAACCAAATAAAGAATCCAGTGTTGAAAAATTAAGATGCTCCAAGCTGTCAGTACAGTTTGGACCTGCCTTGCCCTGTGCTTCCATTCTGGGGGAAGATTGCTGGTGTGGGGGTCCTACAGAGCCTGCAGCTGCTGCACGTTTCCAGAGAACACTGAAGAAAAATAGGTTCTAGGCAGAGATCCAATGCAGGGATGTTGCCAGGGTTCAGGCTGCGTTTCAATCTGCTAGCATACGAATTTTCCAGACAGACTGGTTCAGCAGTGAGATGGTTCCACCCCAGCTCCTGGACAAAGGGAGTGAGACACATGACACTTACACGTGTAAGAGGCAGCTCTCGGTGCTGCAGAGCTGCTGCCAGACGCCAGATGCCGTGAAGGAACAGAGAAATGCTTTGAATTTTGTCATGCATACTTTTGGAAGGAGAGTGATGTTATTAGCAGCGAGATTGTCTCCTGAAATGGAAATACATAATTCAGTTTGTGGTTCAGTTAGTTCTATTAAAACTTTGTCTTAATTTCTGCTGTCAAAATATATTTCGAACAAAACCTTCAAGTTGAAGGCAGGAAAGATTAAATTGCTTTCAACTTTCTAAGCTAAACTGAAAAGAGATGATGGTGGAAGGGGCTCTTGAAGGTACAGCAGTGCTGGAGCCTCCTTGCATCCGCTCTCCAGGCAGGGAAGGACATGCCCACAGGATTTTGATGCAAGCTGAGGAACATGGGGCAACCTTCCTCCCAGTGTCATAAATGTTTCCAGTGAAAATGCTCACTCTTTGCAGGGCCTCAGAGCTCTGCCAGTTCCCTGAAGCTTCTTGGGATGCTGCCTAGCTTTTAGCAGCCCAGAAGTGTTGAGCAGCATCATATGCTGAGATGGTATGAAACTGGCCCCCCACTGTGGGAGCTCCTGGAAGGTCCTTCACACTTCATACTCTCCCTCACCTTTGGGCAATCTTTAAGTAAAGCTGAAACCCTGGCGTTAAACAGTGCAATGGAAAGCAACGAATGGCACAGTATTCAAATGTAAATGATTAAGTAAGTGGTTGGGACTTGTTCAGAAACATAACACAGGCATAAAAGCCTCATCTTAGCTCATCAGTTGGCCTTGGCATTTGTTACTAATGCCTAAAAGCAAAAAACCAACCTTTCCATCGAGTATTTGGAAGAAGATCAGATTCATGATCCAAAGTATTTGGAAACCAAGATCTCACCTGCTTTACATGGAAACTGTAATTCCTGGGCTTTTCAGAGCAGCCAGAAATTTGCCTTCCCTCTCAGAAGCGTGCTATTTGCTTTCATGGCTTGAGAGCTGTAGATGATTCAGATGTGGTAATTCTTCCCAATACCCAAATTTTAAAAATGCTGTTTCTCGTAGTTGTGTTTGGATTTCTCAGTAATCTTTGTGGGGAGAGTTCCGTGCTTCCACACCAAGCAGTGTGAATAACAGGTGGCTCCTCCCAATGTCTGCATGTTGTATAACTGATGTCTGCGTGTTGTATAACTGATTAGCACCCAAACAATGAGCTTTGCACTTTCTGGCATCAGTCCTGGGCATATTGTTCATGTGCTCTTTGACTGCAGTGCATGGGCAGCCACCCTGGTGCTCCTGGCACGTGTTATACAGACTGTGCCTCTCTGGGGACTCAGGCTGCAAATGCAGGATGATCCTTTATCTGGGAATCTGAGTTTTTGTAAAGCCTACTTAAAACAAATTCCATGCTGTTTTCACCTGATAGTCCCAAGCAGATGGATCCAAAAAGTAATAAAGTGATAGGTCAGGTATAAAAGCTGGTAGATGGCTTATTTATGTGTGATGGCACGAGCTCATTTGTTTTGTTGCTTGGTTTTGCAGGTTCTTTTGTGTCCACCCATGTGCGTAGGTTGTGGGATTAGATTGATGTCAGCAAAGCACTTTGGGATCACTCAGAGTTCTGTAGGTGTGAAAATAGCTCTTTTTAAAATTAAAAACCTGCTATTAAGTACACATCTTACAAATTAGCATAGCTGGCTACATGTACATATTGTTGTCTCTCCTGAGACAATGGGAATGTTGATATCTGTCGGGAAAAGTACAAACTGGTTTGCTGTGACTAGAAAATGTACATTGCCCTCTTATGAAAACAGCTCTGCTGCAAGAGAAACAGCCAAGGATACATTTCAGTTGAAAAGTCAACATATTCTGCCACTCTATAATTATGGCTCAGGTTAGTTGTTGCTTTAGACTGACATCTCAGTGTGCTCACAGGACAATACAACCAGATTTTTCCTATTTATGTACACAGGGTAGGGGAAAAAAACAACTTTTTTTTTCCCTTTGGCTCTGCAGTCATCCTGGATTTTAGTCATTTCATGAGTATGCTGAACAGTGGTGTCATTGTGTTGCTGTGACAGCTTCAGTTGTATTTCAGTTTCATGGCAGGTCTCAAACACATGATGCTCTGCCTCAAATTTACATTGCATTCAAGCTTCAGCATCACACCATCCCTTTTCCTCCTTGTAATTTCAGATCAGCACTTGAAATAGGTGGCTGTAGATTGCAGATATTTATGCATGCAACAGGACTGTTTTGTTAATTGGTAAATCTGGAAGGACTAGAGGTACATCATCAGTTTAAGACAGAATGAGGAAATAGCACTTTATATTTCAATTGAGAATTAAAATCTTACTCTTCACTGAGATATTCATGTGTTCAGCCTGTGGTCGTGCAAATCTTCATAAGCCCAAGAAATCACAAAGTTCTCACTTGGAATGGGATTTGGGTCGTGCCTACTATTGGGCTTTACAGCCCACCTTGGGATTAATCACCCCACTAAGAGGCAACATCTCTCTCACTGAGCAATAAGCATTGAACTGGTGTTTGTTGGGCTAAATGGGACAAACCATTTAAACACATCAGCTCACAAAAATATTTTTTGGTGGACAGTGCTAACAGAAGAAAAGATGGTGTATTCCCAGATTAGATGTGTAGGTCCTGTGGCACCAGTTGGATACTAGGACTTTTCCACAGCTGAGAGGGTTTCCAAAATGTACTGAATGAGAGAAGCCAGATATAAACATTTTTTAGGGTAGGGCTGGAAAAAGTATTGATGTTGACAGCAGGTAGGAGTGATTAAATTGGAGACCTTCTCTCTCTACCAGCAGGGCTTTATTTAGATTGAATTTAGACAATTTTCTTCATGAATAATCCGGACAGCTGTGAAAATCTACCTTTTTCAGTGCTTGCTGTGAGTATATGCTCTCTGTTTCCCAAATGATGAGAGCCAAAACCTTGACACGAGGAGTCTCCAGCTGACAGACTTTTGTGAAAATGTCATTCAGCTCTGGGAGCTTCCAAAGAGCTGGTGGTCTGCTGCCATTCCAACAGGAGAGACTGAGCTGTTGGAGGTGCAGGCTCTTGCCAATGCTTGTGTAAGGAAGGAAGAGCAGAGCTACCTCAGAAAGCAGTCTTTGATTGACATTCCTAAAATTCAGGGAATTAAAATACTGCTCCTAACTGATAATGGCGTCTTCTTGGGTGAGTGCTTAAAATGTTGAATTTGAGAGCTCTGGAGCTGTGGTTTAGGATTTTGCCTTTTTTCTCATGCAGTGTCTGTTCCCAGGGTCATAGCAGATGATGCTGCTAAATCTGCCCTGGCAGCTGGACTAGGTATCCTCTGGGCTCCATCCCGGGTGCAGCAAGAAATGCTAGTTTTGTGATTCCTAGTTGGACCCTAGACCCCAGCCTGGCACATAAGCGTGTCTGTATTTTGACAGCACTAAAAAGTACTGGCACCCATTAGCTTGGTAGGCTATTATTTTTCTTTAGACATGTTCTGTCCATATTTCAAGTTTCTTCTCTCCTATTTTTTAAGACTAGACGCAATTCTCTTGTGTTTCTTGCACAGTCAGTATTTGTTGCTTCCTCAGAGACTGGCTGCTTTGTAGAAGGTCATTTCCTGGGCATGTTTCACCCTTAGGTGTTTGGATGTCACTGAGGAAAGATGCAAAGAATTTTGAGATTTCTTTAGGAGGAAATCTGATTGTAAATTTAGTTCTGAAGATGCCGCCACCTCTTCATAAAGATCCCATGCTACAAGAAGGGGGAGGTTGCCCTGTTTTTGTAAGAACATGAACTCTAAATCAATTGAAATGCCAGCCCTGTCATATATTTTTAAATAAGATGTCACATGGTGTCTCTGTGAAACTCATTGCAATCTAGAGACAGCTGCCACAGAGAGTGGTTGTTCATTGAATGCCTCTTACAAATGGGTTATTAAATGTTTAGTCTTTCACCTCTAAAATCCTTTGATCACCAAGAAGACTCTAAGATAGGAGTGTGTTGGGAAAATGCAATAGAGGAAAAAATTCTGAAAAGTCCCCATGCTGGAGGAAAGGCCTACCTCTTACCTCTGTGTTAATAGCAAACAACTGAGAGAATGCTTTCTTGTTTAGTTCTCATCTTCTTGTGACTTTGGTTTTGATGTTTTTCATTTGTTTGAGAATTTAACACCTAGAATAAATTCATTGCATTTTATCTTTAATTACAACTGGTATGAAAAGTGAGTCCATCAAGTAAGTGTAAATATATGTTGTTGCTGTGCCTCTAAAAACACCTTGTCTCTAGAGAAAGCATTATTTGCAGTCAGCTCACAGAGGAGATATGAAAACTTGTGGATGTCAGGAACTGGGCTGTATCCCACAGCTGTAAACTTTAAAAGGCTGCTTTGGGAACTGGCTTCACCAAGAACAGTGTTCCTGGGAGGCTCCCTCTTGGCAAGCATAAACCAGAATCCTTTTGGAAAGCAGTTGGTAGCAAAATAGGTTGGCCATGATTGCACTGTTTATTGTTCAACCATTAATGTCTATACAGCTTTTTAATCATCTTCATTGACTGTGGGGCACAAGAGTATTAAGGATGATGCAGTGTGCTGCTCTCACAAGATAAGAGTGAACTTCTCCAAAGGCACATATGACTAATCAAACCTCCTTAGAGTTCTCACCCCAATACCAACCTCTTTTTTTTGCCATTATTTTTGTTATTGTGTTCTTGTGTGCTTGCAAAGGACTGAGTAGTTGTTGCTGTGTATTCATGAAACCCTACAATCTGATTTATTTAACATGTTTACCAGAATACTTGGAGTGGGGAGTGGGACACAAATCTATTACTCATATTCATTAATCAGCATGGAAAAGCAACAGTTGCTCCCCAGTGTGAGATAGTTACTATAATTGTAGTGCTGGGTAGTTCAAATTGCATCACTCTACATTTTTGAGCGTGTTTTTGAGGTAATGTTTATTAATGGGAAACACTGATGATGATACATCCCTCTGGCTACGCTTTTCCATGTCTATAAATAGATCTTGTATTTTGCTACTTGCAACATTATTTAGTTGGACTTTCAGGTTTTTAGAGATTTTTTTTACAAAAATGATGGGAAAAGTTCAAAAAGATCTGATTTTGAAAAGAAATTTCATTCACCACTCCAGTGAAGATGTCAGGTTTACATTTGTCAGGCTCAGAATTTTATGCACAACTGAAGTGGTGCAGGGATCTTCAGCTAGTCTGGTGCACAGAGGGAAACTTAATCCAAAGGAAAACATGTAGCTACATTAAGCTTCTGTGATAAATAAAGCAGCAAAGAATCAGCATCAGGGAAGTGTATTGCTTAAGTGCTTTTTGTTGTGTCTTCCTTTCAGATAACTCTCAATTATGTTATTGAAACTTCAGGCACTGTAATGATGTTAAATACTGCATGCAATGAGATATCCTGGTGTTGGAAGAACGGGCATGGATAGTAGCTTTCTTTTAAGAATGCATATTGATGCTTTTTTTGTGAGTATAGTTTTTCTCACTTCTTAGAAAAAGATAATTTTTAATTAAAGGTAACTCATTCTCTGCAGATTTTAAAATGTAACTTATCTTTTTATCCTACCTATCCCTTTGTATGGTCTTACTGCACTCTAGTGTTAAGTTTTTCACAGACTAAGTATATGAATAATTATAAGATCTTGAAGGAACCAAGTGACAGGTGAGCTGGTTGACTTTTCTGTAATAGAAGAGGTTACTCTATTCATAGATCTTTTGCATCAGTGGTAGTTTAATCATGGGGAAAAGGAGCTGAAATTCAAAGTTACTATGCACTGAAGGATTTAAGGTTGCATCAGCAGGCAAATGCAGAAAAGGAGGCAATCTTGCCTCTCACTTGCAGTGCTCTAAGTCAAAAAGAAGCATGTTCCAGTTCATAATAATAGGTTTATGGATTTCCCTAAAATAAGCCCTTGTGATCATGTCTGATACCTGGATGAGTGGACAAACCCATAGAAACCCACTGGAAGCTGGGTTAGAAAGTTACCCTGATACAAAGTTACTGAGGAAACAGAATCTGTGGGTAATTTTCCCTCTCCAGAGATGCAGTTCATGGAATATCACAAAAATCTGCAACCCCCAAGAGCTGACTGGAGTTGATTGGGATGAAATCTGGGAGGAACTCTACTCTGTGGATGACACTGACTTTTTTAGCTGGTCTCTTCCCTAAAAGGGAGACACCTTTGGGAACCAACCAGTACTGAATATCACTAGTATCAATATCCATATTTTGTCTCCACTGGCTGAGCACAGCCAGTAGCAGCACAGCAGCAGCAATTTCAGGGAGATGGCATCGCCATGTGAAAGCAGTTATCCATATGGCCCACAGGGAGGTTTTCTACATCTCTTTCTGCAGGGAGAGAAGAACACAAATGATAGAAAAAATAAATCATGTATGATGAGGATTTTCCCTTCTTGCACCATTTTAGACAAGGAGCAAGAGTATGATGTTCCTTTTTATGATTCCAGACATCCTTTGAAAGTCTTTATTCAAGACATCTTCCCCTTAGGGGAGCTGCTCTGTGGGGCTGGAGCCAAGTGTACCTGAGAGCTGTCATTGTTGAATAGCTGTGGTTTATTCTAGACCTGCCTGTACAGCTTCTTAATTCCCAGAGGATGACACAATGGGTTGCACCATTCCTATCTGCTTCCCCACCCTTGTGAAAATCCTTTCAAGTCACAAATAAAAGTCTTCCAGCCTCCTTGTGCTGTGTTTTCCTCTTTCTTTACATGTTGAGCTTTAGGTGTTATCCAAATGCTGCTCAACCAAGATTCTTAGATACTGTGACTGTCAATAAAAGCAATAGTTATCCATGTGGAACTGCAAATGTGCACAGCACTTCATGTAAATTAAAGTGGGTTTTCTTAAACATCAGTGAGTTCAACAGTATTGTCCCGTTTCTAAACAAGAACTGATTTAGTCCATTCCCTTGATATATGTCTCTTTATAGATATACACATACAGATTGTCTAGATGTATGTATAGGTATAGATGCATGATCCCTTGCACTAGAATGCTAGTATTTCAAGGTTTTTATATCCTGTTGGGCTTGTAAGTCTTGGCCTTGACCTTTGAAAAGGATTATGTTTTTTGAGAAGGATAGATATGGACAAAAATATATTATCTTGAAAAGCTGTCTTCTTAAAACTGCACTGTGGTAAAAGACTATTTTTTTATTAATATTAGTCTCCATAAGAAAAGAATTTGAAGGGTTACAGGGATGAATCTCATAGGCTGTACAGACTTTTTGCAAGACTACCTGGAAAACCTATCTGGTCTCAGCTTCATTGCAGAAGCAAAGCTTTAAGACAGACCTTGTAGCAGCTAGAAACACAGGCTGGATTTTAAATGATTCAAAACTTCATTTCAATACAGTTCCTCTGTGAGTTGGTGGATTGCTTTAAAACTCAGTACTGAAAATAAAAGTCAATAGGATATGCCTAGGGACAACAGGGAAAAAACAACCAAGTTGTTGCCCACCTGTCTCTTCTGTGTTGTGTCAACTATTGCTGCTTTTGCTGCCATCCTTCTCAACTCTCCCCTTTGACTTTGGTGTCCATTCCATTCCCTTACCTCTTCTCCCTTTTGGGAAGTATCAGTTCTCTGATAAGCCCAGCTACAGCCATTTCCTTCTCTTCCTGCAGGTTCCTTTCTGCAGTACCAGGCTATAACAACTCCATATGTAGAGGAATTTTAGGAGGACACATTACATAAGTAAATGAGACAGTCAGATATTTCAGGCACAAGTATTTTTTTTCTGTAGTTCCATCTGTATATTCATGAGATGGTTGTCTCAGACTTTAGTGACTCGTGTTTCAAATCCCTTTTTGACTGGAAATGGCACCTACTGTTGCTTCTGTAGTCCTGTTCTTTTGGGAAATGTGCACTAAGGACTTCACAACACAGCAGGCATAGCATTCAAGTTAATACTCTGAAGCTTAGGAACTAAAACTCACTGGGAAAATAAAATCTCTTTCAGAAATGAAAAGAAGTCAGGTGATCTTTACTCGGGGGGGAGAAAAAAAAAAGGAAGGAAAAAAGGATATTTCCCAGTGTATCCTCCATTTGGCATGTTCCCAGATTCCTGGAGAGATAACATGGTGTCAAGACAAGGAAGCTGTAATTAGGCCAGGATATAGACACAATACAGCAGGATCCTGATAGCCCTGTGCTGTCACTGACCTTGGGGTAGTGGAAGACTGTGCCAGACTTAAAACAAATAAAGTGTTCCAGTGCTGCTGCTCAGTTAAGGAAGATCAAAGAGAAATAACATTTAATCAGTGGTAGTTGTGGCGTTAAGCACTAGCAATACTAATTGTTTTGATGAGAATTCTCCCTGAAGATTTTTTTTTTATTAGCACTGAGTAATAGCTGAGCTGCTAGTGTATTGACCTATAGCACTACTACAGCTCAATTAAGTTTCTTATTGTCCAAATCTAATCAGAGAAAAGCTGGGATTGAAAATCAATTCATTTCCTGCTAGTTAATGACTAATTCCCCACAAATGTGAATATAAAGATTAACTTTTCAGATTGAGTGTTTTTTTAGAGGTAGACTGCCAGATGGGTGGTTGTGAAGAAGAAGCATTGCTCCTTTCTTCCCATCCATCTTCCTCCAATCTCTTGGTGTATTCTTGCTTTTTAGAGTCTTCTCTTCTCTTAGCCTGTGGTTTGTTCTTTTTCTCTGGTCTCTTAACTCATGTCTCACTCAACTGAAAGGAACTAGTATTGATAATTCATGGTCAGCTCCTAAATTCTCAAATATGTCTTCTCCATATTCTTCAAATGACCATTTCTGTCACCTGCAAGACAGAGCAGCTTGTCCCCAACCATTATGTAAGGGCTAGTCACAATCTTTGAGGTCTGGGTGAGACACAAACTCTTTGCTGTACAGTTTGGCCTGTACAAGTTGTGAATTTTCCTGGTGAACAGAAGAAGCTACATTTCTTGGCTCATCTAAATACTTCTTCTTTATGTAAAGAACTAACAGCTGTTTATAAACCTCCCCAAGTGTTTCTGCATGCACATGTGTTCACAGCACTAAAAATACATGAGCAAACATTCCTCAGCAAACATCCATGAACAAATATCCATGGGGTTTGGAAGCTCTCCCCAGTTCTTGCCAGCTCTGTGACTTCCACTGCTGCAGCATCTGAAATCATCACAAATCTTTTTTTTTTTTTGTATTTACCCTCCCAGTGCACCTCTGAGGCGGGGACAGTTCACAGATTTACGTGTGGAGAATTGAGTCTTGGATCTAAAGAGACATTTAGATTCTGGTCTTTGGTGGTCCACAAGATTATCCTCTCCCCATGGCTTAGCTGCTGCTAGACCTGCAGACCCACAGGGGTGGATGGTGTCCACTCCTTGGGGCCCTCTGGCAGGCTGAAGCCAGGTGGCTGGGATATTTCTGCCTTGGGTGGGATATTTCTGCCTTACACTGCAGATGTGCTGGAGAATGCAGCAGTCAGATCTCTTCCAGAGCAAGGACAGATGTGTGGCTGTGTCTTCTTGTGCTGGTTCTGTCCTTAATACATGTGTTCATTTTTAAAGAAAGGTGGGGTAGGGACAGGCTGCAGCCCTGCAGGTCACCCTGGTACCAGAGTGGCACATCCTTCCCAACAGGTCCTGGCAGTCACAGCCTGGGTACCTCTTCTCCTTCTTATGTCTTAGTACATGAAGCACAAGAGTACAGTGCATTGTAGTAAATTTCAATTCCTTTTTTTTTTTAAAGGAGACAGCTAAAGAGTAATCTTTCTTATCTTATCAACTCCTGTGATGTTGTGCTGCTGTCAAGAATCCAGAACTTCATCTTCTTGGAAAATTAGTGAGGAGAAACCTGCTCCCCATCATCATAGGCATCCTCCCCAGTGACCTCAGTTCTGAGGAGCTGTAACACCAGGCTAGACCAGCAGCTGTCAGCATCTGGGTTCAACTTTAGGAGGTTTGGTATTAAGAAATACCTGTCTCAGCTTCCAAAAACAGCCAAACTTTCTGATTCTCAAAGTGCTCATGTTCTTCACTTACAAAGTTAACATGGATGCTTAGCAGACTTACAAAATAAAGCACTAATAAAGTACATAAGAAGAGTAAGTAATTCCTTCCTAAAGCATAATAGCACCAAATGTTTAAGGTTTTTCCCACAAGAGCCAAATGCTTGGCTTATTTTTATGTGCTGGCCCTTGACAATGCTTGTTCTGCTCCTTGCACTGGCTGTGCCTCCTCCTTCCCCTTCTCTGCTTCAGCTCTCAGCAGAGCTGAACCCCAAACAGGGCATCTCTGACAAGGGAATCAGCAGCTGCTTCTTCCATCTTCTCCAAGCCTGGGATACAGAAGCCCTGTGCCATCTCCTGCTTTCCCACCTCCTGTTCTGTGCTCCAGCTCCCACACCATCTCTGGAAGCTGTGACCTTACATCAGTGACCAAGATGTCACCTGGGCACATGCAGGCAGCGTGCCCTGCTTTCTGTGCACTAGTGTAACGCTAGTTTTCTCTATTTTATAGCAGAATTTCCTTTTTAATAGAAAAGCATTTCAGTATCCTGATGATAAAACATCACATGGAAAACAAAGCAGTACTCCAGCCAGTCTATGGGTTTGCTCCACCCCATCCTATTAAGGATGGAGAGACCTTTTCTTTCGTAACCCTTCCCTATCACTGAGGAATTTGGAGAAGTCCATTTTGGTTGGGGTTTTTTATCCATACTAAAATTTTAGCCATATTCTTTAGCATATGCTTCATGCTTTTGCAATAATTCCCTCCCTGAGATGATCTCAATGAATTGATCCCTGAGTTGTCTGTGAACAGCATCACTTCAAAGAGGCTAAAGCAGCTGTAGTCAATCAGATAAATATTTCCAGGTATTTGATCAGTTTCCACAAGAGTTATGTAAAATTTTTAGGTGTTATTTGCTAAATATTCTGATTCCAGGACAGATTGAATGCCCTCCATACAACAGAAATGTGTCGAGAAACACAGTGGGAGCAAGAATCTGCAAGACAATCCTCATACAAAATTTAGAAGGAGATTAAGGAAATTATTTTTAACCTTCCTTTTTCTTTTCTTAATTGGCAGTTGACTGTAGAGATAAGACTTTGTTTACACCCCAGCATGATCTAACTGGTTAGAAAATACAAAGACCAAGCAAGAGATCAGTCCTAGAATGGTTTGGGTTGAAAGGGGCCTTAAAGATCATCTGGTTCCAACCTCCTGAGATGGGTAGGGAGACCTTTCTCTAGACCAGGGAGGCCTTTCACCAGATGAAACTAGAGAAGAAGAAACAGAGGAATGAACAGTGTTAGGTCACCCATGGAACTGGCTGGTACAATTTGTCAAGATTTTTGGACAAAAAGGGTAGTCAGGAGACAATGCATGTGCATGGAGTGCCCTTTTCAGTGGCAGGTTGCAGCAGAAGGGAACTCGTTGCTTTCATACATAGATTGATCACCTGGTCAAGGGTTTGCAGGGAACACTGAAAGCTGAAGGTGTATCTGAAAGTCCCAGTTGTGTTTCTTTTTTTCTGAAGTATTCTCTGAGGTCATGCGAGAGGCAGACTAAACGCTCCTCATATTCCCTCTGACAAAAAAATGGTGTTTGTCTTTCAGAGATCCCTGTCTTCCACTGCCATTTGACTTACGCTGCTCTGAAAGTAGTTAAAACCTTTATACTTTGCTAAGGCCTCACTCTGTTTTAATAGTCAAAAAATGTTTTACCAGAGCTGGCATCTTTTGGCCTGTGATTGTTTTAGTTTTCCTTACTTCCTGTCTTATTTAAGAATAGTTTCAAAACAGGTCAATGGAAATCTTCAAGTAGGTTTTTAAACAAGTTTTGACAATGTTTTTGAGTTTTTCTGAGCTAAAAATAACACAAATCAGCAGGTACAAACTGGAGAACAGTGCCTTCAGTGCCTAAAGGACCTTTTACTGCATTTGCTCCCTCCTGGAAGACAAACACAAAAAAAAATTGAAAAAGGTTATAATTCCATATGATACTGTAAAGGCAAGACTTACCTGAGCAGTGCCACTGTCTTCTTCACCTCAGAAAAGAAAAAATTATGGTCTTGTCTGTGGTAAAAAAACAAGAAAGATATTTTTCTCACTGCTACATGAGGCTAATGGTGTTACCAGCAAAGAGGTAGGCACAGCTTGCTGATGCTCCACCAGTGGGAGACCGAAAAATATGTTCCAGAACAACTTAAAAATTATCTTCAGCATCTTCAGCCAGTGACTCAAACTAATTCCTCACTTTGTTCTTAGACTCTTACATGTTTTTGGGTGTCTGACACTTCTTTGCCATTGTACTTTCGTTCTTTGGTCTCACCAGTTTGTTTGCACCATTTCTTTATTTTGGTTTTCTGGGCAGTGAAAGAGCAGTCTCAGTTCCCTCCAGGTATTTACCTTTCTTTTAAAGAGACTGTAGAGTGACAGAACAGAGATCAGGCAGCATCCTCAGCAGCAGTCAGCTCTGAGCAAAAATATTTGGAAGACTGTAAAATTTTGAAGCGTTTAGTTCTACATACATCAAAGGATAGTCATCAGCACAGATTTAAAAAGCAAAAGGTTTGTCCTTTCAGCTTTGAAGAGCCAGCAGACTCTCAAGCATAGAAGGTGGGGGATATGGAATTCATGGTGGAATACAGGCCATGACAGCCATTTCTTAACCTCTCAGCAGTGGACTGGAGAAGTGCACATTCTACCCATATACATAAAATTAAATATCACCTATGTTAACATTCAAAGCTGGTACAGGAATTGGAGGGGGAGCTGGATCATGGAGAACAGGAAGCAATGAGGAACCTGAAAATAACATTCAGGTTTTAGATAACATTTGCAAACTTTGTTCTGACCCTGAATGCCAGGCTGTGAGCCCAAGGAACCTTCCTGTGGAGAGAGCTCTCCTTGCTCTGGCAAAAGGTTGAGGTTGTCACTAGAGGAATTGAGCAAGGTCTGGCAACTGCAGCCACGGAAATCCTGAATTGTATTAGAGAACCCAAATATCTTTGTATCTGTTGATGAGCCCAATCATGATCATATTTAAAAGCAGAAAACAGAAAGTACAGAAGGAGCTGCAGCAGTACCTTGACCGCTCCACCAGTTTTGATTATCAAAACAGAAACAGGGCTTGGGTTGAGTACAGGCACAGAAGTTACATTTTCAGGAGGAGACAATACGAAATGCTCTTTCAGGGAAAATAAAAAGCTGAAAGGAAACTTTCATGTTGGAACCTCTGTGGCAACACAGCAGCAGCTGACATGACCCACATGGCCACATAGTGCAAGCAGCTGGCTGAGCTCTAAGTTTTGCATATTTAAGGCAAGACACAGCTTTGGATGGGGAAATGGAAAATTGTAAAATGTAGCTCCACTTCAGCTGCCACTGAAGACTTTCCTTCAAACTTACATTATAAATGCAATATTTAATAAGGATTGGATTTTAAAAAGAACAAAATAAGATGGCTCTCATATGGGGAGTAATGCATGTTTATATTTGGGGAGCAGGAAAACTTCCTTGAAATTGTGCTGGGAATATAATAACAAACATTGTTTGTGTATGGTCCCTGCACTGCAGTAAGTTTCATAGCACTGGTTTAAAACACCCTTTCTTTAGGGATGTGTTTTCTTGAGTCTGGCCGACAGAAAGAACAACTACCTGCTCGAATGTCTTAAAGCACACACTTCCTGAGGGGAAAATATATCAGCTGAAAGCCTACATGTTATGGTCATTTAAAATACTCTGTTAAGCTACAGTCAATTGCAGTGTTCACTGAAGGATATTAAGATATTAAACATGAAAAGCACTCTATTATTTAGCTGAATCTGTCTTCATCTTGTGTACTTGGATGTTGGTTGGCAGAACAGAACATATGCTTATGTGGGTTTTTATGTTATGTGTGGATTATTTTTTTTTAATAAATGAAGTTATATAACATTCCCACACAGATACTTGGTTGCAACATGTCAAGCGCTGGTTAAACTCTCAGAATTCTCTTAGAATGCACCCTGGCTTCTTTATTTCATAGTCAGAGAATATTATACACAATCTGCCATTTACACCCAACTTCATTTTAAGATTCATCTAGTTAACTTAGCTTTAAAGTGGCATTATATATATTTGTATTATAGCTTGTGGAAACTTGAGAGATTTTTGTAGAAATAATTTTTTAATAATCATTCCAGTATAACTGTTATGGAAACTTACATTGCAGATCCTCGGTTTCCCACAAAGCTCACCAGCCACTCTTCATAAATGCCTCACTTTGGAATTTTGCAGTAAGGTATACAGCTCTCTCCTTTGCATTAACACAGTTCTATATATTATTTTGTTTTGCAGTTCTTTCCATATGGAGATGCTTCTAAGTTTGCCCAGCACGCCTTCCGCACCTTTGATAAAAACGGAGATGGGACCATCGACTTCAGAGAGTTCATTTGTGCCCTGTCCATCACCTCACGAGGCAGTTTTGAGCAAAAGCTGAACTGGGCCTTCAACATGTACGACTTGGATGGTGATGGTAAAATCACAAGAGTGGAAATGCTGGAAATTATAGAGGTGAGATCAATATGACGCTCACAAATGTCCCAATGTTAATAAAATTTGATTCCTTGTTAGGTTTTAGGCTCACCAGAGGCTGTACGGTACATTAAATGCACATTACACACATTAATCCTGTGGTACAGGATTAATGTGCCCAAGTGCTACAAGAACACAAACATGTTTGTTAATAGATGTAATCTTGGAGAATTGCAGAGTACATATGTGCATATAAGCTTTTAAATATCCTGAGATTTTTTTTCCCCTGATGAATGGATTAATCACAAGAACAGCACAGCACAGCGTTTACAAAGCCCATCTCAAAGTCACTTGACACCCGTGAAATTATTGGACTGTAGCTCAAGTAGTTGAAGCCTCACTGGAGATTAACTTCAGATGATTACAGAAATTTAGAGGGATAAAAGCACACTATTTTAAGTGAGCTCTCACAGATGGGCTTTAAGATGGCCACAACATATAAGAGGAAGGATAAAGTTTTCCACCTTCGTCATCTGCCAGCAACTTGCCACAGTAGTTAATACCAGATTTTGCCCACATGTACACACAGAATCCTATTTAAGGGTGGTGACTTCTAAAACTAATTATTCAGTGTTTATGTGAAATATTTCAACTAAACAATTGATCCAGAGAGTAAGTTAAAAAAATTTTACATTGTCAATCAGGAAGGCAAAGAAATTCATTCCAGGATGCAAAATGTAACCATTGAAATAAACCTGCATCTGAAGAAAGTAAAATATATTTTTCCTTGATTTAAGTACCTGGACTTTGCATCCTAAGGGGAAATAAAAAAAAACAAAACAAAACACAAAAACAATCTTTAGAGAAACTTGCAGTCATTTTATTGTTAGAATATATTTCCAGAATTTGATCACATCAAAAAAATTAGATTGAATTTCATGTTGAATCTTCCATTTGATTTCTTTCCAAAGGCCATCTACAAAATGGTGGGCACTGTGATAATGATGAAAATGAATGAGGATGGTCTGACGCCTGAGCAACGGGTAGACAAGATCTTCAGTAAGATGGATAAGAACAAAGACGATCAGATCACACTGGATGAATTCAAAGAAGCTGCAAAGAGTGACCCGTCCATTGTATTACTCCTGCAGTGTGACATTCAGAAATGAGCTTGTGTACGACGCGTCATAGACTGCACAGAAGTTCAATGTTCCATTCAGTTTGCAGCTATTTCCACACACACAAAAATTTGCTTGGACTACCTATAAATGGACTTGCTTCTTGTGTTTGAAACACTTGTGTGCATGAGAATGTCATTTGCTAAAGAATTTTAAAAGTATATATTATAAAAATAAACTGCCACAACGTGATGTGTGCAATGTCATTTCATAACAGCCCTCTTCCTCTGAAGCCTGTGCAGCAGGCCTGTGCTGCAGTGAATTATATTATTTATTGTTCATGTTTTACTGATGCTAGCTCTGTGTCTCCTAGGCTGGGTAATGTTAGTGACACTGAATTCCCATGGTAATGTTAACTGTTTATTATAAATCATGTCACCACTCTGCTGTAAAGTAGTACTGGACAGACAGAAGGGAAGAGCTCCTCGGCTCCCAGGTCTGATCCACACGTGCTTGTATTGTCAGTGGATATAAATGTACTTCATTTGCATGCCTTTTAGGTTTGCCTTAATTCTTACCTCATTTGCATCCCTTCAATCTGGAAAGAGCTATGTCAGAGGAATGCAGTATATTTAAAAAAAAAAGAAAATCCTGCTAAAATTTACCCTTTAATTAAGAATATATATAAATATATATATATATATAATGTTTAAAATATTGTTTTATTGCAAGTTTAAAGGTTTTATTGGAAGTGTATTGATCTTTGCCAGAATTTTCAAAAGCTTCCACAGAGGTTGCAATATATATGTCCCAAAATAAATTTATAACATTTGACCTTTTCCCCTAATTCTTATTTCATGTCTTCAGCATGGTAATAAAAAAACCAAAAGTTCAATCTCTTTAATTATCTGTCACTGTACACTGGGAAATATGTATTTCATTATTGAAGCATGAAGGAAACTATTTTGCACTCACTCACTAGAAGAGTCATATCATACAAAACCAAAAGTTGTCGATCTTGTATTTAGGAATGGAGCAGCTGTTGATGCTCTAAGTTGCTACTGCTAAGATTTACCAGCACAGCTACTAGACCTGTGCTGCTTTTTAAGCTGTGTAAGTGAAATACAGTTTATTTGCTTGGCCTAAACCTGGTTTTTAATGTTTTTCCCTCCTGAAGTAAGAGACATTGCTCTTACCATCTGACACTTAACTACTCTGTGTTCAATATAAACAGATGTTGCTAAAAATCACTACTGATAAATTAACCATGAAGTATGATGATAAAGGAGGGACAGTGAGAAGAACCAACTTCCTCTTCAATTCTATGTGCACAAATCAAGTTTCTCTCTATCCTGTGACAAATTCTGCACAGCCTTGGGAAAGGATGAAGAACTATCAGACTGCAGAAATTACAGATGAAAACCCTCCTATGCCCCATTTCCCTGATGCTTTAAACAGTTGGTTGCTTGCTGGATTAAAAGAAAAAAAAAAAAAAAGCAATCTGAGCATCTTAAAATTGCATGTTTGATATTTCTTCCTTACCTTATGAAGAAAAGAGACCGTACTTTTAATAGCTAAAAATCAAACAATAAAACATGACACAAACCAAATCATTCTCTGTATTTTCAAATTTTAAAAGCGAAGCTCATCTTAAAGGGAAAAGAATACAAGCAACAGGAAACAGTTTCACACAGCTTGCTAAGAATTGTTCTGGGGGGGGAACATAGAATTGATTGCTGCCACAGCCACAGCCATCCTCTCATTTTTCAGTTGTTTCGGATTCCAAACAAACAGCAAAAGCAGAAATAACACATTTTCTAATATCAGAATTTTACTTACACCACACAGGTAACAGTCTTAGCACATTAGGGAGGAGCATACTTCATGCATTTGGCTGTAACTTGAAGCACACATTCTAGAAATTACTCACTTCTGAGAATGATATGCCCATGTTGAATACTTCTCAGATTTTATGCCTCTGGTTTACATATATGAGAAGCAATCTCTCATTCTGTGTTTTCCTGCACCTTGAATTTATGTAGCTAGACAGGCTCCATTTACTTTAGTGCAGCATTAAGCAATGCACTGCCACCCAAAATGGCCAACAACTCAAACACAGTCAAACTCAGAAATTTAACATCAGCACTGCAATCTTCTGTCTACGCAGCCACTATAGTAAACTCTGTATTTAAAGAACCAAGAATATGATCGTTTTGAGACCTTAGTAAGATCACTGCAAAAATAAGTGCATCCATGCAAGGGCTTCAGTAATTGTTTATTCAGAATTAATTCTCCACCATGAAAATATGCTTATAATCATTATACAGTCAGGAACATATCCTCATCAAGTAGAGGGGTAGATTAGAATCAACACAATGTACTGATTTGAATGAAAGACCAGAATTGTTGCCACCTCCTCCAATATTTCAAGTAAGTCTAAAAAACTTGGGAGAAAGCTGAAGTGTTAGCTCAGTAGGAATGCACTAATTTTCCTTAAGCTCTTTTCTCCACACAACTCATTATAGAAGACTAATGAAGATAAATGCTTTACTCTTTCCTTCCTCTGCAGTCTTGCCTTTTTTTTTTTTTTTTGGATGCTGAAGAAAATCAAGAGGAAATAATGCAATGCCACTCTATTTCATACTATAAAGGATCTAAAACATACTCTAGTTTCATCATAAAATTGAGTCGAGCTAAACATGTGGCTCATGATAATGTCCGAGAATCAAATAATGGTTTGGGTTGAAAGAGACCTTAAAGATTATTCAATTCCAACCCCCTGCAGGGACATCTCCCATTAAAACAGGTTGCCCAGGGCCCCATCCAGCCTTTGGGCAACCTATTCCACTGCCTCACCACCCTCATAATAAAGAACTTATTTTTTTATATTTAATCTAAATCAACTATCTGCCAGTTTAAAGCTGCTCCCCCTTGTCCTGTCATCTAATGCCCTTGTAAAAAGTCCCTCTCCAGTTCTCTTGCAGCCCCTTTAAGTACTGGAAGGTGCTAGGAGGTCTTTGTGGAGCCTTCTCCAGGCTCAACAGACCCAGCTCTCAGTCTGCCACCATAGCAGAGGTTCTCCAGCCCTCTGAGCATCTGTGTGGCCTCCTCTGATCCTGCTCCAACAGGTCCATGCTCTTCCAATGCTGAGCACCCCAGATCTGGTGCAGTACTGCAGGCGGGATCTCACAACAGCAGAGAGCAGTAGAATCACCTCCCTCAACCTGCTGGTTCCAAAAAGTTTTGCCAAGTATGCACTTTGTAAGGTGCCCCCAGTACCTTCACATAGTCCTAAAGGTGTCAGCACCTTGAATTATGGAATTATGGAATTGTTCAGATGGGTAAGGACCTTCATAGATCTCTTGCCCAGGTCCTGTTGAAGGAGATGCAGGAGACTATTCAATAGACTCCAAAATCTTCCAAGGACAGAGATTTTACAGCCTGTTTGCATAACATGCTCAAATGCCTCTTGCCTTTATCTTGAACAATCCCGCCTGCTTTACTCAAGCAGAACCTCCCCACTTCAGTCAATGACCATTGCCTGTCTCTTGCAGCACACACATTAACAGAAGCCTGGTCCTCTTTCCTCAGTAACCTCCTCACAGCTGCCAGGAGTCTGCCCATGACCACCAGTAGAGGCAAACAGACTCAGTGCCTGGTGAGGAAGAGCATGAAAAGATCCCTTCAGCCCCAGCTGTACCTGTGTACCAGTGGAAGCTTCCCCAGCTATGGATGACACGGAGTGGAGCTCACTCCCCTGCAGCTGGAGTCACTGAACCAGCTGTGTCAGAGGCCTCTGGACAGCCAGTCTGCTAGGGCAGAGGGAGCTGGGCAGGTCACAGGCTGACAGAGTGCCTGATGCCTCTCTGCCAGGCTGGGGCTGACAAACAGTTCCTTTGCAGCAGGTCTGTTGGGGCTGGGGAGCTTCTGCAGGTGAAGGAGCTATAGGAGGAGGTGAACAGGCTGTGTGGTATTTGAGTGAAAAAGCAAGAGATAGGTTATTCACAGAGATGCCAGTCTCAAGACTCTCAGGAGTCTTCAACCTCCTCTGCAGTGGAGAAGCAGATGGACTCAGAACCCTGCAGGGTAATTAGTCGGGGTCTTTTACTCAAGGGTCTGCTCAAGATGAAGGCTGGGAGCAGGTCACTCATACCTGGAGGAGGTTCCTCCTCCTTCTGAAAATAAGCAGGACTGGAACCTTCTACAACAGGTATGAGGCTCTGGAACAAGGCCAGATGATGAGATGGGTGAAGGTCCTTCTGGGACAGAGGGACCTCCTAAAGCAACACCTCCTGTACCCCACATCCAGACCTCCTCTGTTAACAGGAAAAGAAGGGCAGCTGTAATAGCAGACTCCCTCCAAGGGGAGGGAGGTGAGGGAAGGTCTGATATGCAGACCAGACCTGACTCATGGGCAATTCTACTGGCTCCCAGGGGCATGGATAAGAGAAATTACTGGAAAACTCTCCAATCTAGTAAGGCCCTCTGATTGCTTTCCACTATTGGTTGCTCAAGCCAGCAGTGATTAAAAATAAAACAAAGAAAATTCCGAGGAATCAAGAGAAACTTCAGGGCCTTGGGTTGAAGGATCAGAAGCACACACAGCGATTTCCATAATTCTTTGGGTAATAAGGAATAAAAGTGCCAGGAACAGGCAGGTCCACCAGGTCAATACATGGCTCCAAGGCTGCTGTAAGCAAAAAATAATTGTTGTTTTTTTTTCACCATGAGATGATCTATTCAACCCCTGCTCTATTGACACCTGCTGAGATGCACCTGTCTCAGAAGGGAAAAAGAGCTCATGGGAGGGCTGTAATGTATGGAGCCTACAGCTGGCAATGGCACAGCTGCAAGCCTCTAAGAATCAAGGGACATATAAATAATGCAATGTCATCCTGAGAGTCTACTACAGGCCTGCTGGCCAGGACAATGACAGTGAGGAATGGTTCCCTGAGGAACGAGGGGACACCTCCAGCTCAACTGCCCTTCTCCTTATGCTGGACTTCAACTTGTCAACTGGGAACATCATGCAGCTGATGGGTCCCTTCCGACTCAGCATTTTTTATGGTTCCATGATTCTGTAAGGTGTTATTTCCTTCAAGTCGTACCTAGCTTCCATATTTTACAGAAACCTAAAGGAAGTTTAATACCATGCTGCCACTGAAAACAAATTAGGCTACAAAGTCAAGTTAAAACTTACACTGTAATAAGGTTTTATTGAGGAACTGCTATTCAGTAAAAAAGTGCAGAAACTGCTGAATGTTGTTCTCTGAGAAGTCTCAATAGCTTTTGTAGCTGCGTAACATCAAACAAAAAATCCCCCCCAAAAAATCCAAAAAGAAATGCAGCCGAACTCTAAAAAGCAATTGTTTTTTGAAGAGTTGCCAAAAATTTCAAGGTCCTGGAGAAAAAAAGAACAGGAGAGGAAAAAAAGGTTAACTTGAGTGAGTTAGAAAAATCTGGTTCTTCCTTATCCCCAGTAAATGCTTGCAATATCTAAACAAATCAAGTTTAAGTGCTCTACTCCCAGAGAAACATGGGAGGGGAGGGA
>JAOTQP010001546.1:100785703-100891288 GCA_026413545.1 Cichladusa arquata
TATTATTTCCCAAACTTCTTATTCTACTTAATTCCTATATATTAGAAAGACTTGGATCTCTTTAGTTTATTATAATAAAATGAATATTTAGAGACTTATTCTGCACCTGGAAACTTAAGTGTGTAGGAACCAATTCACTAGAATTAAGAATTTAGGTTTATAAAGACACAGCTTGTTAGGTTTTGTAAGCTCACGTCCAAAGAAAACTCAAACTCCTTAGGAAAGTAATGAAAGAAGTATTTTCCCACCAAGATACTATACTACATATAAATTTTTTCCTTTTCTAATTATGAAAGTGTAAGTTCTAATAGTTTCTCATGTTCAGCTACTGAGGTTTCACTGGAAAATAAATGAAACACATTTTATTGCATGTATTAATTACCTACCACACATGTAAGAAATAAAGCATAGCTAGGAAGAAAACAATATTTTTAACTTAATGCTAATTTTACGTGTGTAGAGACACTAAAACATTACCACAAGTATGTTCAAACGGTTTATTAAAATATAATAGTTATACAAAATATATTTCAACTTTTCCAGAAGAAAAACCAGAACAACAGATAAAAAAATGCTATAGCTGGGAGCTAAAAATGTCAATAGAACATTTAAAATTTTCTCCTCAGCCAAACTGTGCTTATTTTTGTTCTGTGCATACACAGTAATCCTTTAAAAAATAATTAATAACAATACAGAAATATCTTCCTGAGAGTATCTAACAAATCATCATATTTTTCAGCATCAGGAAGCAATAATTTTACATATATTATTCCACATTTCTCTTCAATACTATACTATATTCATACAGAGATACTTATTGATCTTCATCTCTGTCATTCCTATTTTGGAAATCCAGTGTTCTTTGGTCTCTTGGAGGGTCTGGCATGCGGAGGATTCGAATATGGGGACTCGTAGGCAGAGAACTAAAAATAAAGGATGCATCATTTAAACAGTGTTTCTTCTCCAAGAATTTCAGTATTTCCATTTGGTTCTTTACATGACATATTTCCCTTTAAGTAACTTCACCTCTTTTCTTTGACAGTTTTAAAAAACAGTAACGTGGGGTGAAGTTCAGCCTCCACTAAACTGATCCTGGGCCTGGTTTAATAAAATCTTGAGGTAAAAACAAGCACTCATTTCACTCATGTGATTTTTAACAATCAGACTGCCTTAACTAGAGAAAAGATTCTTTAATGAAAACCTCCAAATAAACAAATGATGGAATGCAAATAAGGATTTGCCTTACAGATGAAGTAGCACAACTACACACACATGTAATCAATCACAACGTACTAAGAATGACCAAAGGTACTACACATCAATTTACACAGGCTTCTCCACTGATGATCCTAAATGGATTTTTCCTGAAGCTACCACCACATTTCTGTTAAATTTAATGTTTGCTGAACATGAAACATGGAACAATATAACAAATGCAAACTGAACTCGAATTATTAATTTTTTCAACAGTAACCATACAAAAAATTCCTGTGTATTTATTAGTTTCAGAAAATCTCCACAAAAAGCATTTCCACTGAAATAACAACAGATACCACTACTTTTCTTTTTATATACTTTAGTGAGGGAAGACAATTAGGAATAAATCAATTTTTTTTTGAAGAGTGCTTTAATTACCCTCACACGTTTCACTGGTTACACTGGGTTAATAGAAAGGAGTTGGCTTGGTTAATAGAAAGAGACATGATTGTCCCCTTAAACTGGGAATGGCTCTACCAGGGTTTTATATAAAAGTTTTGAAAGAATTTTAAACCATTAGATCAAAAATTTAAAACAAGGTGTAAGCTATGAGTCTCTAGATCAGCAACATTAAAACCCAGAAAATAAAATCAACTCAAATGACAAAACCCTTGAAAGTAGTGTAGTATTAACAGAAAAAATCCCAAGTCTTTTGTTATTTTTGAGAGAGGAGAGGGACATACAAAGCTAAACAAAGAGCCTGTTTGGCAAAATAAAATATTTCTAAAGTTCTTTCATTTCAGATAAACTGATTCAAGTCCCACTGAATTACCATTATGTAAGGAAGAGTAAAAAAAAAACTATTAAAAAACTCTTTGAAATTTACAGAAGCATCAGAAATGAACTGCTTAATTGTTTACGTTCTACTGCTACAAACAGCAGAATTTCTTCCTCCTCATATTCAACTTCTCCAATTTTCACTCCCTGCAAGAGAACACCCTTGCAATTCTTATATCCTGAAATAATCCACAGCACTATTACCTCATGCTCAGGGGGGTGAACAAAATGAACTGTCGATGCCGCTGAAAGTCAGCCCTCTCCAGAATCATATCGACAGCAATTCTTCTGTTAACCATATCCTAAAGACAAAAGATTGCTCAGTACTGACAGTAAGAAATACATTAGAAAATGTGATTCTACAAAACCTACCAGAATTATTTGCTATACAGTCAAGGTTGGATAAAGAAAATATCTAAATAAGACTAATAAAAACTAGGAAAAACTGGAGAAACATTAGGGTAAAAATCTAAAAGCTACAAATTATAGCCTGGGAAATTCTTAGACTGTACATTTTAGTTTATATGGGAAATGGAAATCTTCTATGAGAAAAATCACACACTCACCTACTTAAGAGTGTTTTTCTATCATCTTTGATGTACATACAGTACTTCTTACTTTACTGGTATGCTGAGATGAACTGCACTTTAGCAGAATAATGTTTCCTGTAAAATCATGCCTGAAAAATCACCTGAAAGGATTTAAGGGCTCCACAAAACCTATGATATTATGATATTATGGAGCTTGTTTTTATTAGGATTATTACTGTTATTATCATTATTACTATTTTGAATGCAACCTTACACATTAGGCATACTGCAATAGGACGCTGTCGTTAGGAGGGACTAACAAAGCTCTGCTGCTGTGTGCTGCTCCTCATGAAAGCAGCGATCTCCCACAAAAACACACCGTGGAGTCCTCGTGTGGTGGAACTCTGTGATTGCACTAAGAGCAACTACAGAACGTGTGGACAGTAAGGCTGCACTGACTGGAACTGCAGTGGAAAGACAAATTGTGTGGAATAATTTATGGAATAGATGACATGGGAGTTCTTTGCAAGGCCTGCAAGTTCTGAGTATCCATGCTTTTCTGGAAAGATGGATAAACTTCTGCACCACTAACTTTTAAAAGAGGATCTATGATTTGAAAGTTGAAATTAGATGCACACTCTCCTTTTTGAAATTCTTTAATATAGACTATATTATCTTTGTGCCCTCTAGGTGATTCTTAGTAAATAAATGATTGATGAGGAAGGGACACTGAGGCAAAATTAAATAAGCCAGTATCAATCTTTGTCTCACAGAAGTAAATATTTTCTCAAACTCATACCACCCTATATATTAATAAGTAGGAAATAAATCTTTAAAAAAGAAAATAAATTTCAAAATGGGTTAGTGGCCTGCCCAGGGAAGCTGTACACAAAAATATGATTTAACATTTTTAGCCAGCATTAGTATTTATTGTTCATTATTCTGAATTTCAACATCTTGGAAACATGCTCCTAGCCAAAGTATGAGTAGCAACATTGAACTCAATTGTCACGTTTGCTCTGAAAAAAACCCACACTGATCTCAGAATTGGCAGAAATTAAAGCACATGCCAAGCCCAGAATGTCCCAGCAATATGCAGAGTCAACTTCTGACAAACACAGTAACAGCTGATTTATTATTTTCGTGCTGAACAAAGGTTTGAGCCTGCAAATTAACAGAAAGGCTCATATTTCTGGATACCAACTTCAGAAACAAAGTAAGTTTCAAAAGTTACCAAACAAAGTGAACAAGATCACTAAAAAATTTTGTTTTGAGGGCTTCTGATTTTGGTTTGGGGGCTTTTTATAATTTACAGTTAACTACAGTGGTTTTAAATGTAACCAAATACAAATAACAATCCAACTATTTCACTAATTTATACAAATCAGAATGGGAGACATAATTTAAGTTTAAACTATACCATGTAGACATCAAATTCATCCATGCATCTGAAAGGAGATTCAGAAATGTTCCACAGAGAAAGAATGAAACAAACTGTGGAGAAGGAACGTTCACCTCCAGATAAGGATCTCAGATCACTACGGGCAGTTTTTTCTTCCTCTCGAGGCTGAACCTTGAAATAAAAATATTGCAGCAATTTTTAAATCTGAGATGAAGACATACTGACAGAATCATAGTTTTAACAGCAACCACATTATACATGAACAGAGATCACTTGAAAACAATTTTCTGCATTTCACTGCAACTGCCATTCTGGAATGGGATGGCTCCTAACCATTTACTAACACATTTCTAGGATCACTGCAACTTATTCTATCACAGTCATACACACTGAACAGATTGAATGACTCTGCCAGAGTTTTGTTATTTAAATCTCTTTTTTTAATAGCTGTTAAACAGTGTTTAATAAAGGTCATCATAAATGTTTACATAAGAGTAAAAAACCATAGTTACCAGGTACAACACAAAAGCAGGTAACTGATTTACAGAAGAATTTTAAATGAGGAAGGGATTCTTTATATGGAATACATGAAACACTGTGAACAGCCATTTGGTTACATTGATTATGATGACATCTTGTGGCACTCCTGTTAGATGAAACTTGGGCATTTTCTTGCCCTGCTAATTGCACTGGCCTGTAACAAGCAGGCAAATAAGGATTATTTTGAAGTGGAATCTTTTTGTGCAGGGAATTGTTTTCTTTTTGCAACTTACATTCCTTGACTAAATACAGATCTCTTTTGTGAGATACATGAGATATCAGTTATTAAAAAATATATATTCTGATAAAGTCAAGTAATGACTTGATATTTTATGGACTGAGTTTAGTTCTTCAGATATATGTGCTTCACCTGTCAAATTAGGACTGTGACATGTATTTATGTTGCCATTGCTCATTTTTCCCCTTAATCCCTAAAACTGAAGTTTCCCACAGAAACTAAAGTGAATAAATCCATGATAAAACTTTTTGGGATCTATGCTAAAAGGGACACAAAAAACAAAACAAACCTATCGAAGTTTTCCTGCTTTAAGTTGTTTAAATAACAACTTGAGCCATTATACAATCACACAAATACTGGTGAAATTCCTATCAATGAACCAGGAATGAGTTATTTTGAAAGACTGAATGACCAATCCACATTTATTCCTTGTAATCTAGCAACTTGCCCATTTAAAATGGCAATGTTTTCTGTCCTTGCTTGTTTTCAACAACGGGCACTAAATGGGACAGAAGAAACTTATGCAATAGCTATTTGATGGCATTAAGCAGACACTTCTCCACTCAGGAAACTCCTCCAATGTGTTCCCCTCAACAGACAAAATCCAGCCATTTTTACATACTTTTTCTGCTGAATCACTGTTACATAAGCTATTTTACATACCATGCATAATATGCCCACTCTTAAATTTAACCTTTGCAATGACTGGTTTTGTTAGTTATATAACTTCATCAATATTCTTATCCTAAAGCAATCATTGGTGATCTCTACTGAGGTCTAGTGATTGGAATCATTGATATTCAAACCAAGATGGGAAGGGTAGGAGGGTCCAAAGCAGCATAACTGGCGTGCACGACAGTCTCCATAATTTCCTAACCAAAACACAGAAGTCCAGCAACTCTTTGGTGATGTTCTATGGCTGCATATTTCAAGCACAACACTCCTAACATTTTTCTGTAACTTCTACTTCACAATTTTCTACTTGCAATCGTAACTAACTCTTTTATATGATTACACAGATTACCTGATCAGAATATTTGTAACACTACACTTAGTGTACTACATTTTGAAGAGGGAAATACAATTTATTCTATCATTTGCAATGCATTTCTAGCACCTGAGACTTAAAAAAATAATAATTCATTATGTATTATGGTAATTGAAGTAATATAAAATAACTTACTGTTATGGAAAGTGTCTCATTCTTGTGATCAAAATTTATATGTCCAGAGCAACCTCGAACACGTAATAAGTGCTCAAAGTGGAGTTTGCATTGCATAGAAAGGTTCCTTAAATCAAGCAAACAAACATTTTAAACATTTTAAATACATGAAAAAGTGACAACAGATTTTCATCAACAGTTCCACATCATTAAGCATTAAGCCCTCCTCCAATAACAACATTCTCCCAAAATCAGCTGCACTCTCAAGCAGGCGACATTAGACGTACTGAAGAGAACCCTTTTGAAGGAAGGCAACAACAAAATCTTCATGGACAGGTTTAGACATTAAGGGACTGAAGCAAGAAAGGGGTGTACACAGTAATGGAGAAGAAGCTGTCAAATTACAAAATCTGAATCAAGATCTTCAAAATTTTTCAGCACAGAGCAGAGAAGTGTTTGGCCCACAATGAAATTATAGGAGCTCAGCATCACTGATTATAATTAATTAAAAAGAGTGACAGCCCAGATTATTTCAAGTCCTAGTATGCTGCTGACATTTTACTGACCAAAACCATCACTCAAACAGACCTGCCTTGGACAAAATCAGCACAGCTGAGGTCTTTGGGATGAAGCAAAATACAAGCTCCACTACCTCACTGCTTTTCCAGCTCCCAGTCCAGGCTGCCTCTAAACTCTCAGGCATGATAAGATTGAAACTGGGAGCAAGCTTAGGTTAAAAAGATTGTTGTGAACTGCCTTAAGCTCACCTTAGGAACTGCCGATACGCTTTGAGCCTCTCTGTCATTACCTTGTCCAGCGCTGCAATAAATCTCCTTAAATTCTTTACTTTATTGCTTGCATCCTCATATCTTTCCTTTGCATAATGAAATTGCCTGTTTTAATTAACAGAAAGGTTAGCAGTAATATGCATTACATTAAAGCTGAGCTTTTGTTATAAATGCTGAAAATCATTTTGATAATCAAAATATTCAAATGAAAGCTTTCTTGTGAGGATTTATGTGAAAGCTAACAGCATTTGATAAGTCAAGTAAGACTCTGTTCACAAATGAAATATGGACAAAAATTAAATCCTAATTCTATTTTTAATTATTTTGAAAATAAACTCTTTCACCAAGGAGAATGAATGACTGGCTTCCAAATGCTCAAGAATATCTGAGGGGACTGCTTCCTTGAAATACACTGAAGTCAAAACCTCAAGGAGCTGCCCACCTTGTGCATTAGTTACTCAGTCTAGAATTATTCTTAATACTCAATACATCACAAAATAATGGTGAGTTAAATTTGTCTAATCATAACTGGGATACTTCAAAACACTAAGAGGGTACTTGATTATTGGTAATATCATATATAGAGCACAGAAGCTGCTTAAAATCATTGGAAGGTGTTTCAGGACTCAAGTCTGTTCAGTACTGGGAGAATCAGTACAACACATTTCTACACCTTCAGACATAGCTTAAGTACTAAAAACACACAAATACACATAGTGAGTCAGTACGAAAACTCTTCTTTCCCCTCTCTTTTCCATCCTACCTCAACTGTTTTAGACAGTAAAGATGACTTACTGGATTATTTCTTCTCTGTTTCCACGGTGACTGCTTTCTAAATTTATCTTCTCTCTCAAGCGATTCATTTCTGCATCAAGACTTTTAACAGTTCTGCTGACCTTGATGCGCTCTGAGAAGATTTGCCTTGCTTTTGCCATTTTTTCCTAAAGGAATGTTTGAAACTCAAATAATTGCCATATTTTTCAAAAATCTGTTTAGTCTTCACGGCAAATATTTCATGCTACAGAAAGTCATTAACTCCAAGCAAGAACAATATTTTTGTTCTTTCTGTTTTCATTACAGCAAACTCAGTTAAGAATTTTATTGACAACATTTATACATGGGCAGTTATTTCAGTGCCAAGAACTGTATCCAAGGTTTTTAATATAATCACACTTATTTAGCTAATGCAGATAAATAAAGAACCAAAATCACCATATTTAAATAGGGCAGCCTTCCAAAAGTCCTTGCAGATGTGATTTCAGAGTTAGTTAATAAAGCTTGATTAGGTAAGTCTTGAAAAGAGCAGATATTGGGCCTGTACAAGGAAAAAACCTATCATCCAACAAACCAAAACGATAGTATTCAATTTAACTTAAGCTGAAAATTTTAAGTAATTTTAATCTTCTCATTGCAAAAGATGGAAGAAATGGTCCTAGATGGACGAACCCTAATTTATCTGTCAAGACAGAAATGGTGTCCTGTCAGAAAAAAAGAGGCATCAATTCACTTACACAAAACTACTTTACTGGCTTTACATAGTCAGCATAGGACATAGCTGAGAGAATACTCAGTGTAGCTGAGTATATGAATATGGTCTGTATGTTATACAAGTAGAATTATTTATATTAAATGTTAGAAGAATCATGACAATCTGACTTCAAAAGATGAAAAAAACCCCACCACACGTACCTCTAATTCCTTTCCTTTGGAAACTAGTAAATCTTTGTGCTTATTTATGCAAGCCTCATGTTCTCTCTGTCTGTCTTCATAGTGCTGCAAATGGTGTTTACTGTTTTCCACTTCTTGCTCAGCCTGGTTTAATTCAGCCTGTTTGGAACAAATCACAATGTCAGCTGTTTGGGGTAGATTCCTGAGAATCTCTATAGTGTTTACTGACTTCTCACAGGTTGTTCTAACTTATTTTTCTTTCAGTAACACTACTTCTAGAGTCTGGGAGCTTTAACAACAGCTTATGGGAAAGTCTATGCTTAATTCTGACAAGGAATAAATACATGCAATGATTTTAGGAATTATATCTTGAGGTGTTTTCATCTTACAAAAAGCTCTGCTTTCTCCCAAAGCTCAAAAAACTGCATTTTTTTTTTTACACTACATTCTATCTGGAACTTCTGATGCCTGTATGACATCAGCCAGAACTGCATTTCTGTGTGAAAATTCACTGTCCTGCTACACCTGTCATATAAAATCATAGAATCATAGCATAGTTAAGGTTGGAATAAACCTTTAAGAACATTAAGTACAATCATCAACCCAAAACCACCACCATATATACCACTAAACCACATCCTCCAGTACAACAGCCATACACTTTTTGAATGCTTTCAGGGATAGTGGTTCCACCACTCGCCTGGGAAGTTTGTTCCAATGGTTTACAACCCTTTCCATGAAATTTTTTCACCCCATATCTAAACTAAACCTCCCCTGGTCCAATTTGAAGCCATTTCCTCTCCTGTCACTTGTTACCCAGGAGAAGAGACTGAGCCCCACCTCATTACAACCTCCTTTCAGGTGGTTGTAGGGGACTGGTAAGGTCCCCCTTGAGATTCCTTTTCCCCAGGCTACACAGCCCCAGCTCCCTCAGCTGCTCCTCACAGAAATTGTGCTCCAGACCCTTCATCAGCAATCTAATACTATATAAGTACTGATACTGTTGAAGTGATGTATCTTTCCAGAGAAGCAAAGATGTATCAAGAACGACATAAATAAGGACATAATTTTTTTCCTCATCCCTGTCAACTAGATGGCTTGTCTAGACAAACAAAAATAAAAAACACTGAACCAACAGAATAAAAACAAGATACAACTCAAAAACCCCAGAACAACAAACAAGAAAACCATCACCAACAGTAATAGATGCTCTTACTTTTTTCCAGTTCTATCTTAAAACTACAACTTGCTATATGTCAACAGTTCATTAAACAACTGCAGAACACTTAACAACACATCTGATTTAAAACCTTTTCAGGAATTTCAGTGCTTCCCTCGATTGTGTTCAGTACTCTAAATAACAAGCAATAATGTTTGCATATTCTGAATAAATCTCTTTCCATAAGAGTGGTTCTTTTAAAATAGATAATATCTCTAGAATTTCCATTTTAGATACATTAGAACTAACACATTTATCTGTTGCTTTGCTGCCCTGTTTCCTTACTCTTTTCGTCTGCTCTTTTGATTTGGGCTGACTACACAGCAATTTACAGTTTAAGTGAGACATGTAAGAGATTCCCATTATGAACTTTTAAGTTTTCTCCAGTTCATCCTTCTACAAGTTTACAGTATTATAAATGTCCTGAACTCTTACTTCTGTCTTCTATTTTCAAACTCTAAGTTCTTCTTGCCAAAGTGAGACTGCCTTCCATTTGCCAATATCAAATTTTGCATGTCACCCTTCTGCTATTTATCTTAAGTCTTGCTATTTCTCTGCCATTTCCAGGTGCCTGCTGTATTCTTGAATAGTTAAAACCATATACTGGTATCTTCTGCGATTATGTAACTTCATAAAACAACAACAACTTCATATAGAACTTCAAATGCTATTTTGAGAAATGAACAGTTATGAACACTCTGAGACAAGGTTTTTTAGAAACAAACAAGAAAAACAACAAATGTGATGCATGAGAAAGGAAAGTTAAAGAAACTGTTTTTCCTGCCTTTTCACTCCATGACTAAAAATAACTGCAAATGAACTCTGATTAAACAAAAAACACTACAGAGACTACACATAACAATCAACATCACCTTCAAAATATTGCCAAGCCTGTTTTCCAACATGTTCTAGATGGAATGCTCCATTTCCATTTTCTAGGTAGACCTTAAGTACATCAGGCAACAAGCAAGTTCTTCTCTCCTGCCTCACCTCTTCTTAACCTCATTTACCTTGACACACAAATGAAATAAATAAAAAAAAACAATATAAAACTGTTACCTTAATTGGGCCAGCAACTTCTTCCACTTGATGAATTTTTTCTTTTACTTCTTCTAATTTTTTTTCAGCTGCTTGGAGACTGTTTTTCAGTTCTTCCATTTTTCTACTTTGTAGCTGCATGTCTTGTTTTACAGATTCCATCCTACCCTTATTTTCTTCAGCTTCATCTTGCTGTCAAAAGGCATTAAAGGTAAGAATAACAAAAGGAGACACATTTGTAACTACTGTACCAGATTTTTACTATCAGTTTTAGGGTACAGTATTACATGAAGCACTCTATAACTCTAGTAAGAATAGGAGCAGCTCAATGTAATTGTCACTAAAGCCAAAGGAAGAGACTAACGGATCTTGTAGGAGACCACTAAACTGAACTGCAAAATAGAAGTGGAACCTCATATTAATGTGACTGAAAACTAAGAGGATTTTATTTGGGAGTTGTGATTAAAAGACTGAAAAGAACAAGGCAACTTCCCTCTGGATTTGTGGCCAATATACATCCAATATGCAAAGCAATGCAGGAAGAGTAAGTGGATTGTTGTTGTCTCCTAGAAAATAACATCATTCCTAATGAATTACCATCATAAACACCTTCTGATTCAAAAAGACAAATATTGCAAAACCCAGGGAAAAAATATAAATCACCAAAAATAAATAAAATCACTCACTTTACAGAAATGTTCACAATTATGGCGAGTGTTACATTCTTCACTATCCAATTCTGTTTATTTCAAAACACTAACAATACTAAAAGACATTATTCATATGCTAATTAGACACAATTGGATAATATATTCTTACTAATATATGGATGTCTGCTGACTGGTGTTCTTCCATGTTTTCAAGATCTGCTACCTCTGCATTTGCTGTTCTTACTTTTACCTAAGAAGAAAAAAAAATACATGTTCTTAAGCTTAACTAAAGAGAAAAAGTCACATTTGTTCATTTAAGTCATCACAGGAAACACGATACTTGTATTTTTTAGTTTCATTAGTGACTAACAAGAGACACAACTCTTCACACCCACCTGTGGAATTCATTTTCATGAGATATGACTTGTTCCGAAAGTTGTGCACTTTAATTCATGAAGTTATCGTATTTCCACTCAGTATGACAATTGAATAAAATACTTTTTTTTTTCCTCCAAGTATTTATCTTCAGCATTTCAGACTACATGCCAGGTTTTTTTGCTGCTTCTTACTCATAAATTACTGAATATAACGTTATGTAATATGTATTAGCTTACACTGCCTACCTGGAGCACCACTGTCTACCACAAATATATATCCTACCTAGAAGCACCAGAGACCACAGAAAAGAGGCTAACAGCTGTAAAATGGTTTATAAAGAAATTAAAATTAAGAAAACTTAAAGAAGAAATATTCAGCATATCAAGATGGGTTCAGAATATACTGGAAGAGCAAGAAGATAAACAAGATTCTAGGAAAGAAGAGGCAAGGCTCAACAGAAATAAAGGCGGGAGAAGCATTATACGATGCAAGTGTCTTCTCTGTGCAACAACTTACTACTAGAGTCAAAAAAAGTAGTAGGAATTTTAAGAATTAGCACAAGGGGAGGGAAAGATACAAACAGAAACAACAGCATATGCTAGGACTGATGTGGCCTCTCTCATTCTGTCCTCAATTATGAAAGCATACTACAGAAGTAAAAAAAAGAAAGCAAACAATAAAAGTAACAATAAAAATTAAAAGCCATCAGGCACTCCAAATAGATTGCAGAAGTCAAAGTGAAATAGGGAAAGACTGGGGAGTTTCTAAAAACTAACACTGTACCTATTTTTACCTGTAGTTGTTTCTGGTGTCGCCGATGACCACAGAGATGATCTTCATTCTGCCTGATCTCATTTTCAATGGAATGCAAGCGTTGCTGAGCAGCTGTCAACTGTGCCCTTTTGTTTTCAATTTCTTTGTTCAAGTGACTTTATAAACAAAGAGATATTGAGATGTTACATACTACACAGATATTATTTGTGACACACACATACAGAAATACACAAGTAAAAATTACATGTATGAAGCAAAATCGGTAATGGAATGTCTGTAACACTTTGGAAGTTAAGATAATATTTGAAATTCATTATATACTGACATGGACAAACGACAGTTAACTGGCATATTTAAAACTTTTGAGATAATAGAAATAAATTTCAACATTCCATTCAGTTTATACTATCAGCTATTAATACTAAAATTACTTAATATGTCTCTAATATAATCTGAGCCTCAAAATGAAAGTATTTTATTGACACAAATTTCCTTAGTGACAGTTCAAGTCTGCAATCTTTGAGGTACATTTTGCTTTTTCAACTACCATTTTGAAAGCAATGAGAGAAAAAAACCCTAAAAATATAAAAGGTGAGGGAATTCTCAGATACCTACCATGAAGGAAGTCAAAAGTCTGAGGAAACACAGATGCAAAGTTGAAATCAGTAGGAGGATGTGTGCTAACAGCTTTGGTTTGAATAGTCAGGCCTCCCTTGCAGTAATCTATGACACCACTGTTCAAGTATGAATTTTTTTAAGAAACAGCTTTGACTCCATACTCTTTCTGACCAAGCATAAGAAAGAAGGTAGCTAGATTTCCTGGAGTACTGTGCACAGAAAATCCCTGCTTCGTAGGTAAGATCTACATGTCACAAGCTGAAAGATAACTAGATACAATGCAAGTTTGTCCCTAGCACAGAAAGTCACTGAAATTAAGAGATTTTCTAGAATTCTCAAAAAGGAAGTGTAAATCTTAGAAAGAAAATGGAGTGACTAGAGAGTAGAATACATGCAAATAGACAAATACACAATTCCACTATTCATGCCAGCAAGTGGACTTTCTACAAACATGTTGCAAGATGCTAACCTGATTTCTGCTTCAACATCTTGACTTAGGAACTTGGGTCTGACAAAATTGGAAGAATAATACCGTCGTTCAAACACTTGATCACCTTCAGCAGTGAAAGCTTCTCTACAGTTTTTTGGGGGCCGATTGCACTGCATTACCTCCCGAGCCCTACGGCTATCCTGAAAAACAAAATAGCCTTCTAATACCAGCAGAAAAGCAACCATAATCAAAGATAAGAATTTAAAAGTTATCTAGATGTTTTCACCCAGAAATAATTTCAATTCAAAATGAAAATAAATACAGTATTGAAAGAATGTGAAAATTATCTATAATGTCAAGAATCTACTTTTCTTAGCTGAGTAAGACATTTATGTTCTCAAGAACCCACTAAATTTAATTGGTCATTTATTTGTGAATTCACAGTCTAATCAGTCCCTTATAATTTGCCTTGGGGGGAAAAAAATCACTAACTAGAAGGTCACTATGCACAGATACATTCAACTGTCAAAAGCAGAGTAAAGAGAGGAAACAAGCTTCCAAAGCAAGGTATGAAGGACATCAAACAATATTCAATTAAAATTCAGGGAAATATGTTGGTAAAAGACTCCAACACTGACAGTGCCAGACTAAGTGGTCACAAGCGCCTTTGTCCCAGGCACCCATATTATCCATTCCAATGCATCAATTTTCCCACAGAGTACTACTTTCAGATTCAGTTGAAATTGTTCAGGTAGGGCTTAAAGATAACAATGTTATGAAAATCACGGGTTAGTTCAGGCAGAGGGGGGAAGAACAATCCCAACACTCCTGCCATGAGAAAAGCCTACAGAGTTCAGCTATTACATAACCCACTCAGTGACAGCCACGCTTGATAAACAGCCAGCTCAGCTTTGGACAGAGCATGAACTGCCTCTTTCCAGTAAGAATGTCAGAGGATAAACTGGGACAAGAGATTTTGGAGAAAAATAAAATTCACAAAAAGTAAAGATCATTAGTTCTGCTTATTTGGAGAATACCCTGCCTTCTCTAAATAAAAAAGCATACACCTTCTTTTTATCTTTGAACATTTTACCTGTAATCTTATCTGCAGGAGCTGGTATCTTCAGTACTAACAGAAAAGCAAAAATCAATTAACATTAGAAATCAGGTAGTGTCAGAAAACTTAGCTACCAGCTTCTAGGTACAATTGGTGGGGTCAGGTTGCAAATTTTGGTAACTCCCAGACTACCCAAAACCGGCACATCCTGAACCCACCAATGAACAGAGAGACATGAGACAGAGCCAGCAGTTAGGAGGCTGATTACACACACATGGATTATTCAGGCTGGGAAACCACACCATTCAGAGGCCCAGAAAGGTAGTGGCAACAATCCAGAAACAAACAGGGAAGGTCCTGAAACACATGAGGTAGAGAAGAGAGCAAAACTTCCTCTACCTCTTTTATCCATTACAGACACTACCAGTGAAGGTGTCATAAATGCTCCACACGTTTCTTTACAGATCATCAGGAAGCATAAAGCCTTACTTTAATCAGCAGCACTGTTTCTACACCCCTCATATCGATCAAACAATTGGCAACCACTGGATTATCTATTTCCAATGCTGTCAAAACTGATGGGAATTCTGGATGATGAACAGCTCTGAAGAAAAAAAAAACACCATTCATAAAACTCACATGAGATTCTTCAACAAAAAAAAATTACAAATAGTGCTTTTCAACTATCAAGGCTAAGCAATAAAATTCAAAACACACTTACCTCTGACTAGTATCATAAATTTTATTCTGAAATTTATTTACAACTATTTGAGGTCTATTTCCACGTGTGTAAAATTTTGACATCATAAACTGGAGAGCTCTTTCATCGCTATGATTATCACAGCAAAATGCCTGAAGTAGGCTTTTTAAACAGGATTCGATAGCCAAGATCAGCTCAGGATCTTTTGGATGAATCAAAGCACCTAAATAAACATAAGAAGCAAGGCTTTAGGTTTTATATTCCATGACAAAACACTCAGCAGAGCATTTTCACCACTCAAGGTCCTGTTTTGTTGTATTGCAGGCTTTTTAAGAGTCTAAAATCAACCTTCCTTACAGGTAGAAAAAAAATTAAGAGGTTGACTAAAAGTTAAAAGACTCTACAACAGATCTGAGAACACAAACATAAAATTTCTCTGCTTAGAGACACCTACACATAGCTGGAGGCCTAGATCTTCTTCCATTAGGGTACCAATCTTATGGCAGCTTAGTAGAAATGAATCAAGGCAAAGACAGCTTATCAACAATTTAATGCTTTAAGGATGAAGGCAGTGGAACAACTATACTGCAAATTAAACAAACATGAAAATTTCCATTATATCACCTGTCTTCAGCAGCACACATTTGCACGTTCTTACCCTGCAGTAAATGCCGTGTATTTTACATCCAGAATATGCTGAAACCTTTCCTCCCATTCACAAACTGAAAATATCAGGTATTGTCAGAGCTGGACAGAAGACAAATAAAAGCCACCTGCCCAAGAAAATCTCAGTTGGGTCTGTCTGACTTGTTCCATGCAAAACATCTCAAGTTTGACAAACCCACAAGTCAGCCACTGGACATTTTGAACAAAATCTGTCTGAGATCTGGACAGTGCTACCCACTGAGGAACAAGCAGTCAAAGCATAGTTCTCTGATGCTTTGAGAGTGTGGGGGAGTTGGAGGGATGCACTGAAAGTTTCCCATTGTAAAACATCTCAACAAAAACAGCTGGAAAATGAGGAAAGCCAGTAGTTGTTAGTAAGTGCATGACAGAAGCAAAAGATAATCTACCAGGATAAAACCTTTAGTCCAGGGAAGTCCAGAAAAAAAGATATATCTGAAGCTCCTTAAAGAACAAAGTTTTCTAAAAGACTACTACTTACATTAGAAGCCATACAAAAATATCCCATGAGAAAATATGTTTCAGCAATTATTCTTACCTAAAGGTCCAAGAGGTTTCTTTCTAAAGCGTCCTTGTTTATGGGCTACTTCAATTGCTTCAAGAAATGCTGGTACATGTGGTCCAAATCTTTTCAAAGTGTTCGTTTTACTATCTTTCAAGTCTCTCAGCTGTTTCTGCTGGGCATCTAGTGCTTGTTGCACTTCACTGCTTTCTCTCCTAAGATAACAGACTTTTTTTCAGTCGTTGTAGAGCCTAAAGTGCACTAATACAATTATAAAGCCTTGTTTTTAAATTACTAATAGCATTGTGTATCAAGATGTCAGTAGTTCAATGTAAAGCTAGGTACACACATGCAATAATATTTTTATAGTTTCAAGAAACATCAGAAAAAAAAACAAGAGAAAATTACTACTTTGCAACAGTTCTACAAGGCTTTTTTATTTCTAACAAATTATAATTTTATTTCTAATTATATGCTTCAATTTCACTGCCTTCAAAGATCTTCAACAAAACACAGAGTAAGCATTGGTTAAAATAATTGATAAGAGGAATTTAAACTAATACACCAAGAACAATTCTCAACTCCTTGAAGACAATAATTGACATTTCCGTAATCGCCTCCAGTAATCATTCAGGTTTCCAAATCAAAGCCAGAGTGCTTTGTTTTTTCTGTCTTGGCTATGGGCTAAATTAATATTTAAACCACTTTACCTCAAAGCCTCTGTGAATCTGCCTTAACTATAGAAGCAGCAATTACTCCCAAGTGTATCTATTCTCTTATAATGTGAAAAAGAAACTGGAGATTGACACCTCAGGGATCACAGGTATATAAGAAGGGATACAGAAAAGAAGGGATTCTTCCTAATTTAAAAGAGGTGAACAACTACATTCAAAAAGCATAACTTACCTCAGTCTAGAATGTTCTTCCCTACACTTAGATATAGCCTGCTGAAACTGATCCACCTGCTGACCAATCATTACTTCTTCATCATGAAATGCCTTTAACTGTTCCCTTAGGTATGCAATTCTCCTCTGTCTTTCCAATTTCTCAGGCTCTGAAACCTTATTAACACTAGAAAAGAACATACATCCATATTTTAAAACCATACTGATGATGTACAAATGAAATTAATTTTATTACTTGTAGCATACAGAAGATTTACTCATCAGTTACATTTAAGATTCTGTAAACTTGCAAGAGCTATACAGCAATAATGCAAATTTTAATTTTTTTTAAATTTCTAACTACATGTAACACCCCCAGTTACATTCCTATTGCATTTCGTTTAAGACATATTTGTTTTCCAGTATCATGGAAGCTAGAGAATATCTATTATCATCAAAACCAAACCAGAAAAACCCCAAAACAAACAAAAATGCTAACAAATAAACAAGCAAACAAAAAAAAAGACACTTTTGCTACCCAATTGCCTCTTCTTTTGACATTCTAGCCAAAATCATGGTATGTAAAGAAGCATGATCAGAAACAGTCAGGTATTTAACTGGACCCTGCTAAAGACGAAATAAATATTTTCTATTACTGCAGGTTTTCTCATTAATCAGAAAAGCTCACTTCTTTTCCACCTATATCTTAACAAACCTACACTATAACCACTGTATCTGCATTTACCAGCTTTTCAGTTCTTCAATCCGTTTACGTAGCTGTTCGCTGTCTTTTTCCAGACGTTTTAACTCCGTTCTGGAACGATTATAAACAATCTGTCAAGGAAATGGGATACAGTCGTTTAAGAAACAGAACAAAAAAATTATGAAATAACAAAAATTTTGAGTAAATAGTGAACTGCACCAAACCAGACAAACACAACTCAATTTTCAATAATTACATCTATTTATTTATTTTGATCTAAGCTTAACACTGTTTAGTAACTATGCAAAAACATACATGCCAGGGCCCCCGAAAAGACACCACTGGCCAGACAGGCAGGAAATTGTACCTGTTTTAAACTCCACTATGGACTCAAGAAGTCTAGACACAGGTGTAGAATTACAGATGGGTAGAGCATGGAAAAGTTTAAAGCTTTAAATTGGTATGAACTTTGAAAGGGTTTTTTTTTTGCCTACCTCAGTTTCATTGACTGCTTTTCTTTTTGCCTGCACTTCAGCCTTCAAAGAAATACACTGAGGATGAAGAGCTTGTGCTTCTTCACTTACTGTTATCAATTTGTCTTGTATTGTTTTGTACTTTTTTTCTGCTTCATTCACTTTTACCTTTGGTGAAAAAACAACAAAACAAGTAGTAATGAAACAAAATTTTCTTCAAAACCTCTTTATGTTACAAGACAAATATCTCTCAAAAGGATCCATCTGACACATCTCACTTGTTTTGAGTTTTGTTGGGTTTAAAAAACTAGAGCAAGTCATTAGCACTATGGATATGCTAAGATGAAAATTCATAAATGTTCATTTTTAGGAAACCAACAGACTACCAAATCTCTGATGCAGACAGCAACCTTTTATGCTTTCTCAAGGTTTACTCAAACACAGGACTCTTAGTACAATAAGGTCAAGTATCATGACATCAAAAGAAATGAAACCAGCATCTAGACAATGTTCCTTCATCACTACATAGACATGTTGACCACAAAGCAAAAATGCCTCACTTGTGAAACAAATAATTTTTAAAAGAAAGAAAAAATCTACAAAAATATTTTTTCAAGAAAGGAAACTAAGTGCTAACAAAGAAAGTTTGGAGTTTTAACAGACTGAAAAGTTTTGGAGCTGCTCAGCCTGAAGAAGTGGAGGTTGCATGAAGACCTCATAGCAGCCTTTCTGTATCAAAAGTGGGGTCTACAAGGAAGCTGGAGAAAGACTCTTCATTCTCTGTATTAAATAGGCATAATGTCTATTCAGTTTAAACTGAAAGAGGTGAAATTTAGGTTAGATATATGGAACAAATTCTATACTGTGGTGGTGGTGAGGCAATGGCACAGGCTGCCTGGAGAAGCTGTGGATGCCCCATCCCTGGAAGTGTTCAGTGCCACATGGGATGGGGCTTTGAGCAGCCTGATCCAGTGCAAGGTGTCCCTGCCCATGGCAGGGGGATGGAACTGGATGATCTTTAAGGTCTCTTCCCACCCAAACTATTCTATGACTCTAGACTCGAAATACTGATGCCTGTTTCTCTGCACAAAATGTGTCTCATATGTGAATGGAATGTATGACAAAATTATTCTTTCTTGCTGCCTACAAGAAGTCTTAAGAACCATCCCAAAACTTCCAGAGGTGTCCTGAAATCACTGATCTGTTCTAAAGGCAATGATACCCAAGAAAACCTTCACAACAGATCTCTGACTTGGGGGATGACTACAGCTAGAGTGGTAACTGGTTTAGACCATATACACACCTGACATTCTTCTACCTTCTGAAGGAGCTCTGTATTTCCTTCTTCAGCTCTGATGCCTTCTTTGAGCAGCTCTATTTCCTTTTCTGTCTCACTCACCTAAAGAGAAGCCTGTATTAGCATATCCACAGCAGACTGGGAATTAAGCACATTTCACATGAACAAACATATTTTAGCAAGACATTTACCACTGCCCACGCCATCTGATGTTTCAAATCTTTGAGACGATTTTGCATGTCATTCACAAATGCAATGCTTTTGAAAATTTCCTTCTTCTCCAAATATAGCTGCTTAAGTTCCTCAAGACGCTTAAAAAAGAAAACAGGGGTTCAATCATGACTACAAAAAGCTGTGATAAAACATGAAATTTTGGAAAAATTTGGGTTTTTTGAAATTTAATGTCACTGAGACCTAACAAAACCAAACCTATGCAGTTTAACTCCTGTACTTCTTTCACTGCTCAGATCTCTCCTAATAATTACTTTAACTTTTACATACCTCTTCCCCTTGTTCTATCTGAACGTGGGTATTTTTTTTAGTTTTCCCAATAAATGAATAATCTTCTTTCATTTGTTCCAGCTGAGTTGCCTTCATAAAAAACTGAAAAGGAATAAAAAGATGCAGATGTGAGATCAGCACCTTATCTAAGGAGACCTTCAATCATTACGACAGAAAGACCATTCATCCCAACATCCCTGCATGCTGAATGATACCCAAAGTGAAAAAAACTGGTCAGGTTGTGGTGGTGCTTCCATACACAATTTCCACCTCCTCCTCAGGCTGCAATGTGATATTTGAAATGTTTGTTAGGCCTGGCCTTGATGAACAGAAACTGGGCTCAGCTCCTCTTGAGTTTATCAGAAACACTCTGCTCCCAGGAACTTACACTGCCTGACAAGCTCCTCTTTCTAATGAAGAGCCTTTGAAGCTTGCTTTTTTTGCCTGACTAACAACCCAAATGGAACAACATTTTTGTTGTTGAACTTTCTATGAAAGTTACTGACCTGAATTTTGGTCAGGATGAAAAATTACTGTGACTAAAGCCCAACCTCTTGTGACCTATAAATAATGGTGCCAAGTGAGACCCGCTGAGCTTTCCTGGACCACAGTGGGCTGTGACAGCATCTCCCTCTGAGTGAGACACCACTGTGAGCCAGAGAACTCTCAAGTTTACTTGGAGGACTGCTGCCAAAAGCTGAGAGCCTGGGCTGATACCTCCACTCCTCTGGGATCAACCTCCACCTGCTGAGAAGATCCAAAGGCATTTGACATGAGTACTTCTCTGAACTCCAGGGGAATTTTCCACAGGAATATAACTTGTACATACTCTTTAGGTCTGTTTACCTACCAGTGTGCATATGGTATAGCAACTGCATTATAAATGTTTCTTAAGATTCTGAAGTACCTAGATTAGTAAGAAAATTAGGCCTGCGAGTGAGTTGCCATAGTGCTATTGTAAACTCTAATCTTCTGTTAAATTGTTTAAATCAGGGTATTAATAAAGTACTGTTAAGTTAAAGAACTGTCAAAACCTTTAGGCCTAAACTGTGGTCAAGGTCAGAGATAAGTTTGGCAACAGGGTCCATTCTGAACCCTGTGACTTAATGGGAAGGTTTCCCTTACTCCTTTTTAGCCTCACCTTTTCCCCATTCCAACCTCCATGTAGATAATTTTAGATTGATTTTGGTTTTAGATTGATAGATTTTGGGTTTTAGTTCAATTTTTCTCTTGTGCATCTATATAAGTGAGAGAGTGAACCTTGCCAACAAACTTAGCCGCACTTTCACTTTAATATTAAATCTCCTTTTCCTGGTACCTGTGCCAGTGGTTCTTTGGGCAACTTAAAACAGTCATTTCTGACAGGAGTATTTCTGAATAATGGAAGTGTCCTAAAATTTTAATTTATCCATCTCTTTAGAGAGAATAATCTTCAAAAATATTGTTTGTGCAAGTGGGTAATTGATGCAAACAGACAGTGCACTGGCTCTGGTTGGGATGGAGTTAAGTTTCTTTACAGCAACTGTTACGGTGTTTTATTTTAGATGTGTGACCCAAACAATACTGACTACACACTCATATCTTAACTATTGCACTGAAGCCTCCTGTTTCTCACTCTGCCCTCTCAGTGAATAGACCAGCAGGTGTACAAGAAGCTGGGGAGGGATACAACCAGGCAGATGATCTCAAGCAGCCAAAGAGATATGCCACCTCAGAAAATGTCACTGTGATGGTTTAGCCCCAGCCACTCACTCACTTTCCCCTGGGGTGTGATAGGGAAGAGAACCAGAAAAGTAAAAGCAAGAAAACACAGATAAAGATAAAAACAGTTTAATAAAGCAAAAGCTGCACACACAAGCCAAGCAAAACAAGGAATTCATTCATCACTTCCTGGGGCAGGCAGGTGCTCAGCCACTCCCAGGAAAGTAGGGCTCCATCATTCCTAACAGTGACTTGGGAAGACAAATGCATCTTTCAAAACGTCCTCCAATTCCTTCTTCTTCCCCCAGCTCTATATGCTGAACATGATGCTGTATGGTCTGGGATATCCCTTTTGTCACCTGGGGTCATCTGTCCTAGATGTGACCCCTCCCAACTCCTTGTGCACCCCCAGCCTCCTGGCTGGTGGGGTGGAAAAAGAAGAAGAAAAAGCCTTGACTCTGTGTAAGCCCTGCTCAGCAGTTACAGAAACAGCAGCAATGAAAACATCTCCACATTATCAATACTGTTTTCAGCACAAATCCACAATCTAGCCCTATACAAGCTGCCATGAAGAAAAACAACTCTAACCCAGTCCAAACCAGCAGAGCCATGCTTGGCAATAAAAACAGATCCGAGGGTTTAAGGGGATTAGCCATCTTTTGCTTGGGTACTGCTTGGGCCTCAGTCTACCAACAGCAGATGATGAGCAATTGCCTTAGCATCTCTTATTTTACTTTCTCTCTCCTTCCAGCTTTCCCTTCAGTTATTACACAAATTTTATCTCATCCCTCTAATTTTTTTTACTTTTACTCTTCATTTCCCATTCCCTCATCCCAAACTTGGGAGCAGCACAGAGCAGAAGTGAGCAAGTGGTTGTGTGGAATTTAGCTACTTACCTGAGTTAGCCCAAAACAAGTTATTAAAATTATGGAATTTGATTTTTTTACCAAATGCTCTAAAAATTTGCAATCAGTAATTTAATGTTTTATGACTATGCTAAATTTGTTTTCTTACCTTGTACTTGTCACCTTCATTTTTAGTCTGTAAAAACTGTTTACTCATCTCTTGGGTTAAAACAGACACAGGATTATCTACCTGCAAAAATAAAGAATTTTTGTTTTATTTTAATTACAAGTTACCATGTAACTGCAAATCCAAGAAAGTGAGCACCCTTTTCCAGTCTTGCAAATTAGTAATAAGCTAAGGTTCAGAAATCAAGTTTGCTAATCCTCTCACATCTTCAAAAAAACCAAAACATAACAAACAAAACCAATAACAGAAAACTAAAAAATCCAACCACATCAAGTACAAAACAGAACCACAACAAGGACAACTAAGGAACTGCTTCCAAGAGGATACGTGACTTCTATAAAAACAGTACCTGTAAGTTCCATTTATTTAACAAAATCAGCATTAGAAATTCTTGTTGTATCAAAGTACTGCAATAAATGCAATGAATTGACTCATATATTCTTACAGACGTTTGCCACAAAATAAAATCAATACATACTAACAGACTTCTATTATTTGAAATTCTAAGTATGTTGAATATTTTAAACTTCATATGCACTACCTGATCTTTTATTAATCACTTAGACGGCAAAATCACATTCAAATTTCTGCAAAAGCAAGAACTGAAATCATCAGCAGAAAAAACCTCTTCAGATACAAAAGAAACCTACATATGTCAAGACTTTTACCAACAGGACACATGACTCACAGCTCACAGATGACAGCAAATACTTATCTGTCTGGGACAGAATCCTATTCTGCATTGCATGAAGTATATATTTCAAGTTTCCTTTTGCTGATGAATTTGATCTTTAAGTAACATGGAAGAGGTGAAACTCTCCTTTAAGGAATGATACATTTCTTTTTAACTGAAGAATTATAATATCACATGCCATTGTCTTCTTAAATTGCACAGAATTTAAACACTACAACAACTACCTGTATATTAAAGTGATCCAGTATTCCTATGAGTTCCTCTTTCTTTGAAGAAATTATGGTCCCTAGTGGTAAAAAAAGAAAGGAAAAATACCAATAGGTACAATGCCCCAGAGTCTTTCATCCATTGTAGAAAATGTAAAAAATGAGATCAATCTTTTTGTAACACAGACTTAGTCCTAAATGAGAAACATTCGTTAGTGGTCTTTTTATTATTTTTATTTTTGCAATATATTTGCATTTGCACAGAAAGACTTCTAATTGAAGTTCTTCTCTGTGACAGAATTTAGATAAATCAGCAAATTTAATAAATCCTCCAAAAAGACTAAAAACTATGCTCAGCCTCATCATACAAGCAGATTTTTGTAAAAACAAACACATAATGTAACACCTGACACACTAAATAATACGTATCAATAAATACATAATGCTTTTGACATGCTAAAATATTCTTAGTTTGGGATAAAAATTTGACATTGTCAACATCCTTGAATGATTATATGAAAAGAGAAACATCATCCTTTACTAACATCAAGGCAATTCAAAGTCATGAATTAGTTTAGAGAACTTCTAAGACTGAGAGCAAAGCAAACTACCACCAACCAGATTTGCTTTTCAGTTTGCAAGTTCTGCTTCCATCCTGATTAATGCGTTGATTCACAGTAATAGAGGTTCCATACAATTCAGGTTTAAATGCATCTCTTCCTTGGTTCCGCAAAGTTATGGAAATATCTGCAGAACTAAAAAAAAAAAATTAAAAAAAAAAACCCCAAAATAATAAAAAAGACAACTGAAATTAATCTCAAATCTAAAAACAACAACAAAAAAATAAAAAAATTTTAATTTTTCATACAAATTGTCATGTGTCCTACAGCTCACAGCTGCATAGTCATAGTCAGTCATAGTACCCATCACAAGAACATGTATTGATGTGGTTTGAGCCACAATAGCATTAGAGACATTGCTGGTTTAAAACCCAGAAGGAAAAGTACAGCCACTCAAGCCACCCCCTTTCCTCCACCCCCTTCCCAGAGCGGAGGAAACAATAGTAGAGATTATAAAACAGAATCACAATTTACTGCAAAATCACAAACCCACAATATTAATAAGAGTGTACAAAACAGAGTGTATTACCCACAGAAGAGTATTCACCACCAAACCAAAATGCTTCCCCAGGACAGGGCCTGGCATGGTTTTGTGCTGAGCCACATGGTGCACGAGAAAACCAAGGCACTATGGCAGGGATGCTCATGGCTCAACTGTCCCCTTCCCCAGCCCGACAGCAACGGAAAAACAGGGACAAGACAAAATCGGGGGAGACCTGACAGGGCTCTGGAACAGGGCAGGGAACCCTTTCCCTGGGCCTGACTCGGTGGTTCTGGCACTGGTGCTGTAGTCGCTGCGGCTGGGGCTCCTCACAGCTTGGCTCGGCTCCTGCCGCTGCCTTTCCCTCCCTCGCCTTTCTCTCCGAGTGGCACCTCGGGCTTGCCGGCGCTGTCTTTCAGCACCAAACCAGAAAAGCCGTGGCTCGGAGGAAGAGGAAAGGGGCTGTGCCTTGGGGTGATTTTGTGATGATGCTCCATTCCTGATTGTCTGCTTTATGCCCAGAAGTTGCTGCTGTGGCTTTTAGGTGGGTCCAGAGGAGGGGCGGGAGCTTTTGGGGGCTCCTCTGCGTTCAAAGACTCACTCCCCAGCCTGCTGGGTGCTGTGGAGAGCAGTGCTTACTTTGTTGCTTAGCTAACTAGTAGCTTTAGCAAGAAGTATCCTTTTAACCCCCCAATCCACCTTTCCCCGGGACAGCAGCAGCAAGCCTTCTGCAGGTAGGTATTATTTCGTTTTTTCTTGAGTTGCTTCAGCTTGGTTTTGGTTCGAGATCAGACTATGGCTGAGACTGGCAGTGGGAGCCACTCCAGCCAGCCCAAAACTTTGGGCAAAGATGAATCAACAAGAGAAAGGACACCAAAATCCAGCAGCTTCATCCACAGCTTCATCTGCTGTGAGGAGGGGACAAACACCAGAGGTTCAACAAGTTCCCATCTGTTTTGCCCAAGCTGCTGCATGAACTTTTTCCTCTTTCCTGAGACAAAAGCCAGAGGCCGTTTTGTCCCCCCTCTGCCACGTGGCCAGCTTGTTTATTTCTTCCCCTGGCATTGTGAGTTTTTTTTGTTCTGCTGTGTGTGAGGGGGGTAAGGTTCTGAAAGTTCAATATCTAGCACTTATTCAATTCTTTTTTCATGCCATGTGGGCACTTTGTTAGTTAATAAACAGGGTTTTTTTCACTTTCACCCACTTGTATTAATTTTCTCATTGGCAAAAGGGATTACTGAAGCCATTCTCTTGAGAGGAGACACTCATTCCAGAGCGTTTTCTCCTAAATCTGTCCTAAACCAAAACAGAATGCCAGTGGTAGAGAGGGGCAAAGTGTGCTGGGCTGACCCTGAAACCTGCACACCCCCTCCCTTGCACCTGGCGAAAGCAAAAGCTGCTTTTGGCCCCAGCTTCCTCGTGCTGACACTATGGCCTTGCCATGATGTGGGTGGTTTGGAACCAAACACTGCCAGAAACTCCAGCCCTCTTCTCCATAACCATGACAGACACATTGCTGCCATACACTGACTGCTTGCACCTCCTATGCTTCATCTACATAGTAAACCAAAAGCAAATATTTGTGAGAGAAGATTTCTTCCATCTTCCCATCTGAGTACCCTCATTTTACACTGCAGAATCAAGCTGCTTTTTTGTAGTTCTTTTTATTCAAATTGGCTTCTGTATAAAACAGTTGTCTGGCCTCTACGGCCTAACCAAAGTCATCTATAGCAAAATGCTTAAGGCATTCTTCTAGAAAAGATTAGATGTGATTTCTGTTCCAAATTCCTATTTCCTATTTCTCAAGTGAGTGCTGAAACATTAACTTAATACACATAAGTCAAGTACTACCAATAATTTTATGCTTAAGCACCTCTGAAAGGAAAAGGCTGGGACTCTGAATAACATGTAAATATAAACTCTTAAACCTCCTCTCCTTTTATCAGTTTCCCTAAACACGTTATCCCCACTCTCACAGCAGGCATGAATCCACTTCTTGCATGTTTTATGTCAAGGTCTTTATATGGTATATTCATCAGAAAGATTAAAAAATAATTAACCTAACTGCTTGCAAATCAATGATAACTAGTCACCTATGAATTTTTCTAGTGAACTCCATTTTTCTGTAGGATATTCAATTACAGAGTGGAAGTAACACACGAGAGCAGGGAATACAGAGGATATATGTTAGCTAGTTCAGTGTTCCAGTTTCAGGTAGCACAGAGTTAACTTTCTTGCCAATACTGTGAGGGGCAGAGCCCAGAGCCATGTGAAAGTTGTTATCTTATGTCCCACCCATCATCCCTGGGGGCACAGCTTCAGTTGGAAGAGAACACAAAGTGCAACTGCCGTCCTTCTGTTACCCTCTGTTCCAGGGAAAGCGGACAGCGAGTGAAGCAGTGGGGTGGCTCCAGTCCTGCCGTGGGGTTGGAGTGTCATTGTTTTTCTTGGCTTGGTCTTGGGAAGGGAATGTGGGTGTGGATGATTTGTCCACTATTGTTTCTTTTTTTCACAACACAGGCACAGACACTTCCATTTGCCATTTTTGTCTTTGTCTCAGGAGATGCATGACTTGGGCTGTGGTGCAGTCGTTGAGTCAGACTCAGTGAACATTTTTGCTTGTAATCACCCTGATTTATACACTGTTGTTATTAGTACTGTTGCTGTTAGTGTTTCTTTTCCTTATCTTGTTGATAGCTTCTTTCAGCACGTTTTCATTTCAACCTGTAATCTCTACCTTTATCCCTTTCTCACTGGAGGGGAGAGACCAGCTGTTTGGAGCTTAATTTCCAGTTGGTTTGAAATTACAACATTCAGAAATAATTTTATACTAGTGGTAAAACTTCTGATGGTTTTTATTTTCAAGGTTTGGGGTTTTTTTGCGGGGGAAGGGTGTTGTTTAAATATAGTCTCTTCAGTGTTATGCTTTTTATTCAAGTCTGGTGGATCCCATAAGATGAAGAAAATCAGTGAAAACAGAAAACTCATAAGCTAACCTCAATGACAATTGCCAAACCACATATGCAACTTTAAAGTTTTACTTACGTCTCTCCTTTTTGAATAAACATTTTTAATGAGGAACCTCTGTTAGTTGCAGTGGCTTTTCCACCAAGTCCAACAATTAGTGCTGTTAATACAGAGCTTTTTCCACCTGTAATTGAAGCATTGAAATTTGTTTTAGAGAGAAGATACTGTAACTTCTACTCCACCCACCTTACAGTTTTTTGACTTCTTATATATTCATGCATTAGAAGTCCAAATTCTGTCCTTATTGAACATATAAAATAAAAATAATGCTAACAAAGTGTCTGCCATTTTCAAGGTTTTCCCTAAAAAAACCCAACATGCTGAGCCAAACTTCTGTTACTTCTATTCAGCAATTTGCATTCAACATATCCTAAGTCAGAAGGAAGGAATCGCCCCTTTCTTAAAAGCATAATGAAAACACGTATACAACAAAAGAAATCAAATACACATTACCATTTATCTAACTACCTGAAAGGTTTTAAGCTCTCTTTCAAAAATTATATTTAATTTTTTTAATTCTTTCTCCAGAAGAAGCGAGCTCATATAAATAGGTATCATTTTCTTTTCCTATAATAGTTTCTATGTGCCCCATACTGTCCTGGGTTAGCTGGGATAGAGTTCCTTTTCTACCTAGTAGCTTCTACAGTGCTGTGTTTTGGGTTCAGCATGAGAATAATGCTAATAACATGATCATGCTTTTGTCATTGCTAAGTAGCAAAGTCAAGGACTCTTCAGTGTCTCATTGAGGAGGTCATCAGTGAGGAGGTGCACAAGGCAGGAGGGAGCCTGGCCAGGAGAACTGACCCAAACTAGCCAAAGGGATATTCCATACAATAGAATGTCAAGCCCAGTGCATAAACTGGGGGATGCTGTCCAGAAGCCACTGACTGCTGCTCAGGGATGGGCTGGTTGTGAGCAACTGTATTATGCATAACTTGTTTATCTTGAGTTTTATTCCTCTCTTTCTTTCTGCTTTCCACAACAATAATTATTATATTTTATTTTGATTATTAAGCTGCTCTTACCCCAAACCACAGGTTTTACCTATTTCCGATTCTCCTTCCCATCCCACTGGGACACATGGGGAAGTGAGTGAGTGGCTGCATGGTATTTAGTTGTCAAAAGTTGTCATTCATTAAATGACAACAGTCATTCTAGCACTCAATGTGTGGCTCAAAAGGGTTGATATAACTGAGCAGAGTATGTTAAAACAAATTTGCTGTAAGCATTCATGGTATTAGTTTAATAGCTGTGGATCACAATGCTGATTTATTTGCTTTCAGAGTCATGCTGGTTCTCAGAGCTGCATGATGTAACACCTTTGTCACAGCATGTGCTCCCTGCTTTGGTGTTTATCACCTTTGGGGCCTGGGCTAAGGTTATCCTTCCAAAGTGCACTGTAATGATGGCAGATAAGATAAGAAATGCTAAATGACAGGATACTTGATGGACCTGCTGGCCCTGCCACTCGCACTGCCCTCACCCCTGGGCTGCACGCCTTCTAGCAGCAGCTGCTCAGTTACACCTTTCACCCTGCAGAGCACACACCTTCCCCTCCTCCAGGCTAACTGCAACTGATTTGGAAAATTTTGGATGTCCTTGGGCAGCTGAAACCATCAGGAAGCAGGTTATTACTGAATGTGCTTCAGATCTAGTTCAGCATTTTTCAACTATTAGCAGTATTTCAAAGCCCCATTACAATCACTGTGGCTCCTCCAAACTCAGTGATGGGCACTGCAGGCACGTGGACAATTACTGTGCATTTAATAATAAACATATAAGTACATTTAGTTCAAATAAAAAATTTATGCATTATTTATATATTACAATACTTACATTCACATTAGCTTTTGCAAAAATCTCCAACTTTAGGACCTAATTCACCAGCCTGTAACACACTGTGTGGTACCTCATTTCAAAAGTGAATCCCTTTCCATGCCTGAAAGATGGCTAGCAATTCTTTTTCAAGTAGCAACTGCATCTTCTACATACTAACAGAAGCGTTCTTTGATAAAGACTCTATGCAATTAATACTTACTTCCATTGGTTCCAACAACGAAATTGAGATTTGATCCAAACTGAAAAGGCCCCAGGTTTGAATGGCACATGAAATTCTTCAGCTGGATACTTTCTATTATCCCAACTTCACCATCAGGCTAAAGAATGAACAATTAAAACTCAAGTTATGTCAGCATTTAAATGAGATTAAGTTTATATATTTTAAGTGCAATGAGAATTAAAATGACGATATAAAACATTGGTTGATACAAGCCACAAGGAAACAGAAGGGTTTCATGACAATGTGTGAAGTCACTTGCTACAGAGCAGTTATACAGTAAAATAAAAAGAATGTTGCCAAAGCTGATGCCTCACACACAGTAACTTTCAGCTCTTCCTATTACTAACTTAACATCAATACAACATAAAATATTAAGACAAGAGATCCACACAGTTGGCTGACCTAGTTGAAGCATGTTATTACAGGCATTGTCCAAACATCTTGTGAATACTGACAGGCTTGGGGCACCAAGCACCTCTCTAGGAAGCTGTACTGGCTTTGGGTTGTGGTAGCAGGAGCAGGAAGCTACAGGGGTGGCTTCAGTGAGAACCTGCCAGAAGCATCCCCAAGTCTGACAGAGCCATTGCCACTCCCCAGCCACCCCCAAGACTGACCCATTGCTGGCCAAGGCTGAGCCCATCAGCAACAGTGGTAGTGGCTCCAGGCTAAGTCAGGACAGGGAAATTGCAATTGCAGCAATTGCAACCAGAGAAGAATGAGAATTTGTGAGAGGAACAGGCCTGCAGACACCAAGGTCAGTGAAGGAAGGGCAGGAGGTCCTCCAGGCATCAGAGCAGAGATCCCCCTGCAGCCCGTGGAGAGCATCCAGCAGATGCTGGAGCAGGTGGATTCCCAAAAGATGCTGTGATTCTATGGGAAGTCTACACTGGAACAGGCTCCTGGCAGGACCTGTGGCCTGTGGAGAGAGGAACCCACACTGGAGCAGGTTTGCTGGCAGCACTTGTGACCCAATGGGGGACCCACACTGTTCCTGATGGACTGAATCCTGTGGAAGGGATCCACACTGGAGCACAAGATGAGTGTTGATCCTCCCTTTGAAGAGGAAGGAGTGGCAGAGACAACATCTACCTGTACTGTTGGAGGGAGAAGAACATTGGGAATGAAGATGAGCCAAGGAGGGGTGGAGGGAAGTTTTAAGAAGGAGTTTTAAGATTTGGGTTCATTTCTCATCATCTCTCAAATACTAATTTGAATGTAAATAAATTCTGTTCATTTCCCCAGGCTGAGTCTGTTCTGCCCATGACAGCCACTGGGAAGTGATCTCTCCCTGCCCTTATCTCAACCACGAGTCTTTTGTTCTATCTTCTCCCCCCTGCCCAGGAGAGGTGGGCAGTGACAGAGTGGCTTTGGTGCACACCTGGCACCCAGACAGGTTCAACCCCCCAGAGAAGCCTGGTCCAGTGTCATACCACTGGTAAAGAAATGTTTCCTAATGTACAGTCTAAATACACAGGACAGTATTTGCAATCTCAAAAATCTTCTATGAAACTAAAATTCAACTCCTAAAAGAAAAGCATTAAAAATAATATTCCAGTTTTCAAGTTTCTTTTCCACCACAATTTGCATTTCAAACACTAGATTTTTTTTTACACATCTGAAAGTGTCAGCTATGCAAAACAAACAAGTATTTGGCACTTCTTTTACTAAATAGTTTTCCAAATATTTTGCCTGCTTTTACTACAATCATAAATGAAATTTACCATAGTTCTATCAAAATCCATTCCCTTCATTTACTTAACAACTGCACAAGTATTCCTTCTATTAAATCAGAATATTGTTATTTTATGATCGACTATTATAACTAGATGATCCAAAAGAAGTAAGAATAGCCTCCTGCCTAGTTTCATTTATCTTTGTTCTACTGATGCCTACATCCAAGGTATTTAATTCAATAAGTACAGAACTTTTCTTATATCTTTGTCTCTATGACTTTTAAAACTACTTACCGACTGTGAAGAGGGACTACCATTAGGTGAGAGGTCTAAAGTTTCTTCATCACTAGATTCATCATTATGTATATCTGTGTATTCTTTTCTCTGCCTTTTCTGGGACCCAGGATTTAAAACACTTTCTTCCTTTCTCTTACCCATGAGTACTGAAAAATGAAAGTAATGAAATATTATAGGTTTCAGTGTTCTAGGTGACAACATACCCATAGGTGATTGCACAGATCTACTAAATTATTTACTTTGGTAAAACAAATATTAAAATTACCCATAGAATGGGTAAGGCTGGAAGGGAACATAGCGGGTCATCTGGTCCAACCTCCCTGCTCAAGCAGGGCCATCCCAGAGCACACAGCACAGGATTGTGTCCAGGCAGTTTTTGAGTATCTCCAGTAAGGGAATCTCCACAGCCTCTCTGGGCAATCAGTTCCAGCTCGTGTTCACTTGCACAGTAAAGATATTCCTCCTCATGCTCGGGTGGAACTTCCTGCACATCAGTTTGTGCCTCTAGTCTTATTGCTTGGCACCACCAAGGAGAGCCTGGTCCACCCTCTTGACACCCTCCCTTTAGATATTCATACAGATTGAGGTCCCCTCTCAGCAGTCTTTTCTCCAAGTTGAGCAGGCCCAACTCCCTCAGCCTTGCTCTCATAAGAGAAATGCTTCAATCCCTTATCTTTCACAGCCCTCCACTGCATCTCCACCTCCCTCTTGTACTGAGGAGCCCAGAACTGCACTGCGGCACAGAGGGCAGCTCTGCCTCCTCTAGGGACAGCGAAAGCGAAAGAGCGGCAGAAATCCCCTCAAGTCCACGATTACCTGTTGCTATTCCCAACACCGCGCGACCCGGAAGGATCCCCCACCCGCTAGGCAAGGGACACGGGTCCCTCGGCGGCTGGAGCGCCCGGGCGGCCGCCGCTGCCGCTGCCCGCCGGCGGAGGAGGCACCCGGGGGGAGCGCTCACACCCGCCGGGCGCCCACGCTGGGCAGCGGGTGACAAACGCCAGCTCCGGCCGCTAACTGGCCCCGCGGGGCCACCTGCGCCAGCGCCCGCGGCGCCGGCCCGGGGGCAGCGGGAGGAGCGGGCGGCAGCCGTTGCCCCGCCTTGCGGCCGCCAGGCCGCCCCTCCCCTCCCTCCCTCCGAGCCGCCCAGAGAGCGGGGCGCGCCCGGACAGCGCCCGCCAGGATCCTCGCCCAGCACGGGGCGCCCGTCCCTTGTGTGCCCTCCCTTCGGCCCTCGCCCGCCCCGCGGCCCGTTACCTGGGACAGCTCCCGATCCCCGCGCGGCGGGCGGACGGGGCGGGCCGGGCCGGAGCGGGCGGAAGAGCCGCCGCCAGTGCGCGCCTGCGCGCTCCGCCCCCCGCGGGCCCGTTTCCGTGCGCGCCTTTTCGGCTGCGGGGCGGAGCGCTCGCCGCTCGGGAGCGGGCTGAGCCCGGCCCGGCGGGGCTCGCTCGGCGCTGGGCGCTCCCGCTGCTCCCCGCGGAGGCGGGAGCCGCTCCCGAGCCGGGGCTGAGCAGCCCAGGGGAGCTCGGGCACGCCTGCTCCTGTGGGCGCGCTGCGCGGGGAGCGCTGGCGCAGCGCGGCGGGAGTTTCAAACGCTGCGTCCGGGCGCTTGGCTCGCCGGCGGCTGCTCGGAGCTCTGCTCGTCCGGCACCAAAGGTCTGTAGGCTCTTCAGGGGGAATCTGGAAGTGCTGGAGTGCGCCACTGCTGTCCTGTTCGGCTTTATTGGCAAAGCTGTGCCGGGATAACGCAGAGAGAGAGGGGGAGAGTTCTGAAAGGCGTCTGGGCTTTCGTCTTTCCTCTGCCGTGTTTTGCTCCTTTTTAAAGGTTTCTGGGTGAGACATAAAGCATGTGCTTGGCTGTCTTTGCAAGTTACCTTGGTAATGTGTGAAAATACCTCTGTATGAATTGAATTTCAGCGTTAAATGCATTCTGGAGTTATTTTTACTTAACTGGCATTTCTAGCTGTGTAAAAAAACTTAATAGAGCAGAACGTAGTCTTAAAACACTATTTAAGACATAAAAGATTTATAGGTTTAGCGCACTCTGGCCTTAAGAGATATTGAGAAAGTTTTTTAGGGGGGTGTTTATGTTTATTGTTAATTATCTTCAGTGATTTCTAGTATATGAAAATAAATCAAGTTCAGTGTTGCTTCTTTGGAAGTCGCCATCTCGCTAGGGTTGGAGGCTTGTGATGAACGGAGCTCTTAAATAAAATCCGAGTAGACAGATCATTCATATTATGAGTAGTTGAGCTATTTGTACACGGAATCCGAATTTGAGTATTTAAGAAATACACTAAAAAAAGAGTAAAGATTGGTAGGTCTTTATAGCTCACCTTAGATATGTATTCAATGGAATATGAAAAACTTAGTCCTCAAATAACTACTTTTTACAATTAAAAAGATGGTCTTTGTTTTTTTTTTAGTTTTCAATTTTTATACTTTTTAAAATTATTTGTAGTTAACCAAATATGGGGTGTTTGTAGCGTATTTGTCTTTCCCATTAATTAAGTACCATGTGACATTCCATAACAATATTTAGAAACTAACACAGTTGTTTTTAAGAAATTGTATTGATGCAGACTAGCAGGAACCAAATGATAATACCAAAAAGATATCTCCTTTCTTTGTTAGATGTTCTCTCACTGAAGCTGAATTATTGTGCTTGTCTTTTGGGAAGGTTTGGATACTTCCCCTGTGCATCAGAGAAACTGATCATCCTGGACTTCAAGATTGTACTATGTAGTTGTATGCTTAATTTTTTTTTTTTAACTAATTTTATGTGCTTGACATACAACAACAAAAGCAATACTCTGTACTCATACAACTAAAATGAGGTTGAGTGATTGTAGTAGTTAAAGCAATGGATTAGAGACCTAAATTCTGTTGAAAGTAAACCTAAACATTAGAACTTGGTTTAAAAACAGCCTGGAATTGAATAGTTGCCTTGCTTTAAAACAGGATTAGAGTATAAAAGAATGCACCCTCCAAAGGCAGACTTGCTGTTCTGACAGACTGTGGTGTTAAATGTGAGAGACCACACAGTGGCTTTAGCTCCTCATATGTCTTAAGCAGATCTCTGAGCACCAGTAGCTCATTAGTCTGATTTATTCAAATGAGCATTTTAATTTATCTGAGTGTACAGTAGTGTCAAAAGCAGAAAGAAATACAAAACATTCCAGATTGTATTTGGTTTTTATATTCTACTATTGGGAGAGAAGAGAGAAAACAAATAAGCATGAGACAAACTTTGTACCATAAGACAGTGGAGGAATAAATGGGTATTGTGAGGGGGGAAAGCAGAGTATATGCTAGAGGCCTGGTATAAAGCTGGCAAGATGTGAAAACCAGAAGAATAATGAAAACAGAAGAAAATGAGTGTGGTAATAGGATACCACTGAGAGTGGAGCTGTATAAGTAAATTTACATCAGACAAAGAAATTCACCTCCTAGTGGGTGTGTTCTCTTAAGTACTTACTGCACTACTGCACTATAGCTAGTGCTAGTCACACAATACCAAAACTGACTCAGTGAAAACCTACACACTGGTGTGTTTCTGCCCTCACAGTGTTAGAAATGCCAGAATATTTGTTTGGAAGGGAGATTGAGAAGTCATCATGTTGAGAGCTCAGTAGCAAGTTGCCCAAATCCCCTTTAAGGGCTCTGCGATTGCCTAAAGTAGTAAGTTGGAGCTCTGTGCCTGCCTTAAGTAGAAAGTTGTTCAGAAACATAGCAATTTTCAGATGAATGTGGATATCCCTGGCCAAGAGAGAGGTGCACAGTCTTGAGCCAGGTGTGCATGTTGGGTGGAGCTATTCCCCAGGCATCCAGGGCTGGAATAAAGTCACGCCTTCTTCTTAACACTACGTCTTCTTAATAATACATTGGGTTCTCTTCCCAAATTTCAGTGCCAGTCACTGCTGATTCCCTGCTCAGAGAGGCTTCCATCAGCATTGGATTAAAGCAGAACAGTATGCCAGCTGGTAGTTAAAAATGTCTGCAACCTGTGAGCAACCACTGCAGCAATACCATCTTTTTTTCCCTGAACTCCAACTTGAATTTCCCAAGACAGAATTTCTGGGTATTGACCCTTCTTGTATCATCTTGGAATGCAAGGAAAATTTAAATTCTGTTGTCATTGTAAATATTCCTCAAATAGCTTTAAGTTACTTCTATTTGAAAAGAAAATTTTAATGGAAATCCTACCTCAAATCAGGAAGTAATTCTCTTAAGAATCCTATGGGTTTTTTTTTCTAATCAAACTTGGATTGTGTTTATGTAAGGCATATGTGAGACTTGGAAATGAATATTTTTTCTTTTTTTTTTTTTTTTTTTTTTTATTTTCTCAACTGTGTTTGTTTTTGTTTGTGTTCAGCTTATTAGTAATGCAACTATTCAGTCCAAATAAGGTATTTGGATAAGGTAATAAACCACCTGTGAACTGGAGTCACTACATTTAAGAGACTTGGTTGCAAGTGTTCTTGCCTCATAAAAGTAGAACTTCTAGTGGCAAATATATTTATCTTCTGAACCTCAGACTCATAATACTTTGCTTCATGTCATATTCTGAAACTGCTTTTTTTTTGTTTGGTCTTCACAGTTAAAATCTACCTTCTGACAAGGAAGCTAAAACAATGGGAGTGACTTACCTGTGGCAAATCCTTGAGCCTGTGAGACAACCTGTCACCATGAGTAGTCTCAGAGGGAAAACACTTGCTGTTGATTTAAGTTTGTGGGTTTGTGAAGCACAGACTGTTAAAAAGATGGTTGGAGTGGTTACCAAGCCACATCTCAGGTATGGTATCCATATAAATGATTTGAGCCAAAAGTCTTGGAGCTGTATAATTTGAATATGTTATTTATTCAATAGAATTCTAAGAGTAGCTCTGAAATGCATATGACTGGTGTTTTGATTCAGTTATCACTTATGCTACATGTGTAGAGGGTTTGAAGTTAGTTCTAAGTAGACCCCCGTGTTGAATTAAATATGTTTAAATCACTCTTCAGGCATTTGAACAAACTTGAAAGATACATATATATTTTTAATTTAAATGACTTACCTAAGGAATGAGCATGTCTCAGCATCTATAATTGCAAAACACTATTTTCTCAAACAGAGCTAACAAAAATGAAAACACAGCAATTTTCATCAATGCTTGTTATTGGTTACCAGTGCAGAGCACTAAGTTACCAGATGGTGTTATACACTCCTGTGACTTCTGTTGAATTCAGCATGATATGAAATATCAGCATGATACAAAATCTCAGCATTTTCTGCGAATAATGTTTTAAAAGGTTTTATACTTACAAATCCAAATGGATAATTACCTATAAAACTGACAGCATGGCCAAAGTCATTACATCACTCTTATAAGGATGTCCTGTTGGAAGCATCAATCCAGACCTCCAAAGCAAGACAAAGAGTTGAACAGATTTCTACCAAAAGAATGTTTTCAGACAGTGGAAAATTAGGGGTTTTTTTTTTGAGAATTTGTATTTTTGAGTAACTTATTGTATTGATTGTTTTTTTTATACAATTTGTGAAAATAGAACTGACCTCAAAGACCAGCTTACTGCTTTTTGCTGGCAGTAACTGTACAAGATTAAATCTAGCATAATGTTCTCTCCATGTCAGTCAAAGAGATGTAAATGTTTGATGTACTCCTTTTGAAAGATTGATACTGGAGTTACTGGTAAATGCACATGCTGTTTGATATGACTGCTGTTAATTTTACTGTTGTAGTCTAAATATGTATTACTGCAGCCTTGTAAAACTCCACCCCTCAGTGGTGCTGATTTGCATATGAAATAAATGGCATGTTAGTAGTATCTATAATTCTGTCCAATACTACAGTATTCAGTCACTTCAGATGTACCTACATTGATAGATTTGGGGTTAATATTTGATATAAAAGAATCAATGTAAATATGTGTTTGAAGGCAGGTTTTGGATACTGAATGTATTTTTATTAAGCCTTTTAAATTTGCTTACGTTTTTACACCTGAAGAAGATCTTTCTTGTCCTTATGTGGTATTGAGAATTTTGTAAAGCTGCTACAATTTCATAATATGACAATTTCAGCCCAAGACAGGAATGTAGATCAGAGGTTTGTTTAGCTTGGGAGTGAGAGAATCATTAGAAGTAAAGACAGTGCTAGGATTTTTCCAGTGGTAAGCTCAGGAAAATATAAGGGATATAAGGAAAATGTCTGAAGAAATCAGTTCTTCACAAATAGTACAGCTTATGGAACACTTTGCTTTATTGCAGAAACCTGTTTTTTCGGTTCTCTTTCTTTTCATCAATGGGAATTAAACTTGTATTTGTCATGGAGGGAGAGGCCCCCAGGTTGAAAGCAGACACCATGAGCAAGAGGAATGAGATGCGCTATGGGCCTTCGAAAAAAGCTGGACCTGTAAGGACAGGGAGATCTTTATTTAAAGCCATGTTAAAAGAGGTGAGTAACTGAGTGTTTAAGTATTTTTAATGTAATAGAAAGAAATTTTAACCAAGTTCAATATAAGAACGTGAAATAATTGATAGCTTTTGCTACAACCCACCCCTGAAGGCCAGGTAACTGAAGCGCTTGTTAATAGATTGCTTCGGGGTGGATTAGGGTGGAATGACACTGAATGACTGGTGTGTACATCTTTTGTGTACATGACACCTGAGCCAGTTGTGTAAAGGAGGAAATTGGCAAGATAAAAAGCATTATCCCACCTTACAGGATCTGTTTACTGTTGGCCTCACCCAGCTCAAAAATCAGCTTGTTGGTAAACAAAGGCTGGTTTGTTGTGGACATCCTCCCATGGTGGGTATGCACCCCTGTGGCATACTGGATGAGAGGTTTCACCTACACACACCCAAAAACTCTCCTCCTCTTTGTCTGGGAGGTGCAAACCTGGCCTCAGCAAAGCACCTGCTGCTTTTGCAAATGGCCAATTGTTTGAATCATTGACCCGTAACATTTCAATCTCTCACAGCTTTATACACAACAAATGTAAAACAATAGTTTGAGTTTTGAAGGAATGTGCACCTTTGAAGTCAGGCCTTACAGCGTCTGTTAAGTGGTATAGAAGAGAAGTGGTGTCAGAATAATTTTCTCCTTGGTATGTTCCTGTGCATGTTGTGCTGTTGTGATTGACAGCCATAACTGAGGATTTATTGCAAAATTTAACTTTGCTGTTCTTTTATGGTGTTAGTATCTATACTTCTTCGTATCCTCCTGCCCCCATTAACCATCTTTGTCTATTCAAAATTTTATGGACTAGAATTTATGGACACTCAGAGCTTCACTAGACTGTACATACTAATTCATATCTTATTCTTATATTCTAAAGTAAAATATTTTCTCTGAAGTGTGTTTCTTGTACAGTGGTCCAGTCTTGGTAGGATGACAGCATTGTACTTTTCTGCTTGATATTCTTGGGGAGTTTGGCACCTGTTGGAAGATTTCTGTTCTGGCTCAGCATTACTGCTTGAGTAAATAGCATTATTCTCAAAGATAAATACTCCTTTGTTACTACTCTTCTGAAAACATCCTAAATATCTATTTAAAGTGTAAAGATTTTTGTGAAGGAGTGGCCATTAATCATGCTGTGTTCAAGTCCTGTAATTAATCCTTAGCTCTTTGTGGATATATACTTTTCACTGTTACAGGAAATTATTTTTTACTAAAATAGTGCTTTCATTGATGTAGTGTTATATAGGTGGAGCAACAGTAGTGGTTTTTATATGCACTTGTGTCTGAGAAAATGCATGCTAATAAGTGAATTTAATAGCTCAGCATTCAACCTCTTTCGTTTTGTGTTCCTCCTTTTAGTGTCTTGAACTGCTGGAGTGTTTAGGTGTCCCTTGGGTTCAAGCAGCTGGAGAAGCAGAGGCAATGTGTGCCTACCTAAATGCAAAAGGACTTGTTGATGGCTGCATTACCAATGATGGAGATGTTTTCTTGTATGGAGCTCAAACAGTTTATAGGAACTTTGCCATGAATGCTAAGGTAGTGTACCTCACGCTGTTCCCACCCTTTCTGTAGACTCTTTACAGAAATGTAAATAGGAAGAAGGCACTTGAAAAAAATACTTACATATTATTAAACTTACCTGGCAGTAGTTGAGTTTGTTTAAAGTAGTATATTTAAGACAGGAACATTTTATTTGATTCACTGGTAATTCTTGTATTGGCTGTGAGAGAAAATCTACTTTTTAAAGTTCATCTGAAAGATTTGTTGAGAAATACTTCAGAGATATGAGAAAATCAATAGAATAGAAGAAATGCACTACAAATAATTAACTCTAAAAATTAATTAGGGTTGATGGAAGGTTATTTGCTTTAATGACACCATGTTTGAGTTCTTCCTTGACCTGGTTCTTTCATTCAGCTTCCTTGGTCATTTATCACCAACAGTGAAGGCAAGCTTAATCTTTCAGGTGTACTTAGTTACATATATATTGGTCAACATAAAAAATAATTTGAGTGTGCATCTGTCAGGGGCATCTGTTCTAGCAAAATGGATCACTTTGGTTTGTTGGCTTGTGGGGGGACTTTTTTGTAGTGATTGAGGAAGAAGGCAGTGGCCTATGTTTTAGTTCATGTTAATCTTGATTTCATTTTGTATTTGAGTTCCTTTACCTTTCAAATATTCCTTTACCTTATGCCTAATATGTTAGGTAATGTTTTTATTATTTCTCTTTCATTTTACTTAAGTAGTATGTTGAAATGTTTACCTGCATTTCAAAAACGTCACTTCCTGAAACAACTTGCACAGCCACTAGCATTTGATGTTAGTTTTGTCACACTTTTTTCTACAGGTAGGAAACAGTAAAAAACACCTAGAATCGTAGAATATACTGAGTTGGGAGGGACTCATCAAGATCATTGAGTCTAGCTCCTGGTCCTGCACAGGACACCCCAAGAGTCACACCAAGTGCCTGAGAACTTGTTCAAACACTTTTCAAACTCTGTCAGGTGTATCTTGGTGCTGTGACCACTTCCCTGGAGAGCCTGTTCCAGTGCCCACCCTTTGGGTGAAAAGCTTTTTCCTGACACTCAACTCAAATCTGCCCTGACACAGCTTCATGCTGCTTCCTCGAGTCCTGTCACTGGTCACCAGAGTGAAAAGATCAGAGATCAGTGTCTGCCCTTGTCCTTCCCCTTGTGAGGATGCTGAAGGCTGCAGTGAGGTCTCCCCTCAGTCTCCTCCTGGCTGAACAGACCAAGTGACCTCAGCCACTCCTCACACAGCTTCCCCTCAGGGCCCTTCATTATCTTTTTTTGCCTCCTTTGGATATTCTCTAATGGCTTCATGTATTTTTAATATTATGGCACCCAAAACTGTCCTAGCTTTTGAGGAGATGCTTCCCCAGAGCAGAGCAGGACAGTCCCTCCCTTGCCTGGCTGTGATGCTGTCCCTGATGTCCCCAGGGCAGGGTTGGCCCTCCTGGCTCATGTTCAACTCTGTATCCACCAGGACCCCCAGTCCCTTTCTGCAGTGCTGCTCTCCAGCCTCTCTTTCCCCAGTCTGTGCACACAGCCAGGGTTGCCTCATCCCAGATGCAGAATCCAGCACTTCCCCTTGTTAAACTCCTGTAGTTTGTCTCTCTGCCCTTCAGGGAGTCAACAACTCCTCCCAATTTAGTGTTGTTGGTAAACTTAGTATTCCTTCCAGTCCTGAAATTGAATTAACCCATTTGGTATCAAGTTCAGGATGTTAATGAAGATGGTGAGAAGTGGACTGAGGATAGAAGCCCTGTGGAACTCCTTGAGTGAGAGGTCACCAGCTTGATTTAACCCCATCCACTGTAACCCTGTGCCTGAGCTGTGAGCCATTTGCTCACCCATCATGTAACATGGTTATCCAGCTGTGTGCTGGACCTCGTGGATAATTTTAGTTTCTTTCAACAGTTGGTGCCCATACTTGAAGTTCTAGAGCTTGTTCATGTGGTGTCCATGCATTACATTATAAATTTTAATGGCAGTTTATTTTTTTTTCCTGTTAAACCCTTCTTATGGGGTAGACCCCTTTCCTGCAGGTGTGGGTGAATAGGGGTGAGTAAGCAATCTCAACTGAATGTGACTTAGGGCAGTTCTTTCCCTGGTATATGCAATATACCAGAAATAATATGCAATAAATTTATCTTGCAGGATCCACATCTTGACAGTTACACAATGTCCTCTATTAAAGAGAAACTTGGTTGCGACAGAGAGTCTTTGATTGGGCTAGCAGTTCTTCTGGGCTGTGACTATCTTCCAAAGGTAAGCAATATAATTATTTTTTATTTGGTACTTACACTTTCTTGAAAAACAACGAAGTGTATCAAGGGAGATGTGCATGCTGGGACAGCTTATGCAGTGCATGATTACTGAGATCCAGTAGGAGGTGTGTAGTAAGTCACTGTAAATTCTATTTGTAAAAGGCTAAACATACTCAAAATGGTTAATGAACATCAGTCTTCCTAAGACTGTTCTGTGTTGTTCCAAACCTTTTCTATAATGGAGGTGGAGGCAAAAGTTTAGATGCTGATTACATTGAGCCAAGGTGTGAGAACTCCGTTGTTTATGAGGATGCTTTGTAGCAAGTCACATACAAGTGCATCCTTGGCAGAGGAACTGTGGAAAATGAGAAAAAATGGTTTTGTCTGTGCTCTTTGGAAGACTTATTAGTGATGGGTTTGAGCTGTAGTTATTAGTAAAAGCAGTTCTGGATGCAGTTTTTACGTATTCCTCTTCCTTTGCTTGTAAATATATAATTTACAAAGAATTAAAAGTGATCTATTTGGAAGTTTACCTAATTAATTGAGAGGAATCTCACTCATTACTACTTCACTTTTTTCTTTCTTTCCTGTAAACTTTTGAATTTTTTTTTTTGAGACTTTGAACAGAAGCTGTTGTAATAGCTATTTGGTAGGGAAAAGAAGTGAGATGATTTCCATGCAGTTCATCATGTAGTGACTTCAGGCCAAGGTTGCTCCCATTCAGGCTTGCAGTGGATGTCTAGTTATTCTTAAATAATTATGTCCCAATTTGATAAAACTATCCTTTAAACAACTGATACTGTGGAAAAAACAAACCTTTCATTATCTTTGTCTTGAGTTTTTTGGTCTTTGTCTTTTTTTTTTTTAATTTTGCTTCTGTTGTAGAAATCTTTAAATAGTTTGTTACTACTATGTAAAGAGAGGGAGTAAAAAAATCAGTGGATAATCAGTGGTTATTGTAGCAAAGCAGCTCCTAATATGCCAGGTTCTTACATAGTCCTAAAGTGTCACAGTCATGTGATGTCAGATAGGTCCTTTGAGTTACTGCAGCTCAGCAAAGTAGATGAAAACAGAAACTTGTAAAGAAGGCTGAATTATGGGAGTGCATTGGGAATGGAGATTGGCAGAACAGATAAATGAGAATGCCACACTATAATTGCATTTATTTTGTTGAAAATACATCAAAATAATGCTTTCCTTGGAGAAGCTGAGTATCTGACTTTACTTCAATGTCTGACTGTAGTTCAGTGAGGACTTGGTTTGAAATGTAGATTTATTTTAAATGGTTATATGTATTCAGTTGTGCCATTACAGCTGAATAAATACAGATTTATTTGTAATGGTGGTGTAGAAAGTACACTCAGTACAATCTTTATAATCAGGTGTACTGATTCTTGGCAAAATACAGTGAAGATGGAAAGAACTGGAAAGCAGTATGTTTTAAATCAGACTGATACAGTAGTATGGGTCAGAAGGGAGCTCTGAAATTCACTTAGTCCAACCTCCCTGCAGTGAGGGACATCTTCAATTAAACCAGGTCACTCAGAGCCCCATTCCAACCTGACCTTGAATATTTCTGGAATGGGGCATCTACCACCTCTCTGGGCAACCTGTACCAGTGTTTCACTTCTCTATTCTGAATTGAACTTCTTTTAGTTTATTATTGCTTTCTGCTTCTTTCTTTGCCTTTTTTATCTGAGGTGCTGTTGAGCATAAGAACATCTTGTGTGTTACACTGGCAGTACAGCTGTAATCTGCCCTTAAACTTGGTCAAAAATATTTTTCTCAATTTATTCTCAACATCTGAAATAATTTTTTGTCATTTCTCTACATTATGTAATTTTTTTGGTGATATTTTGTTTGCAATTTCAAAATATTTCATATTTCTCTATAGGGGGTTCCAGGAGTAGGGAAGGAACAAGCTTTAAAGTTAATTGAGACTTTGCGAGGTCAAAACTTACTGCAAAGGTAAAATGGAAATTTACCTAAGTGCTTTTTTTATTCAAAGACTTAATAGCATGTACTTCAGCTCCAAGAAAATATTTGCAATACTTCAGTTAGGGAGGATATTACCACATTCCTTACCTTGTGTTTGCTAAGGGGATTGAGTGTTTTGCTAGGCAAGTCTTATGTTTTTTAAATATTGCCAGCTCCTTGCTCTTGAGCTAGCAGGTATAAGTTGATATATTGGAGTGAAAGTTCTAGGGGCTGATGAGAATTACTGATTTTTAATTGGGTTGTGGATTAGGATTTGAGATACCAAGTGCTTTCTATATTTGTTTTCATAATGTGTGTGTCAGTGCTAGAAATCCAACACGATGTACTGTGAAAGAACCCTGTTTCATAAGTTGAAAAACTGTTTTTTGGATAAATGCTTGAGAAGTATAAAGAGATGATTTTTCAGTGATTTAAATGTGAAAGCGAAAAAGATTTCTTTATCCTTTAAACATCCTTTTAGGTTTGAGCAGTGGAAGGAACAATTTCAATATGATGATAATCCACCTGTGGTTGTTAAAAGGGTAATTCACTGTTCAGAGTGCCACCATCCAGGTCAGTGTGAAAAGTGCTGAGCTGTACTTTTAGCCTAATTGTTTGCTTTTTATTGTGGGGTCATGGTTTTTGTTTTATTGGGTTATGGGCTTTTTTCTACTAGCATTAAAAAAGCTTTTCAGCTTCCATCTTCACATTTCCAATATTGTGTACATGTACCCTTATATAAACACTTCTAAGGCTTGGGACTTATTTTCTCCAAATGTGAAACTAGTTGACAGCAAATGGAATGTTGTCACAATGCTGTTGTGGGATCCCAGATATTTGCCTTTTTAGCATGATCAGTAAAGACAGCATGTTATACTCTATACTGCCCAGCAACTGTTTCTTTAGTTGCTTGAATTGGTCCTACATCAAGAGGACCGAATCTCATCATTGCTGAGGTTTGTGGCAGTGTTTTCTCAAAAATAAATTAATCCCAAGGATTTTGGTATCATCTTTGATCAGTGAACTTATTCATGTTCATTGTTTGGTGAAGGAAAAGCCTGATTCAAATATATTACTCGTATGTGTTTTCCAGGTTATCACAGATTACTTCTGTAGTTTTTTGATAATAAGTTCCCAGCTTAAGATCTGAAACTGTTGAGGGAAAAATCTTCAGAAAAATGGAAGCCTGCATGTCTTTTTCAGTTTTCACTGTAGATCTATAAATGCAGCTAATGCACTCAGATCTGCTTACAGCTGCTATTCACATCACATTAGTATGTGTTCTGAGCTTTGTATTTGTAATATTGGCCTTACAGGTTTGGAGATTTTGGGAACCCCTTTTCTGCTCACTCTCTATGTCTGTTGCTATAGGATCTTACAAGGAACATGAGCACAATGGATGTAAATTCTGTGAAAACATGAGATGCTGCAAACCCAGTGACTCCAAACACTGCTGCCCTTGTGCATGGCATCAGTGGGAGCAAGTGAAACAAGCAAATGCAGTGGAGGACAGTATCAGAAAGTAGGAATGACGAAAATTTAATTGCTTTTCCCTGCATTCGTATGCAGGGTGAGCATTTAGATTCTCCATTTTTTGCCATTTGTCCTCAGTTCCTAACACATTTGTTTTTACCCACAGAAAAGCCAAGAGTTGTGAGGGCTTTCCATTCTCTGAGGTAACAAACAAGCCTACTTAATATCAATTGTTTAAATCAATTAGTTGAAATTTCAGCTTTTTGCTCTCTTAAACTGTGTCTTTTATGTTTTATCTCAAGGTTATCCAAGAGTTTCTTGTGAACAAGAATAAATTGACCAACATAAAAGAATGTCGAAGGCCAAATTTATTGTCCTTTCAGGTATATATCAAAATATTGAATATTCAGCTTTGTAGTGTTTTATTAATTACTAAGGAAGGCGTCTGTGATAGTTGTGATGCTCATTGATAATTTTACTTGAAATAAGAATTAAAGAATCTTGCTACTATATCTTAATATACCTCACTGTTTTGAAAGCCTAAAATTGAAGACTTTGGAAAACACAAATTGCTGTAAATAGGTAGATAGAAAATTGGAAGAAAGAGAAAACTCACTTGTTTTTGTTTTGTTTTTCATTGTCTAATATTGCTAGATAGGGGTGAAGGTGTTAATATATGCACATTAGCCTTGTTTTCTAGGAAGGTTTTTTATTGGCAAAACCAGATCTTTTACAATGTTTCATTTTTTAGTTTTGATGACAGTGTAGGAATTACAGATAGTACAGCAGATCACAGTTAAACAAAGTGGCTTTAATGAAAATCCATGTTCATTGTCTTGCATATGAAATCTGTAATTTTCACAGCTCCTGGTAGAGCTGATGTCAGTCTGACAAGGTGTTTAACAACTGTCTTATCCCTGCTGCTGCCACCACAGCACTGCTGCCTTGGCTTGTCACTGACAGCTGATGAGTGTGCCCTGGTGGGGATGGCTGCTCCCTCCCTTGGCAGTGAGGTGTTGTGGAGCCTTACACTACTGTATAAAAGCACCCTAGATACTTTAAGTATTTAGCCCAGTATCCCAACTACATAACTATCTAAGCATGATACCTAACAGAATAAAGAATGTTTTAAGGTTTGGGATTTTTTTTTTTTTATACAAACAGCTATTTGCTTCAGAGAAGATGGAATGGACCAAACATTATGCTTGTAAGAAGCTGTTAGCACTTTTGACACATTATGATATGATCCAGAGAAAATCTGGATACATTGACTCAAAACAACTGCAGGCAATACGGTAATGTAGCTTGATTTATTGAACTTCATTTTTACTTCTGCTTAAATATAAAAAACAAAAGGTTTTTATTAAAAAAAAAAAAAAAAAAAAAAGGAAATATGGTTTTCTTCCATCTTTGTTTCAAGTTGTTTTGAATAGAGGTAAAAATTCAGATCAGTGCACCAATTCTACCATTGCTGCACAAAGTAATACATAGAGCAGTTTCTTTCTAACTGGCAGTGCTTGTGTTATCCTATGCTTGCTTTTTGTTCCTTTTCATTGCATCTGCCTAGGTCCTCTGCTCAGGCTCTTAGCAGACATGTAACTTAATTCTGTGTCTCAAAATCAGAGTTCAGGCTTAGAAATGAGCATCTGCAAATTCAGTCATAGTCTCTGATTGCTTATTAGACCTACCAGCTGTCATTGTATTATTATGTGTCAACACTACTTTTCATTCAGATCTGCTACATTTAGGAATATAAAAATGGCCAAGTATACTGTTACTAAAAATGGACCTGCAGGGAAGAAAAAGCAAAATAAGCATGCAATTACTTTCTCCCAGAATATTTTCCCACCATCCAGATTTCTGTTTCTTAGGAATTTACTGAGCCAGAATTAGTATTTCCTTATTCTGTCAGCCCTCAATGTAATTTATTTTTTAAGGATCTAATATTTCCTTAAGTTTAAGTCAGCTTCTAGAATCTACAGTGTATGTTGGCACTTTGTGAAGAGAATTGTGACTTATTTTAATTTTATCTGATGGTTTCATTTCCCAAATGAAACCCAAATTCTCCCTGCCTCCCTTTTTTTTTCTCTGAATCATTCCAAATTAGAATATTAAAATATTTTTAGATTTAAGTCTAGATTTAAGTCATTTAATGGACTTTCTCTTCTTACAGGATTGTTAAGGCACGTATTAAAAATGGAATTCCTTGTTTTGAAATTGAATGGCAAAAACCAGGTGGGTGTGGTTTCTATGCACGTTATGGAATGAAACAGTTCATAGACAAATCAAGATTTAACGAGGATGAGTTTGGCGACACTCTGAGGCAATGGAATGTGGGCAAGACTAGAAACTGTTCTGTGGAAATAACAGGAAATGGGCTTCAAATTTTGCATACCCTGAAAGAAAAAGCAATGCTTTAAATTAAAAAAAAAATAATTACCTAGAAAGCAAGGGACTTGGTCTTCAGCTACTTTTTCTGGTACATGTTAATAAAACCTGAACTGTGTACTTCATACCTTATTTCACTATGTACCTAAAGCTATCACTATTTTTAGCCAGAAATTTTTGTGTGCTACCAGTCTCCTCCCTGTAGTGTGTCCATTTGTGCCAGGAGACTGGCAGGAAGAAAAAGACTTTACTTGCAGATAAATCTCAAATATCATACTATTGACTTTTTATGTACCTTCTTTGTACTCAAGCAAGACCAAACTTTGCTGTTTGGTTTTTCATTGCCTACTTTGACAATCAGTACATACAAAGTACATTAATTATTTTTTCAGAACATTATGTTGATCCAGAAGATGAGCCTGTGGAGTTGTTTGTAGTCACACTAGAAGAAGAGTCTTTGTTTCAGGCTGCTTATCCTGATGTTGTTGCCCTATATCAAGTCGAAAAGTCAGAAGTTCTTCAGAAGAAACAGAAAAGTAAGTCAAGAAGCTTATTTCTTATGAATTTATGTGTCTTGGCAGAATGCAAAAAAGCAAAAAACATTTCTTCCACTCTTGAACAATATCATGCCAAAGTAAGATGAGGTCATGATGAGGTCATGCTTTAATCCTGCTATTCTATACTTTTACACTGAAAAATATGAACTGTGATTTATATGCTATTCAAAAGTGCTATGCACTTTTATTATTTTTCTTTTCAGAAAAGAAAGACAGACCAGAAGAAAAGGTATTACCAAATGCTTATGATGAAGTTACCAGTCTTCTGTCTCAAATGAATTTAAAGCCTACATACAGAATTCTTCCTGGGCAGCACTCCATGTCAGATACAAAAGCTCCCCCAGAAGATCAGACACAGCAGAGAAGTACAGGATCAAAAGATGTAGCGTTACCTTCAACTTCCTGCACATCAACAGTTCATGTGTCAGCATCAGCAGCTGCTCTTGCTGACTCATCTGTGCCCTCACAGTGCACTAAGTATTCAGGGATGTCATCCTCTTCCTCTGTACCAGCTGGTCTGCAACTGAGCAGTGCTGATGGGAAAGGAACCTCCTTCAGCACTTCACCAGCCCATGGAGGTGACAGCCATGATCCAGCAGCTAACTTCACCACATGCATAAAACACTCACACCCACTAAGTCATGAAACAGTAAGAAACAGCTCAGAATATTCAGCTGTTACACAGTCTGATATGCATTCTGGTAGTGAAGATGATTTGTTCTCAAATGATGCTATGGGACAACTTCAGGAGTGGTCTTTAAGCGAGCGAATACTTAAGAAGGCTCCCATTTCATCACAGCCTTTGTCTGAAGATTTAGTGCAGCTGCAGTCTTTGAATTGTTTTAAACAATCAAAAGAAACATTGAATCCTGATAGAAATCGTGTCTCTTCCTCATGTCAGTTAAATAACCTAGTGCAGGAAAGTAAAAATGTTCTATCAGAAAACTCTGCAACTGAATCCAGCGTACGTATCTATCAAGATGCATACAAAAAAGCTGACATGCTGGCTGAAATGGTGAAAAAAAAACCCCATATAAGTGGGGCAGCATGTCTAGCCTTCAGTGGGCAAACAACAGAGATTCTTCATCCTGAGTGTGAAATGCTTCCAGCATCTCAAAAGCCAGCAGGTGCAACTGGCTGTCACATTAAAGAAGCTTGTATTGAAACTACTTGGAAAGCTTCTTTTAAAAAGAGTGTCTGTCAGAACAGATGCTCTTCTAGTGAAGACAGTGATGATGGGCACGTGGATAAAATCCTGGTTTATGACCAGCAGAAAAGGCAACTGAATCCTGGCCAGTTTAAAAAATGCTTTACAAAGAAAAAGAGCAGTGTTGTTACTAGTAAAAGGACAAACAGTGACTCAGCCCTTATAATTAAAGGGAAGGAGAAAACCACTAATTTAAAGGAAGCTGTTAATAGTTTCTCGGTGCAGGTATCTCTAAAACCATCCTCTGTTGAGGAAGTTAATTGTTCCCAAAGTCCAGAGCAACCAATTGAAAGATTGGGTTCTCCCACACAGCAAGACAAAAGTGCTGTTCTGACTTCTGCGTGGGCAGACAGTCCCCTTCCCCTGTCTGAAAGACTGAAAGGAAGAATCAAAATCAATTAGGTTCTCCATAAAATAGATTGTGATAGCAATTAATTATCAGTTAACTATTGGTTAACTGTCAGTTCTTGAAGAGTTCTTTCTCAAAGTTTCTGCAGTATGTATCGATTTTATATGGACACAGTTTTGATGAACAGGAAGTGCTGTCACTGGAGCTGAAGTTCAAAACTAAATGTTAACGAAAGTCCCAGCTGATTGTAGGCAAGTGCCAGTTGTTCTGGGTGTGTTTATATTCTGAACTTGTTACATAAGCATTAGGATACACTATGCAAGGATGAGGAAGATTTATTTAAGAAAAAAGGGGTTTTTTGCCAACCAAATGTGCAGATTTTGTGTACAGGTATTGGTCTTGCTTATAAAACCACTTACTAGAGCAGCACCTGCAGTGCTGTTGGACTCTCCTAATAAGACAGTGATGCAGCATTTTTAAACTGAAATTCCACCACAAATTTAATTCTGGAAGTTTTGAAATGGGTTTTGAAATCCTGTGTTTTTGGTTGTGTTGGCCATCTCTGAAGGACTATATAGAGACACACAGCAGCTGTACTTCACAGGGTGGCTAGATTTGTGTCTGCCATGCCCCATAATGAGCTGTTCTTCAGGGGTGTGCCTCTTCCAAAGAATGGAATAAGCCACGTAAGGATACCCTGGTGTTGTAGCTGTCATATCTAATATTTAAGGAAATTTCATGACTGTTTTTATTAAATATAATTAAATTTAAATTTAATTAGGGCATTTTTTCTTAAAGAAGGTTGAAATCTCATCTAACATTCACTTCAATTCATAATAGAGTGAAAGTTAAGTTACAGAAAATCTAATTATTATATTGAGAGTTCTTTGAATAAGATCATGTTAGGGTTTTTTTAAAAGGGGAAATTTGAATACAATTATAATTTTGAAGGTGCTCTTCCTATCTCTTTATTGTAGAAGCAATCTTTGTTGTCTTCAACAGTTGCCTGTTGCAGGAATGCCTCCTTGTTTGTATTTAGGTGTTAGTAACTTTTTCTGTGCAGCCAGAAAGAAGACAACTCTTGCTAAGATGTATTGTTATCAAGAGAAATTTAGAGTATCTGTGCCTTAGTGAAAATGTCAGTTCTTCATAGTGGTCAAGGACCAAGTTTGGAAGCTGAATTCCAGATATGTCTAAGGAAGACATGGGTAGCCTACAGCTAATATAGTCTGTAATTAATCAAAATGGTAGTTTCTTAGTTTACTCTGTGGGAAGATGGAAAAAATTTTATTTATAATTGGTTTTCCAAATGAGAAATGTATTCTGGAAATGAGAAAAGTCAGAGATACTGGAATTTTTTTTCAGTTTTGAAGATGGTCTTTGTCTTCTGGAGGCTCTTATGCACCCAGCTGATGTGAGAGGGTAGCTGTGGAAGAATAGCGTTGTGAAGGAGAAAAAGAGTCACCTGGGAATTTTAAAGGGAGAGATTAATAGCATGACAGAATGGTTTGGGTTGGAGGGGTCCTAAAAACCATCTGGTTCCAACCCCCATGCCATGAGCAGGGAACCATTCCTTATGGAGAGATCTGAGTGGATTTTTTTGTGGAAAAACATTATTTTTGGTTATGTATGATTTTTTTTTTTCCTTGCTGATGATTTTGAATACTGGAAGTTGAAATCACGGGTTTAAATTTTTCTTAATAAAAACACCAAGATCATGTGAATGCACTCACTTTTGTTCCCTCCCAGGGCATGGGAATGTGCTCTGTTGTTGGGGGATCATTCAATTTCACCCACAATGTGTGGATTTCTGTGGTTTAGAGCTTTCTTTAGATTTGAAGGGCCAGAGTGGTTTTTGGAGGGAATTTTCTGTTTTCTAAATCTTCTTGAGATGACTGCTTTAATGGATGAGGAGATGAAAATACTGTGTCAGAGTTGTGACGAGTTCATATTTTGTGGATGATGAAAGTCAGAAACAAGATATGAGATATTAAGAACTGCAGAGGAAAAAATATTATGTTGCTGATTCTCCCTGCTAATTAATTGAGTTTCACAAGTACAGTTCAAGCATGAAAAGCAGAAAAATTACAATTTTTTCATATGTAATGCATCCAAATTTTGTGCCAGTCTTCTGCCATTACTTTAGAAGCAGCAATAGATGTGAGAAAAAAACAACTGTGTAGAATGCTCCCTCTATTTAGGCTGTAGCTGCAGTAAATAAAAACATTTATCAGTGGGGTGACTGTTGCTTGAATTAAACTTGTGATTCATTACAGAAGGGTAATTACAGTTTTTAAATTGTTTTGGTTTCTCATCTTTATGTAATTTACTCAATCTAAATATTAGGGATGATTTTTCTTTGGAGCTTTTTACTGTGCTGACTGCTTTGCAAACTCTTACACTTGTGAGAATGATGTTTAAATAAATTGAGGGGATGTAACGTAACTTTCTTCTGCAGGGAATGTTTCTCCAGGATTATGTTAAACTGCTTGTAAGAATAAATCAACTGATACATCAACCTCATGAGCCTGAATAGATTTTCATTTATCATCTGTCGTGATCTGTCCAATAGGCTCTACCAGGGTGCTTCATACAAAGTAATAAAAATGTAGCTAACTATGGAAGTGGGACATATAAGGGCCTATCCTTCTTAAAGTCCTTTTCTGAAAGGTTTTCTGCACAACTGCTGTCCTAGCCCGAGTGCTTTACCTGATCTGTCACTCTTGCTGGCCTCCCTCTAGCTTGAATGATGCTCACAGAGATATAGAGCAGAGCCATAGGTTCTGTCTTAGCAGTGTAAATATTATTTCCACTTATAAACAGTATTAAACATTAAATGCAGCTCATTTGTTCAGCATAGCTTGACAAATGGAAATTGGCATTCCTTAGGATTTTAACTCACTATTTCAGGTCCTCAATCAACAAGAGGAAAATAAATGCTGTTTACATGGAATATATACATAGAGAGCTAGAAAAAAAATATAATTTAAAAGATCACCTCTCAATATCTCTGTATCCCATTGTCATTTTTCCATTGGTAGAGATTATTGAAATACTTACCTACATGTGAACCTGCCTAACAAACACAATAAATCTTTTGCTAGTTAACCAAGAAACTTCCTAATCTGAGAAGGGGTTTATTTAACTCTGAGGATCTACACAGCCTTGGCTCTGTGCTCCTGTGTCGAGGGAGATGCTTGGAAATGGAGTGGTGAAAGAGACTAATGGCAGCTGTGACTTGAGACAAGGTAGTCTTTTCATGTCTAAAAAGGTGTCAGGCCCTGCCATATTATAGCAGCAGATAAAAGGAAACTGCAGTTGGAATATTACTGGGAGTTGTTGTAAACCCAAGTGCTACTGACGAAACCATAAACTCGGCGCTAGATTTAGCACTTTTTCCTTCAGGAAACAAAACACTTTAACTGTTCCAAGAAAACAAAATTACGATGGGTGGCAGAACCACTCTGCACAGTTCTGCTCATGTATCCTGCATTATAGTACATCATTACAGTATATCAGTACTGAATTTAATTTAAGATGAATCACATAAGAAACTTTAAAAGTTCTTTAAGCCCAAGCCTTGTCTCCAGCCCTGCCCCAATTTCCTTTGGCCAAGTTGTAGAGGTTTTGCTGCTTCAGAGACTGAGCACAACTGGAGAAAGGGGCATACCTTTGAAAATCTTGTTCATTAAAAATTGCTTGCCCTACTAAAATTTCTGATGGATATTTAATTTTCATTAGTTGCCTGAATAAAAATCAATTAAGGAAAAGAAGTTAATCAGAAATATTTTAAATGCCAACATAGTGTAGAAGTAGTTCTACATTTGTTATTTTAACAAAAGATATTAACAAATTGTTATTATTTGTATTTGTTATTTTAACATCTCATTTTAAAATGCAATTTACTCTGCTAGAGCACCTCTGCAGCTAAGCTAGAAGCCCAGCTAGTTTCTCACCAAATATTTTTCACAAAGTTTGGATCTGTAGTAAGATTTGGGTATCCTTTGGTAGATGGAACTGTGAGTGTGGTCTGTTTTGGATAATTTCATGGGCAAAATTGATGAACCCTTTCAGGCTTAGTCCTCCATCCCAAGATCTCAGTGTTGCCCTGGCAGTGACACCACATAACAACAGACAGATGAGATAGGCCCAACCCTAGAAACAGCCCAAGTTTTATCTGCCTCAAAACCATGAAATCTGTGGCCCCCTTTGAGCTGAATTCAGTCTGTCAGTCCAACATGAATGCCACATCCCAGAGCAGATTTAGCCTTTAAGCCTTTATCTCTCTTGGCTCACTGCAGTGTGTTGCAAACATTTTCTTTGAACCTTATGCACTGGAGAGTTAAATTTGCTGCTTGATCTACAGCTGGGTGGGAAAGAGGCCCAAAGTCAGTCTCAGAATCCCCAAAACCTGGAGTTTAGTGGAACAAAGGGCTTCAAGAGTGACAGCCACATGCATACCTAATGTACAGGGGCTTCATAGGACTTTATCTCCAGACTAAATGTATTGCTAGTTTTTTTATTATTGAATGGTTTCTTTTCTTTTTTTCTTTTACCAAATCAGACCTGCCAGTTCGAAATGTGCAATAGAGTCTGATTTCTGCAAATTAGTGCCATGCCTTCCTGATGGAAAGAAATCAGCAGTGGCTCTGCTGACAGTCTGCTGGGCAGCCGCTCACATGTGCTGCCCTAAGCTGTGATGTGGGCTGTCTTTGGTTGGCAGTCACATCAAAGAATATGGAGGGTACAGGAGGAGTACATGAGGATGTAAAGGCTTTGTCTTTGAGTTATCAAAAAATTGAGAAAGGTGATGCTGATGTTACAGAGAAGTTTAGGAAATGTACCAGAAGAGCAGGAAATAGTACAGTGGAGTGGCATAGGGCATATATGAATCCTGAATTCCCAAGCACTTGTGTTGCCAGATTTGGTATAACCTCCTGGGAAAGCCCAAGGCATGCAGATCAGCAACTCAGCCAAACTGTCCTCCCTGTGTACTGCTCCTACAACAACTTTTAGTGAGCATGCACAGCCCAACTTCTTTCTACTCCTTTCCCAACATCTACTCCCAACACCTATTCCTTTCTATTACCTTTTAACCTGAAGGATACAAGTTTTTACAGCACGGTTTCAGGTAGTGATTTGTGTTCTCTGTGTTTGTTATTTATCATGAGGTGTATGGGATTTGTAGGTGTTCTTCCTATCAGTCAGGTGCGAGGGAAGGTGATGGGTTTGTGCTCATGCATCTCCAAGCAGAAATACACCTTTGTTCTGGCATCTACTGAAATGCCATCATCAAAGAGGGTGTCACTTTGTGTCCCTTTCTAAAAATCCCTTTTCTTCTTGCAGATTGCTTAGAATTTGCAAGAAAGATATTTGGGAAAAGTTGTAGCCTCATTATTTTTGTTTATGATTTCTAAAGAAATACTGTTTTCAGTTGATGGCATTTTGTTGTTTCCACCCACTATTACAGTCAGTTGCTGACTGCTGTGGTTTTTAGAATGGTAATGGTAAAAACTCATAGAATATGTTATTCTGCTGTTCTGTTTTAAAATATTCTTTTTAGCAATACCAGAAGAAATCACTACAATAATCATGTAGATAAAGAGTTCTGAGATATAATAATGAAAGCAAGCACTATGAACAGTGACATTTTCTATTTGGGGGTTGGTGGTGGCTTTTTCAGCTTCAAAGGCCAAGTTTCTATTTACCAAAGAAACCTTTATCCAGAACCTTCTAATCCATCACCTTCCACATTGTAATCTCTGGTGTTGATGGTTTGGAAAGTGGGATGAAAAATATCCTGTAATAATCTGTTGATTCCTGTATAACAACTTGGCATATTTAATAAAAATTTTTAAAAGGCCACTAATTCTTTGCTTGTTCTGTTATCAATAGCTCACTACTGAGGCCTTATGGAGAGAACATTCCTCTCCCCACACTGATAAGCTGAAGAATAACTATGTGAAATGGGCATTGAAAATGTTTGAATTTTTGCAGAGAACTGTACAAATCCACCAAGATTATATTCCTTCCAATAATAGTGGTGTTATCTTGCAAAAACACTCTTTGTAATGGTATATTTACCTTGGAAGATACCAGCAAGTTAAGTTTGGGATTTTTTTTTTTCTACTCCAAAATCAAACTGTTTGTGCTGGGAACCTGTAAGTCACAGATTCAGAAAAAATTGCCATCAACAATCATTGGTGTTTTCCAATGGCCAGACCCCTCTTACCACAGAAGCCAAAGACTTGGAGCTGCTCTGACATGACAGTGAACAGGGAGATCTCAAAACTGGGGGGTCCTCATCCATATGATCTGGTGTAGCCCTCTTGTATGGAAATCTTACAACCTTGTTACTCATGCCTGGGGAAAAGACTTGAGTTTGTATAATGTGATTAACTAGTAGTGTAACTTGGAATATAACCCAAGCAAGTGACTTTGGCAGGATGAATGTTTCAGAGTGGGAATATATTAAAAATCTGACCAAAGAAGAGCCCGTGAGGCACACAGTGTCCATGGTGCAGACAGAAGTTACCAGTACAGATGTTTTGGCAAGTCCCACCAAACCCACCTGAGGACACCAGAAGAAGAAGCTTGTGAAACTCAGGGGGCACAGTCAGCTCCTCCAGGCATTGCCTTGTTCAACCCAACCAAGAGCTTTCTGACAGCAGTCTATCCTCTTTCAAGTTCCAAATAAAGTTTACCTAACAAAACCTTTCTGTAGTTGTTCATTTAACAAAATACAGTGCTAGGATTTCCTCTTGTAAATAAAGTATAGTGCGATTGTGGGGGTTTATAACTCTTGTTATTTGAGTCAAATTGATCAGATATTCTATTACATCACTAAAACTATTCATAAAAAAGTCCAAGACATAGTATGTCTTAGGAAAGTAATTATGTTTGCAGAATGGCAGCCAATAGTAAAGATGGGTACAGCATCTATCTGGAGAACACACAATTTAGGAAGTGCACAATAAAAAGTTCCTCTAAATGTGATTCAAGCTAAGAAGCCAGTTGATAATTGCTATTATATCAATCACAGTAGCTCATAGTTTGGCAATGAAAAGGAGTGGCTTATTGTAAGTGCTCTTTTATTAATCTACTGTCACAGATCTCACTTTAATAACAACATTCTGTGAGCACATATATTATTTATGGATCATTTGAAGAATCTGTTATGCAGATATTTAGATTAGTGGGCTATCAAACCATTAGCCAAATAAATCTAAAGGTAATAAAACTCACATGAAGATAGATGACTTTCTTTTTCTTGTTCTTTTCAGCTAATTCAGGCTAATTTAAGCCTTTCACAGAATGGTGATAATGAAGGATTTGTTCTCAGCAGCGTTATGGCAGGTGATTTGCATTTGAAAGTTTGACACATTTATAGGCCTTTGATCTTTTCCCCTCAGTGCTTGTGCCCCTGGCCAGACACCTAGTGCAAGTTTTACCAGGTGGAACATCTAGGAGCAAAAGTAGCTCTGAGTCACCCTGAAGATGTATACTAGAAAAAAATAATTAAACTATTTGTGTCCAGAAAATATTTTATTGCTGAATTTGAGTGGCCTTTATGCAACACTGGAAATAAAATACATTGAGACTTGTTTCATTAGAGTTTATTTTAAATTAGAGAGAATCCTCATGGAAAATTTTATAAAATACAATCTGATGACCCACTAGCTATAAAGATTGGCTTCTTCTATAGATTTGAATTTATTTTTGAAAGGAACTTCTTCCTGCAGGACACTTGAAGAATTTTGACACCACGTGAGAAAAGATTGTGGCAGCCATGGAGCCACGTATTACATATTATTTGAAATTTTGCTTTGCTACTAAAAAAAAAAAAAAAAAAAAAAATTAACTCTCTGGGCAAGAGAACTATCTTTGGGCTGGAAGAGGAAGCCCAAAAAAAAAAAAATCATGATGCTCCTGGCATCATGAGCATATGTGAGCATAATCAAACACACAACCCTAGGATATATAAAAGATGTTCTTATCAGACCCCAATATAAGTAGGAAGTCTAAGGATTCAGTAGGAACATAGCTGAGTATTTGAAACAGGAGTATTGCACCCCTCATGATTTTTTAGAATTTCACATAACTAGCTGATTCCTCTACTGGAGGAACGATGAATTCCAGGTGTGTGAGCCAGTGTCTCATTTCATTCTCATCTAAGATTCGATTTTACTAAAGTAGTGTGAGTTCACAAATTAAAAATTCCCTGATGAAATTCCTTCCTGTTCCATTAGCAAAGATATTTCTACAAATCGAGCTTTTCCTCTGAAAGAATATAAGGCTTGGTGAGCTCCTTGGAGGAGGACAGCCAGTCTGATCTCAAGAAAGCTCCAAGGATGGAGGTGTCTGGCCAAATAGCCTCAGGCTCTAGGTTTTATTTGGGAGGATGCAGGTCACCACCCCAGAATACTCAGCCTTTTTAAAGCTGTGTAATGAGTACTGATTAGCCATTGTCTGGAGTACACTGAAACTAGCAGGGACTATGTAAATGTTAGTTTACTTTGGATGCACATCAATAGGGAAACCCCAATAACCCTGCTGAGTCCCTGCGGTTTTGGTCCTGCCTCTCCTTTAAAAGATGGTCCTTCAATCTAAGAGTTAACTTCACGTTGAATGTACTTGAAAATTCAGTTCCCGATACATTTTGTTCTTCAAAAGAGAACACCACCCATCTGTGTTACTTTGCTTTCAACTCATCACAGAATGTCAGATACCAGATAAGAGGGAGACACTGATGAATGCGCATCCTAGCCTGACAGGGCAGGTCAATGTCAGGGAAATCAACGTTTTCACTTTTTTTTGCCTTTGTTTTTATTTTTACTACAACCCATTTGCCAGTATTTACTGTAGAAAACCATTTCTCTGGAAGCTCAACTGGCTTAAAGCGGTATCAGCTGGAGAATTTACATTTAATTGCTTTCTACTTCCATCTCCATTTCATACAGTCTGTTAAGCCGACCGCTGTGGTGGGCACTACAGAGATCTCTGCAGAGAGGTGATCCCTCCCCGACACAGCCTGTATCCAAGGAAGGGAGATTTGGGTGACCAAGAGCAGAAGACAGGGAAAACATCTCTTTGTGATCATGCAGGTCAGTGGCAGGGCTGGGAATGGGACACTGGTGACCTGATTTCCCATCCTGATTGTGACCTGCTTGTGCTGCCTCTGCAGACCACGCTTCACTGTTCTCCCCGGATTGCAGCAAGCTGGATCCTAAGCGAGTGGAGCTGCAGCCAGGACCAGCTGCCTGCTGGATTTGCATACCTGCTGCTGTGAGATCTACCTGCTTATTCATGCATGCACCGCTTTTACACATCCCAATTACCATTAACTAAGCAGGAACTCAGGCAGGGTGCAAACCAGATGTCTGTGTCTCCAGAGTGACAGGGACAGCAGCACACAGCTAAATGGGCTCTCAGAATGAAGGCAAGCTAAGGGTTTGATTGGTAATCCTTTTTTCCTTCTAGCTCTACATTTTACCTTCTCTTTGTCTGGCCTGATAGATTCATAAGTTTGACTTACAGGCCCACACTTACATATTCTTGTCAGGAGTTTAAGTTTTTTACTCTGTGTTTAAAAATAGAAACAAAAAACAGTTTCCTAAACAGCAGTGATCTGAAGCAATTTTTTTTTTCAATTTTACAATCTTAACTGAGTCCTTATCTGTAACTATATACTATAACACTGTAACTATTTGATAGGCAGTGTTAGGACTGCCTAAAAATCTTGTTTCAAGTGGATAATTAAATATTTCCTGCTTCAAAGTTAACTTTATCCAGGCAACTGAGTAGATAAAGAGAGATGTATGATTTCTATGAGCAGGAGATGCCAAGAAAAGGCATAATTTTCTGTTGTCAGTACCAAGAAGCACCAAAAAGAGTGAGACACAGAAAATCAAGAGAGAGAGAGAGAGAAATGAAATTAATTTAAAATGATAAAGAAAAGAGGAAAAGTAATAATATTTAGTGATAGATGGGACAAACTAGAAGTAGAAAAATTGAGAAGGGATGGAAAATAAAAGTTGATCATGAGGTAAAGAAAAGGAGCAGGGTCTTCAGTGGTTGAGAACACAGACCTCTGTACTATGGCCTTGTAACCCAAACACAACTGTCCAAAACTATAATCAGGCAGGAAAATATCTGTGTCTTCTATCACAGCAGGAAACCTATAATGCATCACTGAAAGGTCAAGGACTTTTAAGACTCAGAAATTGTGTTGCCTCTTTCCTGCAGTGTGCAAAGAGCTTGGTTGCCCTTTTTCTCACCTCGCACCGGGTAGCTGCAGTTGCAGCAGGGGTAGGGCAGACCCAGGTCCCTGGCCCTCTGCCCACACACCACATTCACTGGTCCAAGGCCAGCTTGGTGACCTTCCTCTGGCCTTGCTCCAGTGTTCCAACCCATCAGGCTTCCCAGGTCTTCTAAGAAGCTGCCTCCTGGCTTGTCTCCCTGAGCCTGCGCTGCTGAATGGGGTTATCCCAGCCAGCACAGGAATTTGCCTTTGCTTTCTTTGCACATCCCAAGGCCACTCCCAGATAATTTTCTCCAGTCACTCTGATGGAAGCTCTGCTCTCCAAGACATTAACCATTACCCACACTTCAATACCATTTGAAAACCTCTGCATATGCAGCATTACCTACAAAAAATGTGAACAATTTTACTCAAATATATTCATGGGACTCCTATAAGACTGAGTTTAATTTGGTAGGCAAAATTCATGGAAGCACTCTGAGCAAATGCAAAAAAAAAATATCTCCAAATTAACATCCCATTCAGATTCATCAATAGCCTGAAGGACAGACTTTTTTTTTTTTTTTTTTTTTGGTGGGATTGAATGTGATTAAGATTTAGCAACTTGCCAATAAATTTATGATTGCAGTTTGAAATCAATGCTCCTCACCCATGGGCTAACCACGTGCAATGAAAGGTGCTCAGACACACAGCATTTTATTTCAGAATGTGAAATATGTAAGTGCTAAATAAAATCTGTAATCTAACATTTGTATTTTGTCTCTTATCCAGACTATTGATCCGTTTTATAATCATTAAATTGAACTGAGACTGTGCCCAGAACATAACTTCATTTAGCACAGAGATCAAACATGGTTTATGTTAGCAGCACACAGCAATTCTGCACATCAGTGTTAGGATGTGGGGGAGGAAGAAATGAGCAGATACTGAAGAGGAAGTTCAGTGGAGAAAAAGGAACAGCCTGAGCTGTAATGTAATCACAGAAATTGAAAAACAGCTCCCTTTACAAACATCCAGCTTCAGCTCCGCAGCTCGACTACAAACAGTCTCAACTGATCTTTTAATGCAATTTTCCTGGCTATTGGAATTTCTTGTAAGATTTACCTAGTTTTGGAAAATTCATCATGCTGCAAAATGAATGCATGAAACCCCATTTTAATAGCAGGAAAGCAAGAGGACAAACCCTTAGGTGCTATCCCAATTTTTTAATAATGCTCCTGAAACCACTGTTACACATGGCAAAGTAATCATCCCACTGTTCGTGGGACAGTAAAAGAAACACTTGGGGATAAAATACCTTGTACTTCATAATTTATTAAATTTGAAAGTGTGCTTTTGGGTAGGAGGTTTTGTTGATCTTGAAACACTTGCAACAGGTAACCCTCCACCTCTCCCATGAAAAACTGAGATATATCCACTCCACTAAAGCAGACAACAGTTTTTAAAATTAAATATGAAGGCTGACATAATTAGCTGCACTAAGAACTAAGAGAGTTTTCTGGCAGAAACAGCTTCTATTATTTTGATAATATCTGTTACTTCTCATTTCTGAGCAAAATCTTATTAGGCTCTTTTTCTTCCCCAGCTTTGCCTCTTCATTCTGCCTGAATAGTCAGCGGACATTAAAGACCAACCACATAGTTGAACCTCCTTTCAACTTCTGTTAACAGGGGTATTAAAAAGGCATTCCTAAATATCAGCTGAAAACCACTAGGTAATAAACTCTCTACTTGAAAGGTGGGTAGGTGTAAATTCCACACGTAGGGCTTTTCATCTGGGAAGCCAGTTGCTTGGAGATCAGATGTTTTAAATGAATTGCGGAGCTGATGTCACTTGTCAGTTGATGGAGACTGACACTATTTGGAGGATCAAATACTTATATTTGAGGATGTAAAGCAAATAGATAAGTCCTGATCTTACCAGCCCAATACCAGAGAGATGCTTGTTCACTATGCAAAGCCCTGGAGAGACCAGTGATACTCACATGACTTTCTTCTCCATGAGCAGGGTCCAGTCTGGATGTTTTGGAGCTGCACCCTTGAGAACATTAAAAGTTTTAAATGTACACTTTTAAACAGCATTAGAACTAGACTATTTCTGGTCTCACTACAAAGCAACATTTTCTTTTGTGCTAGCCACAGGTTTGCTTGACCAAAGATTAGACATCCAATTTACATATTATATTCATTGATTATAGTCAGGGCTTTGGGTTCCCTCTTATAGGGCTGGACTAAAATTGGACCTCATTCTCTTATTGTCCTCTTTCTGTCTGGGAATTCTAAGTGGCTATGCATCTGCATTCTTTAGCACACTGACCTCAAAAAAACCCCAAATATGTGGATTTGTTGACCAGCATGCTTATTTAGAAGTCTTTTTGTTTCAGTAGAGATTGGACCCAGATTAAACCTTCTTCCACAAGTAGGAATGAAGCTTCAAGGTCTAAAAATTCTAAAAAAATAATAAATTATTCTATTCAAACTGAGGCAAAGCCTCAAAAAGGAAAGAAGCATAGTCTGGTGGATAATGTGAGTCTGGATAACAAATGTGGTGGATCCTTTTCTTCCTTTATTGCCGTCTTGGGTGTAAACAGAGGTGTTCAGCACTGTTTTTCAGAAGTGTTGAACACCTGCTGCGTCTGCTGAAGTTAGTGAGACCTGCAGCTGCTTGCCCCACGTTTTATATGTGGCCACTGGCTCCTGGTGCAGGATGGCCACAGACATCTCTGAGCGGGTGGCATTGCAACCAATACTTGGGGAACTGTTTGTAAAAGAGGAGGTGAACAGACTTTAAAAGCTTTTGGGAGATTTTTGTTTGTTGTTGTTGGTTTTTTTTCCCCCACATTACACACTGCAAGATGAGACTGTATCATCTAAGTGCTCTACAAGGATATTAGTATGATCTGTTTCTTGGGAAAAATAAGCCTAGACATCTGTCCTGATTGCAAAGGAGGCTGACTGTGATGAAATTAGTGTTATTTAAACACATTTATCCACGTTTACTCAGTTTCAGCCTGCATTCTTCCCAGCCACTATAATTTTTTACTCACTGTCTGTTTTTCCTACCAAAATCACAGTATGGTGAAAATACATTCTAATATATCAGTTGTAAATTACTGTACAGAAAAATGCATTTTTTTACCATACAAAATCATGCCATATTATCTGGACTTCTTATCGTAGATTTTAAACCTGAAGCTCTAGAAATTTTCTATGCCATGGGTGGTTCGGGTTTTTTTAAATGGAAAAAGTTTTGCTCCTTTCATGCATCCATGTTTCTGTGATGAGTTCAAAAATATGAGCAGGGAACACTTCATTTTAAAGGACATGAAGATTGAGATGCTAGCCTTTGTACTGCAGAATAGATTATTGAAATGAAAATCCAGACTACCAGTCAAGAAGAAAATGCCTTATCATTTTTTGTCAGTTCATATTTCATGGGTGTTAGTCCAGTATCTCGCTTTCCTTAAATGTTTTGACATTATTAGTGGACAAAAAAGAAATTCCTAAAATTTCAAGGAGGTAGAATAAAGATCACAAAACGTCTCTTTTTTTCCCCTTTTTCTCTGAATCTACTGCTTAGAAAGAGGCCACCTGAAATACTAGACTTTCTTAGCACTTTAATGAGAGCATCCAATCATCATAGGGTTTAGAAAATAAACCTGGTATCCAGCCTGTAGCCTTGCCTTCCTCTGTATGATACTTTTTAAAGTGTTATAAATAACAGTGAGAACTGTTCTAATGTTCCCATTTGTTCTTTGCGTGTTATAATTTTCTGTACTTTGGAAAATAATTTCCTAAGTGAGAATTCCCATTCTTGTGGGTGCAAATGTAGCATTGTCCAAAACTACTTGATCCAAGAACAGCTACATGCCACGAGACTCTGCAGACTCACACAGGCTGTGGATCACACAGGACCATGGAGAGGTGTTACACAGCTTCCCAATTCAGCCAAAACTGAGGCACACCAGACTCAGACTTGAGTCTGTTCAGGGAACCTGGGGGGTGTGGCCAGAATTGGTGGCTAGTTTTCCAAAGAGAACCTCTGTCTGCAACTCCACCAGCAGAGCAAACAGGGCACAGCCCCTTCTTTGGCTCTGAAGATGTGCTGTGGCAATGCTTGCTTCAGTCTGGGGAAACCCTTTGCTCACCCCTGCGCCCTCGGTGGCCTCTCCTGGACATTCGGGACATAAATAGGTGTGTCCAAACTAAAACAGTGTCAGGGAGCACAATGGTCATAAAAAGGATGCACAACAACTGCAAGGCATTAGCCCCACATTATCTATTAATATAGAAAAGCCTGTAATTTTTTCTTGCTTGTGTAACAGTTCACAAGAGCATAAGCTTACAAGATTCAGTGATTTTTCATGCAACCAGAGTTGTTGTCTACATACTCTCATATCCTGCCTTGGCTGCTCTAAACATTTACTCACAAGATATAAGAAAAGATATAGTTATTGCTATAATTTGCATTCCTCTTCCCTGCCTAATCTTATCTGAATCCAAATACATAAGAACACAGAGATGAAATCAGAATGTGTTAATCTCTCATTCAAAGCAAAAATCTATAAAAAATATTGGACATGCAAAAAATCTTTCCCTCCCTTGGTGTCTGAGCAACACTTTCTATGATTTGCCCATAAATCACCTGGTGAGGCACATTATTCATAGAGAGCAAACATGTCACTTCTTGAAGATTTTGCTTCTAATTTTGACTGCATTAGATTACTATTTGTTTCCAAAATGAAAACTGCTGTACATAATAGTCTATATATGTGCTCACTATGTGTATTTTTAATACATTTATACATTCCATATGCATCTATTATCCACATGTAGACATGTACACATACATATATACACACATACGCTGGGAGGCTTCTTTTCCTTTTCACACCCTGACAAAAGTGCCTCCTCTTCCACCTCCTTCTCCTTGTATTTTTGTATTTGTAGTCTTTTAAATTGCTGTGTTAGCAGGAAAAAAAAAAAAAAAAAGAAAGACATGAAATAAGAGCAGGGGTCCTATCAAATGGAAAATACACTATAAACATAAATACAGGGAGGAAAAAGGAAAAAGAGTGGGACAGAACAAGATCCCTATTTATACAAAATTAGATCTTGTGTCTAACTTGGGACATTGTGACCATTGTCTTGTTACTCAATGGAACCATTCAGATTACTGAAGTCACAGAAAATACCTGTAATCTTGTTCTTAATTTTAGCTTTTAGCAGTTTTAGCCTCTCTGTGCTTCTTAGGACTGTTTCATCTTATTTTCCTTAAAGAATGACCAGAGAAGAGCTCAGAATATGATGAGGTAACCATAAAACACAAAGCAATCCTGTCTGTAGGAGCGGTGCCCTGAGTTCTTGTGTGGGGTAGATGTATGGGGTAGTAGTCAGACTTTCTCAGCCCTGGTTGAAATGCAAAAGTCCTTCACTTTTTGGTACTTTCTTATTCATCTCAGCATAAAACCAGTAAGTGTCTCATAAGATGCCTCTTAATGTTTTGATACCTAACCCATAAAAACTCACAAAAGCCTTCCCAGTGACTAAGTATGCTGAGTATTGGATTGTTTTTTTTCTGTGTGGTTGTAGTGAGGATTTCACAGAAGGCATGTTCCAGAAAACCTCAGCATGCTTTGGCTGTGTGCCATTCTGAGGCATTCCCTGCCTTTGTTTGGAGTGGTCTATGGAGCATACAGAGATCATTACACAGAAGGAAACTCTAAAATAAATCCTACTTTTATTTTTTCCTCCAGGTTGACACTCTTTCTCCCCTTCTTTTCATTCTATATTACAATTTGCTTCCATTATGTGCCAACACAAAGTCATGGCTGGCAGCCAAGCTGCTCAACAGCTGCAGAGTTTAGAAGTTTTGGACAGCTTTCCTGGCTCTCCCAATGCTTTGCTGTGTGATTTGGGAAGGTTCCTCCTTGCCTCCACTTATCCATTTCCCCAGAGTAATAGAGAACATTAATCATCACTGTAAGCTGCACTAAACCCTAGAGATGAAAAGTGCTTGTTATTAATGGTATTAATTTATAAGTTATACATTTTCACTTGAACTGTGAAACATACAACCACTGTTGCATTGAACTGGGACTGGAAATTAGCTTTTTTGGCCAGAAGAACAGACTCCTAGAGGTAGAAAATTTTACAGAAGTAGCTCCTAGTCTTCTCTAACAAATATATAACCTGTATATTACTTTGAATTAAATTCCATGGAAAACATTTGTCTGGACCCAAAGTTTACACACTGCATATTTTGCTTCCTAGACCTTTCTCTTTAATTAAGTTTTCTTATTTTTTTAATGAGACTTTGACTCTGTTTACAATTACAGATTTCCTTTTTGATTTCCCAGTCATGTATTAAAATAGCACATAAAGCTACAAACTGCAGGGGATTGCATTGCAGTTCTTTCCTCCTTTCTCATATAGAAAACCAAAGTGATTGGTTTCTCATCAGTCCACAGAGAGCCATAACACTCACAAATCCAAACCAACCACCTTTGACTTTCACAGTTATCATGCAGATTAGAGACTGCCCCAGCAGCAGTCAGCGTGGCTCACGTTTTCTCTGCCCTATGCCATCATCTTCAGTCACCCAGAAATCAGGGCTCAATAGCTTAAATGTTAGGGTTTGTGTTACCAACCAAGAAATTCTGGATCTGTAAATTGTTCTGTAAAATGGTGAATTTTCTTTTTCCTCTCTCACCACTTTTCCCCCCAGCCCAATGATGTAGATGCGCAGCCCTAATCGGTTTAGTTGCAAGAAGATAATCTTTTTTTCTCCTTTTCTTGCTGTTGCCTGTTAGCTTAAAGGCTTTTTAGCTGAAGGTTGATAATTATCACTGAGAAGAAACTAGCACATCAGGAGTTCATTTTCTATCTTAGCACTTCTGGCGCTCCTTTGAACTCCTCGCACCAAGCCCGTGTTCCCACTCCGTCACTTTCCTCCCTCCATCATAAAAAGGTCTCGGCAGCCGCCGGCTCCAGCCTTTGCTGGTGGGCAGAGGGCCTCGCTTCTCCGAGCGCCGCTCCAGCATGGACAAGCTGCAGGAGACACTGATAACCATGGAGGATGCTTTGGGCTCCGAACACCCCGCCTGCCTGCCATCCTGGGACTGGAAAAGCCCCGCCGGACCGTTCGAGCTGCACGCCGTGTCGCCGCCGCACAGCCTGTCCCCGACGCCGTCCTTCGAGTCCTACTCCTCGTCGCCGTGTCCCGGGCAGGCCGAGGCGCCCTACGGCAGCGGCGGCGGCGGCCTGGCGGCCTACGGGCTGCTGGAGCTGCCGGCCGCGCTGCTGCCCAGCCCCGGGCAGGCCCGGCTGCCCAAGGGCACCAAGGTGCGGATGTCGGCGCAGCGCCGCAGGAAGGCCAGCGAGCGGGAGAAGCTGCGGATGCGGACCTTGGCCGACGCGCTGCACACGCTGCGCAATTACCTGCCGCCCGTCTACAGCCAGCGCGGCCAGCCCCTCACCAAAATACAGACCCTCAAGTACACCATCAAGTACATCGGCGAGCTCACCGAGCTCCTCAACAGCGTCAAGCGCGTGTAGAGCCCGCCGGGAGCGCCTGCCGGGCACGCTCCGGGCCGTACAAACAAAAATATCAACATTTCTTCCTCGTCCCAGCACGGCGGGGCCCGGTGAGAGGAGCAGCCACCGCCGCACCTGGGACGCGGTGCTGGAAGGTGATGTAGGATTGCCTGGAAACTGAGCTGCAGGTTGCCGAGACACAAATTTTGCTCTTTGCCTTTTTAAATTTTTTTTTTTTTTTCGTTTTAATAATAATTTTGTTTTAATTTTTGAAAAATATTAAACCTAGTCTGAAACAACCTAGTCTGATCATCCTAGGATTTACACATCACCGTTCTGACTCAGCTTGTTTTATAAGGACAATAGTAAATCTATGGGTGTTAAACTGAATTTATAAAAAATGACAACAGCTTTATAAGAATACTAAGTGTATTAATTTGTAGGCACTTTAATCATAGGATGAGGAAGAGCATGTATTTAGATCAAGTATTGTCTATTTATCCACATTTCCGCTGTACTTAAAAATCGAATAACTAAGTAATAGTGAGAACATCTTTGCATGTAAAAAAATAAATGGGTCATAGTCTGTATCCTGTATTATAAATCTGATTGATAGATAAGTAAAATCTAGTGTTGACTGCTAAATATTGAAAACAAAATATAAGCAAACTGACATTTTGTATAGATAAAGTCCTGTTCCTCTTTATTAATATATACAGAAGTATATAATTTTTCTGTATTTAATGTGTAAAAAACTTTTCTTTAATCTGATAAATGGTGGAAGATGTTTTTACATCAAATTTCTTAAACAATATTAGATTGAGATATCCTACTCTCTGACATGAAATAAATTGATTCAGGTTTTGCAAAGATGTCAAGTTGTGAAGTTCTATTCTCAAGGTGTACTGAAATCTAGGGGGGCTCTGGTAATCATGTCATTTTATTAAAAGCCATCAGATCAGCTGTTTCCTACAGCCAGTCACAGTCCTGTAACACATGCACACACAAGATTAAAAGTAAAACAACTGGGGATGTAACTTTAATCTTTAATGACTTGGACTTTCAGCTGATGGGCACCACACCACCAAAAGTATGTACTGCTTTGTAAATCTCATTGCCTGAGTCAAGACTTGGGCTATGAAACAAACTAGAGAAGAGCAAACCCCAGCTGTGGAGAGCTAATTAAGTCATATTAGCTTTTTCTGCTGGGGGAGATATAAGACATAGAGAGCAGAGCAGCTGGAAGGTAACAGGTTTGTCTCCCCACAGGTCAGCATGTCTCTGGGGGAACATGGTTTAGATTTGTGGATAAATCCTGTGGGAGAGCATCACAAAGCTAAAACTTCATTCTCTGTTTTTTCTTTCCCCCTGTTTGTTTGGAAGAAATTACGATTATCTTTGTACATTTTTTTCTTCCAAGGATCAGCCTAAGCTGATTCAGTGCTCTTCTCACATGGTATGTGCATTTTGGGGTAATCTGAATGAAATCCATCACTATCGCAAAAAAGCAACTGCCCTGAAATTTATGCAGGTACTACTGTCACTCAGATGTAACCACATTTAAGCATATCCCATATGTTTCTTTTTGTAACTAACCCACGATGGATTTGTTACAGGCTTTAATGTTTCAGCAAGAATATAAGTAGAATAATTTTTTAAAGCCCTATGAAATTGTCAAATTAGAAATATGAGGTGGCAACACTGATGTCAGGAGGGCATTCCTCAGTATAAATCTGTGCAGCTGATCCAGATTCGAGCAGATTTGCCACATCGGGAAGGTCAATCTGGATCTATTTTACAAAGGATTGAAACTGCACCATGGGACCTTGCACAGAACCATAACTGAAAGCCTGATCCCACATTCTTTCTCAAAGACCCAAAATCTATTAGTGGGAAGACTTTTAACTTTGTCCTTTAAATGTTCCACACTTGAAACTACAGGTAGAGACTATGCTCTCCAGCTATGGAAGCCTAGAGAGCCATGGCTAAAGCAGAGAAACAAGAAGTTAAAAGGATCTGCTTTCATTATTATTTTGTGTCCTTGGCTGGTCATCCAGCATTGCTACCTCAGTTTACCCATCTGCAAACAGACTGATAACTAATGGCCTCAGAAAGCTGCTGCTCACAAAACTGAGTGATGCTATATGGAGAGTGTCCCAAGAGCCTTGGAGAAGTGGCTCAGTCAGCTTCCCCCCCACCCAGTGAAAGAGAGGTAAAGCCCTGAACTAGCTGAGCTGTAACTTTTTACGTGCCCAGGGACTTCCTCTGCCTTCTTTCAAGTCCAAGGTGGAGCAACAGCTCTAAGTAACCCACGAGGCAAGGCTGTGAGTCTCAAGAACATGGTACTGCCTTTGTGTCAGTGACCCAAACCTTGGCTGTGTCTCTCCCTGGCCCCAGCATTCCAGGCCCACTGTCCCAGGCTCCAGCAGGACAGGGCTGCATCTAAGCTGACCTTGGGGAACAAGCTGCCCTAAATCACTCCCTGTGCCACGGTGGGGCCAAAGCCCACATCCACAATGGAGATCGTTTATTAGAATAGATTGTACCTGTGCACCATTTAATTTGTTTGATCCCTTTCAGGGCACCTCTCCTTTTACTTGGAGGGATGGTAGGAGCAATTTAGGTGTGGGAATAGGAGGAAGAAGTAGGTTTAGTACCTGCTCATGGTTGAAGTATCCCAGGATGTGTCAGATTTGTTCCTCCCCTTCAGAAAGAAATGAATTCTTGCTCTGCCTAACATAAAACAGCTCTATAAGCCCCACCTTTTGTAATTCCTCCCCTCGACACACATATTTCACTGACTCAGAGAAAATAATCTGAATTATTGTATCCACAGTACAAGATGGTACAAGGCCTGCTGCTGTTAAATGTTGGATTTTATTATTCTCAATAAAATTGAGTACAGTTCAGGTTCCTCTTGTCTTTTAAGCCCAGGAGTTTAGGATATCCAAGTGATGTGAAAGAGATCAAGCTCCCCACTTATGAGATCTAACTTTCAGGACAGTAAGGTCCATAAAGCTGCATTTAATTCTAACAGCAACACCACAATAATCTGTGGAAAGAGGCAAAAAGTTTGAACCACAGTCTGAAAAAGTTGCACAAGTCACAGTAGAGAACATCTCTTACATAGGAGCACTTTCTCTCAACACAATATGTTAAAAATATACATGGAAATAAAGCTAAAATAGCTGAAAGGCCATTAAATTATACTCTGATAGAGTTGTTCACCATGCTGAAAAGATACAGGAGAGGAAACCGGGGTTAGTCCTACACAATTAACTCTTCTGTCCCCAAGACCTCACCCTTTTGCAGGGTGGGCATGTCATTAAAATTCTTACTAACTTGAAGAGCAGAACATGGATCTTAAAGAAGAAGCCATCACGACTCAAATATCGTTTTCTACTGTATTCAATCTTCTCAGGTACATGAAATCATGCTTCTTAAGTGATACTAGCCATAAAAATGAAAGGATAGCACAACAGTCCTCAAATGCTGAAGAGAAAAGGGATAAAGTACACTATAAGATCTACAGAAATTAATTAATTGAAGTGGATTTTACAGCCTCAGGAGAAGCCTTGAGTTACTGAAGGTCCTGCATTTTAGTTGAACTACCAGTCCTTTACTCTCGGTTTACTGATGAGGTCATTACCATCAGTTGCTGCACATAAGTACATCTTTCTATCTTTTAAACAAGTATTTCCAGATTTTAAAATACACACTTTTCACTGAGCCAGAGACAAACAGCCCAGAAGCAGGCTGAGGGCAAGAGAGATGAGCAAGTGGCACCAAATCATGTGAGATGACTGGACCCCACCAGCTGGTTCTGAGCTGTTCTTCAAGCTAAGAGTTGTGCCCTTGCCTCCTCTCTGGGTGAATTGCTGTGGGGGGACCAGATGAACCACAGAGTAATAGGAGTGTCAGAAGGCAGGGAAAAGAGGGATTTCAGCCCCACATCCATCCTAACCCTTTTATTAGGGAAGAAAAAGGCAGGGCAGAACAGGCAGTTACATGTAATGGATTTTATACTGGTTAACTCCTTTGGTGCCATGAGCCAGTCGGTGCTGCTGGAGGGAGCAGTTTCTGGTACCAATGGCATGCAAACAGACTCTGGGTTCCATTTTCTTTCAGGGAGCAGAGGCTGTTCTGGGGCAGCTGGAAGGACATGATGCTGCTCTGCTTAGCAGGAGGCACAGCAATGCAAAGGAGGAGGCCTTGCAGGTATGGCATTAGCCCAGGATTCAGGAGGCTTGCACAGACAGCCTCACTCAGCAGGGCAGGCTTTCCACCTGAATCCAGGAGCATGGCAACTTCTCTGCCTACTATACAGAGGATGCAGCAATGTTGTCTGCCAGCAGCAGCAATACCCAGACACAGAGCCTGAGGAGGGCAAGGAGGTCAAATCACCTCTTGAGGATAAGAATAAGTACCTTGGAGAGAATATTCCCAATAGTCTAAGCCAGTGTCTAAAGGCTCACACATGGAAGAAGCTCCCTAGGCAATCCCCAGCTCTGCAATCCACAGAGCTCACCCCCCACCCCCAAAGCAGAGGGGAGCCAGGGGCCGCCCGCACACACACGGTGCTTTGAAATTCTATGCTGAGGAGCACCATGTAGGTGCCAAGAGGTTTTATGGTGACACATTTGGGCTGCACATAGGTGTGCTTGGGACAAAGAAAACCTCCTGCAAATGGGCTTCAACCAGTTCCTTGGGAGAGCTGCTATATCCCCTCTGACCAGGGAAGCCAGGAGCTGTCCTTCCAGCTCTGCCTAGCAGTAGCTAAAAAATACTCCACAGAAACATGAATACACCCCCAGCTTCTAAGGGCCCAGTATCTGACTTTTGCTCCCCAGCTTACTTGCTATGCAACCACAAATGCTCTTATTGCCTTTAACAGGCAGGAAACTGGAAAGAGAATTCACAGATCTCAATAAAGCTGTCTGTTACTAATGAGTTATGGAAGCTGAGTCCTTCTGAACTCCCTTCCCTGATCAAGCCCCCAACTTTTTGCTTTTTTATACACCAACATCAGCCCAGGCTTGCACTGTTACAGTACTTGATGTCATGATAAGAAGAAAGACTCACCTTATTTATGCTTTAAAGCACTTCTTTCCAAATACAAACCCTTCCAGCATTGTAGCTAACACTGTCTTTAGGTGTTTCTGGACTCACAGGCACAAATAAAAGCAGAAGTTACATGAAAACGGCTAAAGACTCTAATAGACTTGTGGCAGAAGCCAAGACTTGAACTTCCTTAAGCTTTCCAGATCATTAGAAAGTTGTCAGAATAGGTTTTCCTTTGGATATCGGTGCATAGCATCTACTGAAGACTCTGGCATATAAAGAAAAAGCAAAGGAATATGCCAGTGTGAGAAAATGGAGACAACAAAAGTAAGTGTCACTTTCCCTAGTTTTTCAGTATTAATAAGTTGTTGCTACTTAAGGTCACCAAAACAGTAAAGTTTTAAAAGACTCGCTGTCATTGAATATAGACTATAGAAAAAATGAGATTTCTGCCTATCAGTGACCAGATATGAGGTTACTTATTAGCAGTGACTTATCAACATTTATTTGAAATGGAAATAACTATCTGCAGTATATTTCTGTTATTGTTCTTATTTTCCTATAAAAACAAATCACACCAGACTTCTCTTTTCCCTTACACTTTTGTCATTCACCTGTTGAAATTGCAGAAAACGTTAAGCATAAACAAAGGAGATTGATCTGCTTTCAACTTGTGTTAACAGGGATATAAAAATAACATCCCAAATACCAGGGGAAAAGCATGTGGTCATAAAATATCCACTTAAAAGGCAAAGAGGTGTTGATAAAACACTTGAAGATTTTTTTTTCTGTTTTATATATATAACCAGGAAGGCAGTTCCTGAATTTTAGTATAAGCAGACACCTCTGAGGTAGAGAGAGTACTACTGTCATGTCTGTAAAAGATTTCACTGATATTCAAATGGATTTTGTGTATCTCACAGGCTGTTGGAGCATCTGACAAGAAGCTTTCTATAAATCCTTGTGCAACCATGGAGGGAAATGTCCTAGAGTTTTCCCACATATCAGAAAGGTTAATAGAGAAGATGATTCTTTACATAACTCATCCTTCAAAATGGCACTAAACAAAGCTTTCAAAAGAATTGAAAAGTAGAGCCACAGTGTCCCTTGGCATCACCTTGCTTTTCTACAACTTTTAAAAGCCCATTAGCAGATAAAATATCTCAATATGTTGACTAAGCTTATGAAAATAAATGAAGTGGAAATACCAGATTTCTATGCCTGATAATGTCCTTGAGTTTTGGTTTGAAGAAAAAACCTGAAAACCCAGGAAGCCGTAATCAAGACAGAGTTAACAGTACTGAAGTTGGCTGCCCAACTGCAGGCTTGGTTTTCACAGCAGTCCCTAAAGGTTACATTATTCCCCCCCACACAAATGTAAGAAAGAAGGTGGCTCAGGCTCCTCAAGGCAGCCTGTGCTGTGCTGGTAGAAGACTAAGATTGTCACTCACTCAGCTGGAGAAAACACTGCTTGGTGAGAGTCAGCACAATGTAAGACAGGGAAGTCACCACACCACTTAAAGCACCCACAGTTGTGTTCTCTTAGGTGCAAAACCCTGGCAGCACATTAGAGGTATCTCCCTTGATTTCTTAAGGGGTTTTGCCTGCAGACTGAGCACTACCTAGTCCTCAGACCAGTGGGTTAACACGGGGGAAAGCACTGGCTGCCAAGTCACTGACTTGTCAAATCTGCTGTCAGGTTTATGTGTCCTGCATTTTCCTGATATTCCCATGTTGATATTCCTCAATATCACAGCTCCATGGCTTTAGTCTTCACCTACAACAGGAGTAGCAAAATGAATCCTTCATCACCATAGCCTTCTCTGCTGGATCTCATTATGAAGCCCACATAGATTTTTCCAGACATGACAGTAAGACATTTATTACAAATATGCTTAGCAGGCAACTGGAAGACAAACAAGACTTACATGAGCTACAATTAGAGCACAAACGGTTTAGGGGGATCTCTGTATAGGTAGCAACAGAGATACAATTTTTTTCCACTCTATGCTATCTCACAAAGTGCTAATAGATTTACAAAATACGTTCTTGCTCAAGTTAGCTTTCAAAGAAATTTCCTGTTGTATAATTCTCTTTAATCTAAAGTTAAAAGGCAGACAACCATTATTGTGTATTTACCCCAAAAGTATCAAGATTCATGCTAAGCAGTAGCTTTCATTAGAGCAGGAAAACACAATATTGAATCCAAACTCTTTTCACACCACTATTCAGATTCAAAGAAGAAATCAAGAAATTTTTTACTCATTAAAAAAAAAAAACCAACAAAACACACACAAGAAAATCTGACAGGAACCCCTAAGCATCACGTTCTCTACTAAGGAAAAATCCTTAACACTTTGCAGATAGAGTCCATGTACTGTCATTATTAATATCATAAGTCTTCACTAAAAATTGTTTCCATTTAGGCTGACAGGATACTCAGCTAAGCAGTCACTGATGTTACCTGTGAGTTATCTGACCCACCTAGGGAAGGCAACTTGACACTGCAGAGCCACAACCATCCTGCAAGAATCACAGTTTACAGCCTTCCTGTCAACAGCCATTACAGGCTCAAGGATGTTCATCCCATCTTACTCCAGGAAAAACTCCACATTCTTTTACTGACATCAAGCTCCCTGCAGTCCTTTGTTCATACAAAAGTGTAAAAAAAAAAAAAAAAAAAAATCTTGATCTACAATAAAATTCACACCTGTTGCCATCTTCCTCCCCTACTCCAAAACAGATACTTCCAACTCCAAAGCAACAAGTTTCAGACATGTTAACTGAGCACACTAGGTCAGATGAACACACAAAAGACAATGTTTAATGCTGTAGAGGAACCGAGAACAACAATACAATAATTTGACTTGAAGTTACCCCCAATATTGGTTAACTGGTCCTTTTCTCTGACAATCTATTTTCCCAGTAGATACCACAGAAAATTTTACTTGTGAATCTGGGCAGCAGGCTGTGCTTGCTTATGCCACCTAACTGCGACTTCATAAAACAAAGTAGCTCTTGTTTAGTCTGTCAGAAGTTGGTGCATTCACCTGTAGGGAGAAGAGAGGCACACACAAGTCTGTTCCATCACAGCAGCAATACACTTGGTGTTCCAGTACTGTAATTTAAGATTGACACCAACCTTTCCTTAGTTTTTCTTCCTAACAAGCACTGGTCCAGATGACACTTGCCCATGTGGATGCACACTGTGAGCTGTAAGACATTTCAGCTTTTCATTCCCTGTACAGCAAAATCTAGGCCTAGAAGTCTGTGACCTGACATGACTCGTGAGGGCACATGCCAAATTGCCAAACAAAAACACAGGAGAGACTTGAGACATGCCTCTTTTCTTACCAAGTCTGTGTTTCCCAGGATTGCATCTCCTTGGACAAAAGATGTCTAAAGGCTGTTGCTTGGTGTTGCAGATCACCACAGTGCAGTGGAAATACAGCTACAAGACAAGAATACTTAGATTATGTCTAGGGAAGTCTTATTTGGAATCCAGTGCATACTGATCCCAAAGGATATGAAGGTTGTGTCAAGATGGAGGGTGGCCTCTTCTCCCAGGCAACTCGTCACAGGGCAAAGGAAAATGGCCTCAAATTGCACTAGGAGCTGTTCAGATTGGGTATTAGGTAAAAGTTTTTCACTGAAAAGGTGACAAAGCATTGGAACAGTCTCCCAGGGAAAGTGATAGTCACTGTCTGCAGAAGTGTTCAAAAAATGAATAGATGTGGCACTTCACAATAGTATTTTGTGGGCATGATGGATCATTAAAGATTGGACTTGAGAATCCTGGGGGTCTGTTCCAACCTGAATGAGTCTATAATTTTGTTCTGTGAACCGAACAAAAGTGGCTGGTCTTCATTCATCCTTTCTAGAGTGTTATGCCTTCAGGGAGGTGTCCAATAGCCCCAGGCAGCACTGAGCCCTTACACAGCATTGGCTGCATGCACCACCCCAGGCTCACCTGCCAGACTGCCAACAGCTCACGACAGAACAGAGACATCTCACCTGCTCTTGTAACAGAGATGTGCCCTGGACAAAGGTGAACATCCTCACTTCAAATCTCTTGAAGTGCTGAGGAAATTTTACTCTGAGGCTGTAATCAACATTGTGGAAGACAGTTCTGTAGGAGTCTTCGTTGTTTTTACACCTGTTTTGGAAAGTGAGAGGAAATGTATTCAATCCAAACCTTCTACCAGATATTCGAAGAGGTGAAATACAGCAGAGCTTCCCTCTCCACTTTCCTTGGGCCATAGGGGAATGAATACCATCTCCCCAGTTTGTGATCCCTGCCTTTGGCCACAGTCAGGGTTGCTTCTTGCTTTCTTTCCAGCCAGAACTGTTAGCCAGAAGCACTTCTGGCCTCTCACATGACCTGCTGCCCCCAGAAGGCACAGCCACTGTGCTGACACCAACAAATACCCCACAGATTAGCAGCAATTGCCTCCAAGGTGACCTCTGCCACTTCCCCTTTCCTCCCACCTGAGGACAGCAGCTGGTGCTGAGCAGTTACCAAACAGAGGAGGGAAGCCTTCCTCACCCATGGCTAAGGATGTGCCATCGGGGGAGGCTGTCCTGGCTTTGGGAGTTGGTAGCCCAACAGTCATCCAGGTTTAGATCCAGTCTTGCATCTCTAGGCTGGAGAAGTTCAACTTCAAAATACAGAGCCTCCCTCAGGTATTTTACCACAGGATATTCTGATTCCTGGTAGGGCTCTGAATAGGATTTCTCTGCAAGAGAGTATTGATATTAGGAGCATCCTTTTTGTAGGGTAAGTGTTCACAAACTCTCTGCTTCACTCTTTTTTCCACTACCATTTACTTTGGCACAGTAATACTAAAACCTGGAACAGCATACAAATTTCAAGAAATGGGGATAGAATGGCAAGAAAGCAAGACCAGCAATGAAAACAAAAGTCTCAACCATATTCCCTGGCTCTGGGGATTCCGAAATGAAACACTCCTTCTGCAAAAAACCATTAGAGTAAGATTTTCATTCAAAATTGTCTCAAAGATAATGAGAAGGGAAAATCAATTAAAAAAAGTCATAATGGCCATTCCAGTCATTGTGGGTGTTTGGTTCAGGCTTTAGTCAGCCCTTTCTGCTGGCATAGGTGCCATTTTAAAGCAGCATTGCATCTTTGACACAGGTTACAGCTATTGCAGTGAGCTGCTGAATCTGCTTAGCAACACTTCAGGAGTTGATAGGAGAGAGAAGTTGGCATCACATTCACTACATAAAATTTCCATCATGCCCAGACAAAGCAGGAAAACCATACATGTGTCAGTAATGCTAAGGCTGTTCCACTACAGATATTTGACCATTTTTCTTGCATTTTGGAATAGAAAATTCCTGTTAGAGGCCTCAAAATTTTTCCATTTCATCCTCTGATATATTTAAAAGTCATCTAAACATGGTGTTAGGCAATATTTTTTACACTGCCCTACTTGAACAGAGTGGATGAGTAAGATCAATCTCAGGTCCCTTCTGGCCTCAGCCATTCTGTGATTTTATAGAGTCTAATCATAGATGTTACCTTTGAAAAGCTTCAATGAAAGATTGAGACAGCCAAACCCTGGCTTAATACTGGGTGGTGGGTTCTTCTTAGATTCATGTTTGACATCAGCAGTGTGCTTGACTGCATACGAGCAGAGAAATTTCAGTCTGAGGGAAGAGGATTAGCATTAGATTTTTTACAGTCAAAATGACATGTAAACCTTTTTTTTAAGGAGTGACACTTACTGGTATATGGGCGTATCATTGCCAGGTCTGAAATAGAGTACTTCATTTTCATATGTCATAGTTGTGCTGTTGGACTGGAAGATGTACACATTACAAACAGGACAGTCACATTAGAGTCTGATTTGTGTTTGGAACAATATCTACATCCCTCCACTTGATTGCCAGATTCCACTGAGCAGAGTATGCTTAGAAACAGCCAGAAAATTCCAGCCAGCAGCCCAATGCCCACAGAACTAAAGCTGACCATAGCTGACTGCTATGCCATAGTCAAGAAGAAAGTTTATTAACTTGAATATGACAGAACACCCTAGAAAGGGAGCACATGGATCCTGAGAAAAACAGAGCTATGTCTGTTTACTCAATCAATGAGCAGAAGGAGATGCAACAATGCAGAAACGAGCTGCATTTATGATGATCTGAATTTAGGCATGTTCTGTTCATTTGTTATGTCTGTTTTTTATTTGTACAGTATTTGGTGGTAGGAACAGTACTCACTCTAGTCTTTGGCCATGTAGTCATTAGCAATACCCAACCAGCTTCTGCAAGGTGTATAAATATATCTGACCAGCATAAACTCACATTCAAGCCCACCACTAAACAACGCAGAGGTGTCAAACTGAAGGCTAGTTCCAGAAAGCACCTCTGACCTTGAAAAAACATTTTTACTCAATAAGAACTCCTGCTCAACTGAATTTAGTAAGCTCAGAAAAAGAATCTGGATGTGATACTGTGCTGGTTTCAGCTGTGACTTCCATGTGGCTTCTGCTCACCTCTGAGCCTCTGCCAGGTCTAGCAGTAACTCTACCCCAATGCAGAGTAAACTTCACGTGACTAAGTTCTTACCTTTCTACTTGTTCCACAAGTGTTCACATTGAACTTGAAGGTTGCAGTTTTCTCTGTCACCAGACTGGGTTTGCATTGTCTGTCCCTCAAGACAAGCAGAGCAGTGTCCATGTCTTCACCACCTACCAGTTTGATTGCAGTAATAACCACAGTGCCATTGGGCAGGCACTCTGCAAGAGAAACATCCATTTTCACACAAATCAGGATTCAAACTCCTTTTGTAGCCTAACAACAAAGATGTTCTGAATGGATTTGCTGGCAAGTTCTTTTTGGCAGCTCACAAGGAGCTCTCAACTCTCTTCAAAAGGATTTTTCTAGCCAAGATACTCAATGCATTTAATACTGACAAGTAGCTTTAGAATGACTAATTTATATGCTGATTCTCCCCACATTCCACCTAAAACCCCCACTTAATTCAACTCTCAAAACCACAAAAATCCTTTAAAAAAGCCTCTTGATTTCAGAGGTGTGCAGAGTAGACTTCCCCACTTCCTTCCCCCATTCCTGTACTAGGGAGGGTAGTCACTCCAATATTTAATTTGACTTGACTTATGACATATTAAATAGTAGGAAATCTAACAAGCAGGCAACACAAGCCACACAACTCTAAAACCTAGAAACATCTCAGACTGCATGGCTTGGTTTTGCAACTCAAATAGCATTGTTAATCCTCAACATGCTATATTACGTATTAGCTCTGAAGGTGAAAATATGCAGGAAACTGAGAAATCTCTCCTCTGAGCCAAGGTGATGCCATCCTTCCAGGTTAAGTGGAATGAAGCCTTTATTGCAGAGTTATGAAAGCCCTGGGGATGACAATCACAGGTTAAACAAGAGAATAAAGACACAGTGTTCAACTAAAGCATTCAAAAACTGAGAGGGCAGGTTATCACAAGCTAAAGACAATGGTGCTTGAGCAAAGTCAAATCCACAGGATGTATTTAAACAGAATGTTTTTAATCCAGAAGCTCACACAGTGATCTTTTTCAGTTGTTTTACAAAAGAATGCAATACAAACTCCACTGCATGTGTAGTTGTCCCTAAAGGCACTCAGCCATAAAGTAAATGCTGAATGTTTTTTTTTTTTCCTTTGCCTATTTCTGCCGACATCAACCAAGGGAAATTAAAGTTTTCTTACAAGGGCAGAAAATAATCCTCCATTATACTTTTGAAGACTGTCTCTAAGATAAGTTTTATTTTGCTTTCAAGAATATACTGTGTCCTGTTGGCATCTCACAGATAGAATGTGCCTTTCAATTGCTACATGTTGGCAGCCTTACCTCATAGCTCACATGGGGAGAAAGGAAAGGGACAGAGATTGCCAGGTGAGTGCCATTGTCCCTCAGAATGTAGCTGTACTTCTGTGCAGCCTCCTGGGTCAGCTGCCAGTCTGAGATGAAAGGTAGCCAGTTTTGGTCCACATTCCCACGAGTGATAATGAGATGAAGGTTCCTCCCATCACAAAACCCTCTCGCACTGGGCAGTACTGCAAAACAGCCAGGAGTGAGCCAGCTGCCATCAGTTTAACCCAGCTCCCTGGGACTGGCAGTATCCCTGGCTGAAATCAGCCCAGTCCACAGCCAGGCTGGGGCAGCTTCACCCAAGTTCCACAAAGTTTACCTGCATCTTTCACAGCTGACAGTGCAATTACTGGGACAGCAAAGGTCTCACTTGATGGATAGGTGATGAATGTGAGTGTGACATTCAGGGTGTACGCTCTCATGTCCTCTCTCATGTACTAGGAAAATCATATTTAGACATGAAAAATCACCAAGTGATATCACCATCTCTATCCCATGGGATGCTGCAGTGCCTTAGTACACACCTCTTTTTTAACACTTGGTGCATCAAGTGGGACTTGTATTACATATGCTTTGCTTCCATTAGCATATCTGGTCCTGTGTATTAGGTAACCATGTTGAACAGCCTCAGGTACAGCCACAGCAACCCCTTCAATGGTTAGGTTCACAAGCTCAACATCTGGGAGGAATGTTCCCACTGTAACATTCATTAGCCTTGCACTCAGGTTTAAATCTGAAAAGGAACAAAAAGCATTAAGCTCTTAACAGTACCAAAACCTTTGGTAAATTCAATGTTCAGCTACTTACTATTGGTTATAGTAACTTCTGCTTGCTCAAATGGTGTTTCTATTTCCTTGATGATAGTATGTTTGGTTAGTCTCCATTTGCTGTCTTCCCACTGGTGTTCCAAGAATAGGTTGATGGTGTATTTTACCCCAAGCTGTCCATTGCTCACAGAAGTCTAGAATTTCAAATCAGCACCCTTTAGTATGGCTTGATTTTGCATTAAAGTTATGTTGGAACATCTCAAGGTCAACTAAATCTACCCCCAGCTAAATCAGCCCCAACCAACTGCCCTTTTTGTCCAGGAATCCTGAACTCTTGTAACACTGTTTAGATTATCTCAGAATACTCAGAAGATTTCCTTTGGAAAATGCTCTGCCACTCCCCTAGTTTCAAAGCAGCAGGGGACAGTGAATAGGGCTGCTCCTGCAACTTCACCAGAAATTCAGTTGCTGCGTTTGCCCAGGACTCAGCTCACCCCAGGCAGCTAGATCTAGATGTGTAGTCCCAACCCATCCCAAGAACACATGATCTGCTGGACTAATGGGTTAGTCCCATTTTCTTAAGTGGTCTGTATAAAATACAACAGAACTCATGCATGCTTTACAACCAAGTTAGAACCACCTCTGAGGAGCATGATGTCAGGACTAATAGGTGAAAGCTCTGTCTTAACCTGAGGAAATCATTAATCAAGAGTTCTGTGTCTACTGTGCTTGCAAGAAAAGAAATTCTTCATAAAGTGATGATTACAAATGCTATCTTTGGTGAGGGCTTCTGGAGTATTTTTAGGAACCCTTTGTTCTCCCTCACTCCCACACTGCTATCTTTCATTTGAAAGGCACAAGATGAATTATTCCTCATCAGAAAACAAACAAGCATCCCAGAAAATTGCTTGAGTGCCACCTAATAGAAGTCACTGACCTTGTAATAACCACCTTCTGCACCTATTGGAATCTTCACTGTAATTGCTTTTAACTCATTCAATAACACATATTTCCTGGAAGCCATTTCCTTGGCAGAAAGTTTGTGTAGATCCACACCAGCTTCCACAAGCACATCCTTAAAGCTAGTCACTCCAGCATAGAGTGGTGGAATATACTTTGGAACAGTCCAGGTGATGGTTTTGTTCATGTAGTCCACACCATCTTAGGGAGAAGACACGAAAGCTGTCAGCTCACAGGTGGTCAGTCTGTCCCAGTACATTTTGGCACTGGAGCATGGTACCACACTCCTTACCTACAGGACATGCCACAGCAGTATCCACCATCAGGATCACCCGTTGGTATCTGTAAAGTGTACTTGATCTCAGCACAGAAAAGGCAATTCCCTGATCCTGTAAGGAAGGCATCTGGTTAGACCTGCCCAGCCTGGCAGCCTGTTGGGCCAGAAGGAGCACACCAACCTCAACCAGCTGAACCTGGGCAGCAGTGTATGGCACTCGCAGCAGAACCCTGGAGTCTGTGGTGCTCAGTCCATAGCCTGCACTCCAAGCATTGCTCACAAGCAGAGCCCTTTTTTCTTCTGGCTGATGAAATACTATTTGCCATATTGAGGCTTCTTCTGCCTTTGCCTACCCAGAGAAATTCATCAATAGTTTAAACACTATATTCAAAGTAACAGGTTTTCTGCATTGAATGATTTACTGTGTTGAATTTCCCAGCAGTTTTGTTGCCTTGCTTTGAATTTTACTAATGGGATATCTCTCCAGATTTCCCAACCTTATGCATATAGAAAACTTCCCATATTAAGGGCAACAGAGAATAACTAATGGCACTAACTGCACTGCTGCAGATTCTGCACATACAGAGTCCAAGAAGAAAAAAAGCCTCTTCACAGTTTTTTGTGGGCCATGGGGTCTTAAAGAGATTTGTTGTTGAGGTGTTTTTTTTGTTTTTTGCTTAATCTCTTCCCTGAGGAAGACTTGATTTCTGCCTGCAGCTGTACTTCTAATCTATAAAAATATACTAAAACCATTTGATACAGAATTTCTGGTTTTGCTACTTAAATACTTTTTGAAAGTACTGCATGGTTAAAGAAAAGAAGGATGGTTGTGCCAGAGGTAGCACTAGCTTTTGCTAGAAAGAAAACCTGTAGTTTTACTTCTGGAAATACAAGAGTCCAGTCCTCAGGTTCATCTTGAACAAAGTCTTTTATAGACTGTGGAACCTCCCTCCTGACAGAAACCTGAGGGGAAAAAACATCTGTAAGAGGTTTGCTGATAACACTTATTTCCTTGTCTTGAACAGCTTACAAGCCTTTTTCAAGGGAAACCAGCATTTTCTAGACAGAGATGCCACCATGCCTGGTGGTTTACCTATAGTCTGCTTGATTTCAATTTATTTTTATTTTCCACCTATTTTCTACTTTCTATTTCCACTTAAGACTAGAGTTTGTTCTTGACTCTCACATCCTCTTCCAAGAGGAGTCCATTTTCCCTTTTGCACTCCTCCCCAGCAAATTCAGCAGGGAAACGTCCTTCAGGAGATATACATTCTCTGTTGTCTCAAATAAGGTTTTTTGGGGCAACATTCATGACTTCAATCTATGAGCTTAACCTTTTGAATATAACTTCACAGCTTTATTAGTTATTATTGCTAATATAGGTTATACAATCATAATGTAAATGTATCACTTAAGATGCGTGCTGCACACTCACTAACAAGTTGCTCATGGTGGGGCAGTCTGAAGCTGATTAAATTCTAGGAATATGCATTGGAAACACAACCTAAGAGCATCTTGTAGTACTTACCTCTTTACTTTTAGCACTTTCCATAAGTACTTACCTCCATGTAGTTACTTTCACATATTAACTCTCTGGGACTCCACAGACCATAATGGCAACTTGCACTTTTCACATGAGTTGTGGCATTACTCATATCAGCAGTATGAGATGCTTTGATTTGTATAGTTACTGTGAATACATCTTTCTGCATGGGTAAAGGGAACATTTGCCTGTTAGACTGACTTTCCCTAGCTGGACATACCTATCCTTGTGACCCTGAAATAAATTACAAAACACATCCACAGAAGAGCAACTCCATACTGAAGCATTATCACTTTCAACTTCATTAACTATAAAAAAAATATATGCACATAGGTGTATGGCAACACAGCAACATAAATACTTTGTGCAGCAGGTTTGTTCCTTTTGTATAACCCCAGAATTGGACAATAAGAAAACAAACAAACCCAAGAGATTGCTGGTTTTTTTGTTTTATGACACAGAAGCAGTGAGCCAGCAACCAAAGTTTGAGTTTTTACTGTAATGTGTCTCAAGACACTAAATATTGTTAGGACAGAGTGCAACATGGCTCTCAGATGCAATTCCCTATTGTAATCCACAAGAAAATAGTTGCCCTTGTAAGGTACATGTGATATACTTCTTGTGTTCATTGTAGGCCCTCCAAATGGCAATACCATGAAATATTCTCAGACCTCTGGATACATTTGAAGAAAATTAAATTATTCTCTGCTAACAGATACTCAAGACATTATGGCATCTCAGTTAATGTCCATTAATAATTCAGTAATTTCCCACAAAGTTGGTGTACAAGAGCACTGTAGTCAAAATATTTGTAACAGACTTACCTCTAAGTGAGAATGGCAGCTCAGTGCAGAAGCATGGAACTCAATGCTCCTCAAGGTGTTGTAAGTTACTGTATAGCCACACTGTGCTGCCATGGCCTCATCAAGCTCCCAGGCTGTGCCAGACTGATCTACAGGCAAATAAATAGCAAAGAACTGTATAAACAAGTATAACTCCTGCTCTGCCAGCTCCTTGAGAAACCTGCTCTGATACAGCCCAGCTGCATCCCCTGGGCTCAGAGAATTGCAGAGTGGGGAAAGAGCTGTGACTAAGTGTAAAGAAAGGAAGAATGGTAAAATTACAAGCACACTGGGACAGGAAACAGTTGCAGCTGAAGAGTTGAAGATGGAATAAAGCCCCAGACCACCAACATGGTGACAGATGACAACAGCAACATCAGGACACTGACCTGTGGCTGGCACAGGCTCATGTTTCTCTGATGCCTGTCCAGCAGAATCTCTTCAGGAGACAATCCACCAGGATGATGAATACACTAAAGATTACCCTGGATGTTTTTAGTATACAAACCATTTTTATGGTTTTGAGCTTTTTAGTGTTTTGTGGTTTAGTTGTTTTGGTTTTTTTCCTTCCAAAAAGAATCACTTTATGGTTTAAGGTATATGTATCTCAGCTGCACAGTGTTTTTGTGTGTGAGTGAAGATGTCTGAACAAAGAACATATTTTAAGTGGGTTTTGACACAAGTTTAACCTTCTAGAAGAATGGATCACATGGAGAGCTTTTTCAAGGCCAAATTTACATTTTATACATGTAATCTTACAGCAGGTGTTTATAGCCCAAAAGTGTTATCACTGTGCCTTCCAGGGCATTCAGTGATGTTTTTCACAAAAATGTACCACTTGCTGACTGTTAAGTCCATAGCTAGAGGGCCCAGCTATTTTTTCTTAAACTTCATTAAGTATACACCTCCACCAAACTGAAGCCAAGAAAGTGAAAAGCCACTAGTGCAAAAATCAGTAATGTTGTGCCAGCTTCAGCTAGTGAATTTTCAGAGCAGTATGTGCTATTACTAGAAAATATTCTTATCACAAAGAAAATCCACCAGCTTTAACATGCCTAGAAACTACCATGTGCATTTCAATTTGAGCCCAAAGATAGCAAAATCAAGTGTAATCATGGCTAAGTTATTAAAAAACAAGTGGGCAGTATAGGTTACACAGAAATCAAGGTAGCAGTTGGGTTTATTTGCAATGAGATCCAACCTAAGCTCTGTAATAGTAGAATAATCCAGGGAATTCTAGTGTAGAAGGATCTCAGAGAAGTTTAAACATTTCACCATGTGTAATTCTCTCAACATGTTCTTCTATATCAACTTACCAACAACAAAAAGAGATAAGTATTTGTCTTCAAAGTATTTTGCACTCAGTGTTATCCTCAGAAGGTTCCCCAAGCACTCTAAAATCATGGGTCCTGTGTCAAATTTATTGAAAAACTGGTAAGATGGGGATTCAAAATAAGATACAAACAAATCTGCCACTGCCCAGATTGCTTTATAAAGTCAGTGTTGTGACAGTCATACATCTCTGGTCAGGAAAGGCGAGAGGCTGTGTTTATACTGTCAGTAATTCCAGAGAAAAGCTAGCTCCAAAGTCAGTATCCCATTAGTAGTGGTGTTTGATGATTTGGCAATGCTACCTGCAACAGCCAGTCATGGAAATAGGATTTTGGAACAGGGTGAAAAAGGTACTGCGTTGGCTGCCTCAATCTGAACACCCTAGATGAACTAAAACAGAATGTGAAAGCACCACACACTCCTAAAAAGAGAAAAAAACCCCAACCTCTAAACCAAGAAAATCCCAACCAACAAAACCTTACAAACAAACCACAAAATAACCAGAAACCTCCACCTGTACCTTCTATTCACAAGAGGAGCCAAAAGCCAGTTTGGGTGGAGAGCAGCCACATAAGCTGTCCATCAGCCTACCCTGGTCACTTGCCCAAGTACCAGCACCAAAAGCCGGCTGGCTCCTCCTGGGAAAGGAGCACTCAGGAGCAAAGGCAAGGGCTTGAGAAGCTCCAGTCCCAAGCTGTCAGCACAGCATAAACCAGGCCCTGGCTCCCACACCTCTTCCAGGCAGGGAACAGGTACACACTGTCCTAAGTGTAGGGCTAGAGACCAGAGAAGGCTTCTCATTTAACATACATGTCTAATAAATGGGGATTTGTTGCTTCAAGCAGGAGTTTCTATGGCATCATGATCTAACACCAACTAGGCTTTCTACAATAATGGTGCATTTTAAGAGCTGAGAGGATTCTTTTCCCTAGAGGGTTCAGCACTGTGGGCTGAAGTTTACTAGTGATGCCATTGCCACGTCAGATAGTCACTTTAAGGAGCAGCAGACTGATGCTGGTGAACATGACTCTATTCCACCCATACTCCAAGCTACCAACTGGATTCAGTGCAGAAGCTAGATAATTGCTCCAAGCTGGATAAAACCTTCTCCAGAATCTATTTACTTTGATGTTTGGGGATTGCCAGTGTGTTTTATAGAGGACCCACAGTGAGTAGGGCAAACAGTCCTAGAAACAGCTCTCTGCATCTGCTGCTCCAGGACCAGCTCTGTTTTGTAAGAAAATACTTTTGGCTAAGAAAACTATTTACTCTGAGATTAATCACTGCTATCTTTATAATATTTTGTCCTGGCTTTGGCTGGGATAGAGTTTATTTTCTTCCTGGTAGCTGGTACAGAGCTGTATTTTGGATTCAGTGCAAGAATTATGCTGATAACACACTGAAGTTTTGGTTGTTGCTGTTGCTGCTTAGCACCAAGCCAAAGACTTTTAAAGTGGCTTATGCTGTGTCAGGGAGGAGGTGCACAATAAACCAGGAGGTAGCACTGTCAGGACAACTGACCTGAACTGGCCAAATGTGTACTCTGTACACTAGACTGTCATGACCTATGTATAAACTGGGGAGAATTGGCTGGAGGCACAAATCACTGCTCAGGGACAGACTAGGCATCAGTTGAAATGAGCAACTGTATTGTACATCACAAATTTTTCTTAGGTTTTATAACTTCTAAAATTAAAATAATGATTATAATTAGTATTGTCATATTTTACTTGGTTCCAATTATTAAAATATTGTTCTCAATCCATGAGGCTTTTCCTGAGTCTCCTCCCCATTCTGCTGAGGTAAGAAGAATGAACAAACAACTGCCTGGTACTTAGCCAGGTTAAACTATAATAAAAGACTTTACATATTGTATGGTGACTAACAACAACTTCACTCAAGAAAATAAGAATAAAACCCTTGTTAATTCATTAGTACTTGTTACCAGAGCAAGGAAAGATAGAAACATTTTCTTAATATAGTGACCTATAAAACTAGAGTGTAGTTTCCAGCAAACGCCTGTATGTTTAAAGTTTCTCAGAAAAAAACCCATACAAGTAAGGCTGCCAAAAGAGCTTCAGACTCTTCTGAAACACACACATAAGCCTAGATATCACCTGTGGAAAAGCCTGGAAACTGATGTAAAATCAATTTATAGCAGCATTACCTGGTGTCTCTTGAGTCCATACCCCAGAGAAAATTATCCCTATTAGTAACAACCTGTAAGAAAAGACAGGGATTAGAAGTTTCAGTCAGGGCAAGCTGATAACAAATTTCTTGCCCGGAAAGTTCTCCCCAGAATATTAAACTAGCCTTAAGTTTAGAGCATCAATTCTAGACCAGGCAATTAGAAAAAGGGATTTTCCTTAGTCGTCTCTAGAAAATTAGGGAAGATAAACCAGAAAAGTTAATACATTTAATGCCTTAAGTAAGATCATTTATGTTTAGTAGCCATAGAGCTCTCACCTCTGCACCAGCTTCAGCTTCATTGTTCATTTGTTTAGTCACTGTATGGTGCTTTTGGTTTTATGGTACCCCACACACAAAAAAAAAAAAAAAAAAGAAGAAGAAGAAAATACCTAAAACCAAAAAAAACTCCTTTCTCAGTTTTGCATAGGAAAAAAAGCCTTTCTGGCTTTTTAGTTTTGGGTTAAATAAAAAGGCTGCCACATTTATATTGATGTGATCCTTTTTCAGCTGTTTATCCTTCTAATTACAAACCTGTAATTCACATCACCTGACTGTTTGCTTTACTGATTAAATCTGCTCCTGTTTGGTTCCTAGGTCTCTGTATTTTTATGTCTGTCAGCTCTTAACTATGAGGTTCTCAAGACTCATTTAGTTAGAGCAGGTTGCTTCTAATTCCAAAGTCGTGGGTTTGATCCCTCTATGGATTATTCACCTAAGAGTTGGACTTGATGATCCTTGTGGTGCCCTTCCAATTCAGAGGATTCTGTGATTCTGTGAAATTGGTGCTGTTTTCATAAAGCGTGAGGTAATCCATCATTTTGCAGCTACTGTGCTCTTGTGTGGTGGGTTGACCCTGGCTGGATGCCAAGTGCCCTCCTCAGCTAGCTAGGAGAGAGAAAATGTAAGGAAAGGCTCGTGGGCTCAGATAAGGGCAGGGAGAGATCAGTCACCAGTGACCAACGTGGGAAAAATACTCAGCTTGGGGAAATTAGTCTAATGTACTGCCAATCAAATCAATGTAGGATTATCAAAAATAAAAACTAGATCTTAAAAGCTCTTTCCCCCTACCCATTCTCTCTTCCTGCACTCCACTTCCAATTTTTCTCCCTTGTCCTCACTAGCAGCACAAGACAACAGAGAATGGTGGCTGTGGCCACTCCTTCCTCCTCAGGGAACGACCCCTCACAATCTTCCCCTGCTCCAGTGTGGGGTCTCTCCGATAGAAATCTGTCCTATGTGAACTTTTCCAATGTGAGTCCTTCCCATAGGCTGCAGGTGTCACAGCCTCCTCCAGGCACCCACCAGCTGCACTGTGGGCTCCCCCCTGAGCTGCAGGTGGATCTCTGCTCCCCCCTGGGCTGCAGGTGGGTCTCTGCTCCTCCCTGGGCTGCAGGTGGATCTCTGCTCCCCCCTGGGCTGCAGGTGGATCTCTGCTCCCCCCTGGGCTGCAGGTGGGACTCTGCTCCCCCTGGGCTGAGGTGGATCTCTGCTCCCCCCTGGGCTGCAGGTGGGTCTCTGCTCCCCCATGGTCCCTCCTGGGCTGCAGGGGCACAGCTGCTGTCCATGGGCTGCACCAGGGCTGCAGGGGCACCTCTGCTCCAGCACGTGGAGCAGCTCCTGACCCTCCTGCACTGACCCTGGGTCTGCTGGGCTGTTGCTCTCACATATTCTCACTCCTCCCTCCTGGCTGCAGTAGCATAGGGCTTTTTTTCCCCTTCTTAACTCTGTTATCCTAGAGATGCTGTCATCATCCCTGATGGGCTCAGCCTTGGCCAGCAGCGTGTCTGTCTTGGAGCTGGCTGGTATTGGATGTGGGACATGAGGGAAACTTCTGACAATTTCTCACAGAAGCCACCTCTGTAGTCGCCCTGCTATGAAAATCATGCTACCCAAAGCCAATTCACCCTGCCTCCTCTGTGGAGGATTTTGCCTAGACAGGTGAAGAATGCCAGAAGCAAATGTATAAAATGCAGTTTTAAGGCAATTGGGTTAACAAAATAGAAAGGAACTGCTGATCTTTAAAGTAGGAGGTCAAAACCTACAGTAAAAGGGAATATAGCTAGAGACTGATGAGTGTCACAAACTAAATGAAGAACTGTCTTATTGAGGGATGTATAGAACAACTAGAGCAGAAATTTTCCTCAAATTTGGAGAAAATTAACCCACTGGAGAAGTGAATCTGAACACAAACAGTCTGAGAAAAGGATTTCAGCATTCCTTTGCTGCGTGCTGAAGGCAGAAAAGTTACACCTGGGGCCCTGAGTGTGGGTCAGGGACAGTTTCCCACCATGTGAGCAGGAGTGCACTCTGGTGAGCTGATCTGAGCAGGTGAGTGATGTGTGGGAGCAGGATGCTCCTGGGGCTGCTGAGCTGCTGATGCTCTCAGAGCGTGGCCAGGTCACACAGTGAGCAAAGGGGTTATTGTGGTGTCTGTTCACATCATCTCTAAGTGCTGAGCACTGCTGGTGCTTGGCAGAGTTTCCTAAGGAGTGCTCAGAGTTGCCTGCATCCCTCTCTCACTGCGCTTCGTATCGAAAAGAATCTTATACTGGGATTCGTCTGTCCTAGGCTTTTCCTGTGACATTCGGGGTTTGCTTCTCCCTCTGCCCGTGAGAAGGCTGCAGGAGCGGCAGAGCTGGAGGATTTATTTGTAGTTAAGCCCGATGTCCTGGAGAGGGAGCCGGAGGATTGCCCAGCTGCTCCCTCTGCTCCCGGCTCCTTCCCGGGAGCGCAGCCCGGGCTGCGGCTGATGCTCAGGGCTCCTGCTCCAACCCAGCAAAGATTGCACAGGGTGTGTTGAACTGGCGTGTACCTGTGCTGCTGTCACAGGTAACCTCACTGAACCCCTCCCACCTCTTCAGGAGTATAAAAGAATTAATTGAAGGTGAAACCCAAAGTTTGCAGTGCTCCAAAATGTTAGATTTTACTCCAGAAACAAGTGTTATTCCCTACTGGTTTGTGCAGCAGTTGTTTCCTTCTGAAATTCCCTATGTGATAGATTTTTAACTTTAGAAGGAGTTTTCCTGAGAAGCACTATCCACCAAGGCTATTATATAGATAATGGCTTCTAATAATAAATAAGCCCACAACCAGGCAGTCAGGGCTTAAATATTGGATAGTATTACCCTGTTTTTTATTAGTAGAGCTGAGACCATTTGAGTTATGGATTGACTTCAGTGTGCAGTGTGCTTTTACAATATCACAAAATATTACATTTTTCCTGAACTTGATTTTAGGTACCACCAAGGAACTGAGATTTCATCTAGTTTGCATGAACTCCACTGGACATTTGAAGATCTGCACTGTTGACAAGCACATCACAAGTAATGGTACCCTTGGCTCAGGGCAGTGTCAATGTTGCTGTTGCTTTTCCATCCCAAACAGATTCCTCCATGTTTCCCTTTATTCTTCAGTCTGCCAATACTCACATGCAGGCTGGGGTTATAGGGTAAAATGGCATTCTAGAGGTGTCTTATTCACTCCTTGCAGTTTAAACAGTATCCCAATAATTGACAACCATTTACTGAAATATAAGAAGTATTGCAGTTGGTCTGCTACAGCACAGCCTTATCACAGTGTTACTGAAAACATCACCCAGCTAGTTTACCCACACAATCACTCTCAGTCACTCTTTGTTTCCTTATTTTTCCTTTTTTACCCATCAACTGTAGATTAATTTCTGTACACTTTTATGTTTCTGAGTTGTGGAAGAAAGCAAGAAGTCTTGTCTGTCACAGTTTTAATTGTTAAAGATTAAGTGAAATCTAAAAGGCTTTACTCAAACTGTATGGTCAAAATGTCCAGTATAACAGAAAAGGAATTCCTTTTGGCCGTTCAATCTGTATCAGAACAAGAAGAGGAAGAAACAATGTGATGTTATGCACACCCTCAGTGCTAACAACTATGTACAGGGTGTCGTAATATCAGCCTTTCAGCTAACTGACAGCTCTCCCACCGCAAGCAAGTGAGCAACAAGGAAAAAAGGCAGTCCATATAATCTAATATGGCTGTTAAATATACCTTGAGAGCTATTCTGACTGCATGCAAAAATGCATACTAAATTAAGATCAAGGATAATGCTGTGCTAATAGGAATAGTAAAAGTGAGAGAGATTTTGCAATCTCACCCTTATAAAGGGACCCTTGTAAAATGTCCACTAGGAAATGCATCGCTCATTTTCTTTATAGGGTTGCAATGCCAAATAATGTATTCAAACTACTACTCCATCTGTCTCTCTCTGTTAATTCCTCCTCCCACTAATCTGTTCCTAGACAGTGTGTTTATGTGCTAGCCTAATTCAAATATTTTCCATGTAAAAAAACAAATGGGGAGACAGAAAACACACAGTTCATCTGTAAGTGATATCTGCAAGAGCAGACACATTAGATAGAATGAGGCCATTAACTAAAACTCAGCAACTTATGCTGGGCTGTCTCTGCTGCAAGATATGCCTCCTCTGGGGATACAAATTATTTCCTAAATCATCACTGACTTGATTTGCAGCGAAGCACAGTCCTGCTGTGGGAGTGTAGTAGTTCCAAGACCTCGGAGAGTCAGGAAAGCGCCTGTCTCAGAGTTATGACTGGTTTTCTTGCAGCTCCCCTGTAGCCCAGGGCAGTAGGTATGATGATTGACAGCATTTAAAAGGACAGAGGTCCTGAGTTAAAGCTTTAGAGGGCAGGCTTTGGCAGTGCTTTCTTCTCTGAACAAGGAACAGCAGGACCTTTGAAGCAAGCCTCTGCTCAAGAGTGTTGGTCATGACTATACAGTTCAGACAAAGCAGGCATGAAGCCATGGCATCATCCCTCCTCCTTCTGCTCGTGCTTTCATCCCCTTCAACAGGGAGCAGTGGATGCCCTCTCCAGAACCAGCACCACAACCTAAGTTGTTATGTATGGGATCTCCTGTGACTGAGAACACCAGTCTCAATGCTTGTCTGCGTCAATAAAACTGAGGCAAATTGAGCCAGAGTTACACCAGGAAATAATTTGGCCCTTGAAGCCTAGAGTGGATTTGAAAATAGGAATTTATGTGTGGTGGAGAGCAGTGTGTGGAAATGCCTGGAACCAAATGCAAAGCAATTTAGATTACTGTGATAGCACAAAAGCGCTTTGTGTAACGATTTAAGACATCTGCCCATGGTCCAGACATCTGTGTGCAATGAATACCAGTTCTGAGCTAGCTCTTTATTTATCATTCAGTAATGTCCATTAATAATTGCTGCCCCCATACAACCCTCTCTTTGTCTATATGTAGTTATATATGGTTACTTGATGGCTGTAATAAACAAGGAAAGAATGACTCGTTTTTAAATTGAAAATGCAATCTATGATCTAGTTCTCTTTCAAATATAGACAAACACATTTTACTCTTCCCTCCCATTCTCTCTCTTTGTCTATATTTAAAGATGCTATTGCACATTTATATCCCTCAAAGTAATGGACACATAAAGTAACTCCTGTCACACAGATAGGTCACACAGAGAGAATCTTTTGGTATTTTTAGCTCATCTTCAATTCCCCAATTCCCCTCCTCTTCAGACAGATTTCTTTTCCTTGATGACTATCAATACTGCTCTGTATTTACACTCATATTTCACTGATTTGGAAACTTGTCTTTATTTATGTAGAGTCTTGGAGACCTTGCAACATCTTTTACTTCTCTAGTAAATCTTTGGTGCTCTAAGAAGGTAGGATATTTTCTCTGGTGTGCAACCATATACCAGTACTAATTAGACTTTGTAACAACAGAGATAGCAAGAGAAAATAGTGTGTAATCACCTGCAAATAAACCAGATTTGTTCCATCTGTTCCAGTAATTCCATTTCTTCTTAGCAGTTCAAATGAAACAATACATAAGCAAGTGAAGAGTAATCCTCCCAGAGTATCTTCATAAAATGTAACTTTTAAGTCTAATTGTAATTTATTTAAATGCACCTTTATGCTTATTTATTGAAGTCATATGTTTAAATGTATAGTCTTGAAAGAAAAACAATCTGATCCTCTTTGATTTTGGTGAGTTTTGGATTAGGCTCCCAAAATTTGGAGGATATTCCTAGCACACTGTAATCAGTGAAAAACTTGGGTTTAATTATTTCCGTATTTTGAATAATTGAAAATTTGAATAACTGTCTTCAATTTAATCACTGTTTATCTGTATTACAGATAATTGCAGATGATGCATCTCCTGTCCCTGGAACTGGCTAAGGGTTCAGGGTTAAGTCAAAGGTTTTGCTGTATTTTTTCATGATGGTTAGGAAACAATTCTCTTTTTTTTTTGCCAGATTTCCTTCTGTGGAAAGAGATTCTAATAATAGAAGACAAATGATAATGACCTTTATGCAGGACCATGAAACACATGGATAAGATCTGGGAATATCTTCATCTTGTCCAATGGAAAATGCAAGGAACCAGTCTCATATATGAAGACTACCCTATGAATAAGGCCAGAATGGCAAAATGGTCTTAACCTCCAACTGAACTCCACAGATTGTGGGAAAGACTGTGCTAATCAAAAGCTTGTTAAGTCTTCCAGGCTCTTCTTCCCCATCTCTTTTTTCCCCTTCTTCATCTTTGAAGACAAACCAGAACTCATTGCACTGAACTAGAATATTATACTGAGATTTGGGCATTCTGTTTCAGATTTTCTAAGTGATCTTGGAAGTCTCATGAGACACCAGTATCTACATTCCCTGTTTATAAGACAGGGGTAATGATGCTTCACAGTACTTTTCAGCAAGATGCAAAAAGAGTTTGTGAACTGCTTTTATGCTACAGAATATGTGCTACAGAAAATGGCCAGGTAAGAATGGAAGATCATTTAATTTAAAATAACATCAATATTTTCAATTAAATCAATCTAGATTTACACTATATTTGGGTGAATATAGGGGAATTTTGCTGTAGATTATGTATTTTACAGGAAAATTTTGTGGCCTAATGAGATACTGGTCACATCTGTTCAGTGTTTCATATACTCTATGGATTCCACAATAAATGAACATTCATTGAACATTCATTAGTTGCAGTCAAAAAATGGCATTATGTCCTGGTAATAAGTTTGACATTTGTTTTACTCCAAAATAGAGATAGAGAGCAGAAATAATGAAATACTTAGTAGAAGAGAAAGTTCAAAAGAACTGAACTTCAGTCTGGAGAGAAAAAGAATTCAGAAGAAATTAAATCTAGAAGAATCTAGGAGTTTTTCTTCAGGTTGCCTTGATGTTGTGCCAAAATCTCTAGAGTTTCTGGTTATCATTTGGAGATTATACATTAAATGTCTTTAGGATTGGACTTGCTGATTGTAAAGCTCTTTTCCAATCTAAATGATTCTATGATTCTGTGATCTCACACTTCTCCACAGTGGTCAAGGCCAAATTCCCTTGCCAGACTTCCTTCCCCAGCTGCAATGCTCTGGTGTCTTGATGGGTAACAGCCTGTCCTGCATCCTGGAAGTTGTTGCATGGCAAGAGACTCCTCTCCATGGAGAGAAACTGAAGATATTCAGCAACTGAACCACAGCTCCCACAGGGTACCATGGTAGCTGATAACAGAATTACAATACCAATCATTTCAGAATTCCATGGACACTTAGCAGTTTGGCAGTGTCCTGGTTCTGGCCAGAGCTAATTTTTGCAGTAGCCAGAGGGGAGCATGGCCAGGACTTGGGGGTTATTCTACACCATCTCACATCATGCTGGGAGCAGGGAAAGGGAGTCTCTTCCTGGGAGGAGGGAGGGGTTCCTTCTGTCAGAGCAAATGTGGTGGGGGAAGCTGTGGGGTAATGCTGGTTCCCAGGTGCAGGAAGCAGCTGGGCTAGCATGGCTGCAGCTGAGTCAGACTGCAGGGAAAGGGGAGGCTCCAGAACACCTGCAGTGAATTGATGACACCACCATATGGGGCAACACTACAAAAGAAGTTTTGGAGAAAGGGGAGAAGATAATCCGGAGTCTCCTGAAGGCTGCTATTGCCATAAAGCAAAGTAAGCTCAAGGGACCTCACCAGGAGATTCAGTTTTTAGGAGTAAAGTGGCAGGATGGATGTTGCCAGATTCCAAAGTCAATTCCATGGTCAATGAAATAGCAGTTACGTACTCACCGACCAGCAAACAGGAAACACAAGCTTTCCTGGGCACTGAGGGTTTTTGGAGGATGCATATTCCAGAGTCAGATGGTAAACACACTCTATCATGTGTAATGAGAGAGAAATTTTAAGTGGGGTCCTGAACAGCAACGAACAAGTTAAACAGGAGGTTGTTCATGCAGTAGCCCTGCTGTGGTTCCACCCCAGCCAGCAGCCAAGCCCCTTGCAGCTGCTTGCTCACTCCCCCATCAGTGAGATCAGCAAGAGAATCAGAAGGGTAAAAACTGGAAAACTTGTGGATTGAGATAAAGCCAGCTTAATAGGGAAAGCAAAAGCCACATCCACAAACAAAGCAAACCAAGGAATGAATTCACTGCTTCCCACGGTTGGGCAAGTTTTTGGCCATCTCTAGGAGAGCAAGGCCCCATCAAGGTAACAGTGACTTGGGAAGACAGACTCCATCCCTCCCTTTCCTTCTTCTTCCCCCACTTTATATTCTGAACATGATGCCCCATGGGCTGGAATATCCCTTTGGTCAGTTTGGGTCACCTGTCCTGGCTGTGTCTCCTCCCACCCTACCAGGTACCCCTCACCCCCTTGATAGCATGGCAGTACAAGAAGCAGGAAAGGCCTTGGGTCTGTGTAAGCCCTAGCAAAAACACAAAAATATCTTTATATTATCAAACCCTGTGTTCAGCATGAATCCAAAACATAGCTCCATACCAGACACTGTGAAGAAAATTAACTCTACCCCAGCCCAAACCAGCACATTCCATCCCTTACTCCATACCATTTACATCATGCCCAGGTCCCATGCTGTTCAATAAAACTTTATTATGCACTCCCATCTCATCCTTTGATTGTCACAGCCTCCTTCAGGCATCCAGCTGCTCTGCTGGGGAGCTCTCCACAGACTTCAGGTGGATCTCTGCTCCACAGTGGACTCATTCCTGTCACAGTTCCTTCGGATCAAGGTCCTGCTGGAGCTCCAGCCTGCCCAGTACGGCAGTGCTCAAAGAGCAGCACTGTCCTGGCCACCCACGAGCCAGGGAGGGCTCAGCTGGGCAGTACTGCCTTGATGTTTTCATGGTACCATTGCCATGCCCTAAACAGCACACAGATTTGCTATTAGAGATTTTATATGTATTAGAGGCAAGACTAGTACAATAAATCATGTTACATTTAGTGATATGACCTTTTTTTTTACATAAAGTGAAGGGATCCCTATTCAGAATTGTGGTTAAATTAAAAAGCAGCAATCTGACATCAGTATTGGAGTATGGATGGAGCTTTCAAAACTGTCCATCAGCCTGATAGTATTGCATGTTAATCCAGATGATGCCCCAGATTTTAGAGCTTTTGTGTGTAGCAACTGAATCCTGTGTTTGCAAAGCAGTTTACTTTAAATTCCTTTGCCATCTCTTTCTAGCTCAGCATTGGGAAGCAACACTGATGTTTACTTTCTTTTACTGTGCTTTGAATATCTTCATCCCCTTAAGGTGACAAGTGGGTTTTTTTTGTTTTGGGTTTTTTTTTTTTATTTTTTTAATCTCATGCAGTCAATGAGCTGGTGTTCAAGCTGGTATTAATAAAACAACAGATTCTGCTGCAACTACTTTAACTCAGACACCTGGAAAAATCCAAATGTTACAGGGATCATCCAAATATTTTTCACACACTTGTAGGGTATGAAAGTTGATGTTTTGATACTGTCAGAACCTTCATAATTCATTTAGATAAATATTTTACTGAGTTCTGTACTATTTATTGCATTTGTACAGGAGGGTGCTATAGTGCCATTAAACCTAAGCTCACTGTGGGATTCATCTATTCTTTCCATTAAGGAATCAGGTTGCTCCATTGCTGATTTATTGTTGGCCTGCCTGTTTTGACTTTGGTAAGACCAGTCTCATCAGATGCATTGCTTGCATCTATGTTTATCTAGTGCTTTCACACTCAAACTGAGTATATAAATAGATGTTTGTTGCTGAAGGAAGCAGTTCTTAAAGTACCTGATTTTAACCAGGAAAAGAAATTGGATATACCATTAAAAGTGCTTTTGATCATGTTGACAAATCACAGCTTCCTTTGTGCAAATGTTAAATGATGCTACTTTAAATTGGAGGTTTTCCACATTTGCTTGCAGTGGTATCCTTAAAAATCTCAGAAGTTTATGAGTCCATAAATCCCTGTACTAAGTACCCCAATATTGTAGACAATCCTCTAGACAACCATTTCCACCAAGTTCAAAAAACCCACTCAAAAAACCATTACAAATTTTTCCTCCCCCAAACTCTCTATTGAAAGAATGATCCAGACCTTTATTTCATTGCCATTTGGAAATGTAATTTTTATCTAGACTGGGTTCTTGAGCAGTTTATATTGATTTGTTCTTGTACCAATACAGCTTGTGAGTCTAATTTACTCTTATTCACCTCCACATTTTTGCCTCATTTTCAGAAGGAGAACTCATACTGCTACTCTTCATTTTGGGGTCTGAAGCACCCTAATTTTTCTCATCCTATTTTACATTTGATTCTCCATTCATCTGAACATCCTAGTAGCAGGTTTCTCTGTAACACAGATGACTGGGACACAGGTGAGGCTTTACCAGCACAGTGCATAATGATAGTTTATCTTTGCTGAAGATACCTTGGGGTTTTTATGGTCATGTTCTGTTCATGGCTCATAGTCATGTGGTGAACAGTCAATGGCACCTTTCTCTACTCTTTCTAGTCTACTCTCTGAGCAAATGGGTTCCTTAGAAGGCCTTTCCCCTCACTGCATTTGAACTGCTGCATGTAAAACAGTTCCCCCCTTCAAGAAGCACAAAACTGTAACAAAAATGTTATATGCCCTGCTAAACACAGAGCTTGTTTACACAAAAATGGACAGAGAGGCCCCACAAAAAAAATCTCATGCACTATGAAAAGTAAGCCAATCATAAGTACTTTTGACCACCAGCTTGTGTTCTGCTTAGTCATTCTTTGCTGGGAATTCGACCTGACATGAGTTTAAAGCTGGGGTTTCAGAGATGTTCATGTCCTGGGTTCAGGGAGATTTCTGGGGAGAGTGTAAAGCATAATGCAACAGATTATATTGATGTTTGATGGAAAACTAGATAGCAGCCAAAGAAGGCTTGGGTAAAGCAGGGTAAGACACTCCATTCAATCCACTTTCTCCACTCAGCATCTACATTTTTACCCTGTTTTTAGATACAGTGATGAGGACGGTTATCAATTCTTTTGAGAGCAGAACAAGCAGTCCTTCTTGGCACCCACTGGCATGTGTTTCTTCTTTTGTCATCAAGAACATGTTAGTGCCTCATCTGCAATGACCTGTGCAGTCATTTTGTTGATGTTGCCTTTTTTGGAGAGTGCTTCTTGTGCAACTGCTTCATCACACAAAAAAAAAAAAAAAAAAAAAAAAAGTAATATAAATATCCTTTGTCTTACCCAGAAGTAGATTTCCCTGTTCTTTAATCACATAGAACATGATTCCCTTTACACCACTTTTAATCCTTTGATTTTAGGTTCCTAGCACAAACCATTAGGCTTAAGCTTGTCCTGTACTCAATCACATGAAGATGATCATTGCCCCCAAAAAACAATTATTCTTATCAGGTGCATGTTTAAGATACATAGAATACATCAAACCACTTGTCACTGATAAAAATAAGGTCTTGATTATCTTAGGCTGAAGACCTAGCCTTTGAAGGGATGATAATAGGCGAAATTCTTATCATTTTACTAAGATGCAGTGTCTCTAGAACTGGAAGATTTCTGTATTGAACCTCTTTGGAACTTCTATAGTAGCAGTGTCAATAGTCTGCATCCATAAATTCTTCAGAATATAAACTTTCCAAAATGGGGACAAAATTCTTACCTTTTAGTGCTCTATTTTTTTAACCCAGAACAAAATAAGTGAACAAAGGATGGAAATGAAAATAGTAGTCCCTTCATGTTCTCCAAAGATTTTTTTTTGGCTAGCCCAGTCCCACAAGAATGCCATGATTTCTTTCATTATTCATGAGAAGAGCAAGGTAGAATGCTTTCAGATGTAAATACCCTTACTATGCCAGTATAGCAATATTGATTTCTGGCCCATTTTTCTCTGAAGTACTGAAGAAAATCTTTGCAATCCTATTTTTCACCCACACAGGTGGTGACAGAAAGTTGGAGAAATGGACATGTCAAGGACTTTGGAGCTGAACATAAATGCAAAATAAGGAAAAATCCCCAAAAGGAATGAAAAGAAACTAGAACTAGAAGAAAAGATATTATAGATTTGAAGAGAAATTGAAGAAAAGAATTAAGGAAAATTGAAACACTGCTGTAGTTTTAATATTGTTCTTTTCATTTTAGTATTATCTTGCCTTCCAAACTCTGATCTTCAGTTTCTTCTATAGCCCTGTCTTATTCCATCTTCAGAATTTCTTCCTTTGCACTTGACTGTATCCCAACAAACCAAATGAAATTATGTGCTAAGGTTCCTAAGGGACTATCCTAGTAATACTGAATAGTAATGGAGTTGAAAATGGAGAGGAAAGACAGCAAAGGAGAAAAGAAAAAATAAAGAGAAAAAAGGTTGACAAAAGAAGACCTGACCTTCTGCTGCAGCTTCCTAAGCACACACACCCACTCCTTCCCCTGCCATAAACTTGGAGGAGAAATTAAAATATTACAAGCATGCCATTTTCACCATTCTCTATAGACATCCTTTTCCCATTGAAAGACCTTGTCTTTTGTTTTTTCCTTAGGAACTACGTTTTCCCATTTTTTAAAAAAAGGCACAGCTCTGTAAACCCCATTGAATTTGTTGTTAACAAGAATTCAGCTGTGACAGGCAAGCCAGGTTACACATCTGAGGTGTAATTACTGTATTGGTAGCCTGTGTAATGACAGCTGCTGCATTCAACATTTCCACAGGAGCTGTTGTTTATATATTGTGCTCACAAGGCCCTACTTTAGACACATCCTGCTACAGATCACATTCTAATTTCAGATTGCTTTGAGTTAGAAAATGTACCAGGAATTTCCTACCTACTTTGCTGAGTAGTGATTCAGTAATTTACTGACCATCTTCTGTTAAACAAGACTCTGTGTTAATATGTTTTCATAATTAATGGAAAACATAATTTTCAGAAATGCAATATGTTTAATGCACATGTACATTTGACTTATCTTTCTAAGAAATGTGTCAATAGCCTGGTTACCAGGGAGCTGACGCTGATAAATTTCTTACCTTCTGCTTAATGGAAGATCTGTTATGGTTCACTTATTCCTAGCAACATTTGCAGATGCTTTTAAATTCAAATGCAGTGTTCTCCTCTGATTACTCATACTTTACTACCACTTTCAGCATTAAAAAATAGCAAAAAAACCTCCAGAGCTCTAAGTCCTGTTCCTGGCTCTGCAGCAGATGCAGTGTTTCCTCAAGTTACTGGATCATGCTGCCTCACAAACTGTTCAAAACTCTTTGACTTTCTTCTGGTAATTATTTTTTTTTATTATTAGAAATATTCTATTTAGTGAATTGAAGGCACTAGGTTGTATTATGTGAAGTTATTTTCTCAGGATAATTGAGGATAGGCCCTGCCATTCACAGATAAAGTTTATCTTCTTCAACTGAATAAAAAGAATTGAAAATTCCCACTGACTTTCTTAAATCAAAAGAGCATAAGATAGTCCCCAGGTCTGGAATACAAAAGCAAGTACAATAGGGCTCACTTTGCCTCTCAACTGTGACAATGCAAAAAAACAAAATACTGCAACCGAAGTTCCTCTGATTTGTATGAGAGGCAGGACCGAGCTTTTGGAAGTAGTGCAAACCCCATGTAAAACTCAATTGAATGAGACAGTTTTCATCCAGCCAGGGTGCAAATGAAACCAGAGTCCTTCACTAAGTCAATGGGAGTGTGAAAAGCTGTGACTTGCATCTGTTTTGGTGCAGAAGTGGAAACCCCTGTGCTGGCTGCTGTGGTGGCTGTGGATGGTCACCAGCAAGCACTGCAGGGGCTGCAAGTGGTGCTGCAGTCGCTGTCCCGAGTGTCCCCTTGCAGGCTGGAGTGGGTGGGATTGCAGAATGCAGAGTAGGGCAGATTCAGCTCCCACTGGCAGGAGAGTTGCCATTCTAATCACCTTTTTTTTTTCCTTTTTCCCCAAGAAAGTACCTAAGGCAGAGTTACTCTAAATTTGTCCCACAGCTGTGCAGCTTAAATTATGAGCATTTCTTCAGGAAGAACATTGAGTCCATTTGTCTTTAATAGGGTCCCCCTGGTGTAACTGCTGACAGAATTTGGTTGGATGCAGGCAATTCAGGGAAGGAAACAAATAGGGGGGGATAATGGCCAGTCCCTAGGGATGGAAACGTTACACAAACACAACAAACACATTCACAACAGTGCTCAGGCAGGCCATTGTTATTTCCAGTTTAGATTAGCCAGTGGCAGCTCAACTTTGGATAGGCCCACTGCGTGCTTTAAAGAGCCATAAAAAGGATCTAAGCTATTTTATGGGGGGTCACAATCCCTTCCGATGTAGCCATATGTTCACTCCTCACTCCATTCACTCCCCTGGAGAAAATCTTCTTAAGAGGAATTTAAAACAACAGTATTGTCTTGAGTTATTACCAGCAACTTTGAAGGAGTTAATATTTCTAAAGACCAATCTGGACATTTTGTAATTATTTGTTGCTGAATAATATTTCTGGTTGACCCTTGGCTAGAGCACAAGGTACCATAAGCCAGCTTTATATATGTCACTTTCCCTAACAGTCTTTGTCTCACAATCCTTTTAAGCTGGTGAGCAACAGTTAACACCATTTTGCAATATTATAAACCACTGCAGGGCAATGAAGATGATGGTGTTATAGCTTAGATTTCCTTTCAACTCTTTTTCTCACTGCCAGGAACTAGGCTCATGCCCACCATAAACAGCTGCCAATAACTTTTTCTGCATCAAGAAGATAGAAATGGCCCCTCTCCTTTTCCAGATGATTGAGTCAAGCAAATTCCAGGACATATTTTAAAATGAAGTTGCTAAAACCTGCTGAAAAAAGTCAGCCTTCCATGTGAGCATGTAAAAGCATGCTCACAGCTCAGGGGAGTTGCTGTGCTTTAGAAGAATCATGTGAAAAACTGCTTTGAAAGGGAAGATGTTTTGTCAGACATCTCAGTGCTCAGACACTGCTTATGTGAAAAGAAACCATGATGCATCAAGTACAAAAATAAATGCAATTCCTATGTCTTGTGGTATTTCTTGATGCAGATAAAATAGAGAAGATGCCTGGGTCTGCAGAACACTGGGAGGAAAGAACTGGCTTTTCTAAATGTGCTGCCCTCAGGGGACTGGGTCTGTTGTTTAGAAAAGAGCAATGCAGGATCATGCTGATGTAAGGAGCTCTAAGTTATGATAATGCAGATTGCAGCTCGACAGGCTTGATGAGCAGCCAAGACAGCATGTTTCTGTCCTCTCTAGCAGGCAGAGCAGTACCGTGGGACACATCCAGTGCCCACAACAGACACTGAGGAGAGAGTCACCAGTGTCACCAGGGGTGTTTACACAGGCAATAAACCCACCACGTCCCCCTCTGTCACTACAGATGTCACTCTATGTTACAAACTTATGTGTCCTTGCTGCCCAGGCAGCTGCAGCTCACCTTCCTGAGCAATTTTCAGCATCTCACATTCTTGCCTGTGATGACTTGAGGTTGTGTAACCATCTGATGGGCTGCAGTGCTGCAGTATCATTTCCAAAAGTCAGTAACAAGATTTCTGCAGGATCTTTCAAATTTTATGCTGAAATCTCCAAATGACCCACTAAGATGACCTCATTCGTCTTCAGGAAATATTCTGTTCACATTTTTGTATTTGAACAGTTCTGAGGAACTCGCTTTGCACTCAGGGCATGGCTTTCTCACAAACTTTCTGTAACTAAATGGCATTCTGTACTCCTAGTTAATTATGACTTTTGAAAAATGTGTAGCATAAATGCATTTTGCTGTGCACAACATTGAAGGGTTGATGTAATATCTGGACAATCTGCAGTGATTAAAACTCCTCTGATTAATGAAAGAGAAATGCGATAAAAATTTAATTTATTAATGCTATTATACACCAAAACACGTAATAAAATGAATCCTCTCTGCACAGCAATAGTATCTTAAGGGAATAACAGTAAACACAATCAGAGAGAAATGTATTCTCTTAGGATACCCCATGCCCTCAGTCTTCAAACTGAGGACTCTTATAAGACTAAAAAATTCTTACCACAACAAGAACACACCAGCATAGTAAGTATTTGTGTTGCCTCTAAAAAAAACAGGTCATCGAATTCTTCTCCTTAAAATACGTAATGAATTCTAAAAACACCCACCACAAATAAATCTCCCCCAAAACCACAGGAGAATTTTATGCAATATTTGTGCAATATTTTTTTCAAGGTAGAATTGATTAGGAAAATAATTGGCAGAAAAAGGTACCAAACAGATTTTTTTTTTCCTCTAATCCTGCAGTTAGTTATGATAATGATGATGATGATGATGATGATGATGATGATGATGATGATGATGTTTTAGAGTAC